>CAJNDS010002109.1:292500-377567 GCA_905221605.1 Symbiodinium natans
ATGCGCTGTGAGCCTGCAGATCTACCTCCCAGTTTGCGTGATTTCAACTGCGACCTTCGCTTCCGGAACTCATCACAGGCTTCTACTGGTTGGACCTGCGCTGAGCTCCTGGGGAGTATGGGGGGTCGCCTGGCATGCTGGATTACCTCACCGCTCACATCGTGCATGCGGGAACTGATAGCTGCAGC
Source organism: Symbiodinium natans (assembly GCA_905221605.1). Classification (NCBI taxonomy): domain Eukaryota; class Dinophyceae; order Suessiales; family Symbiodiniaceae; genus Symbiodinium; species Symbiodinium natans. Next base: position 292,689 of record CAJNDS010002109.1, read on the forward strand.
TCCCTCTCATGCCTTCATCAACATTTATCTGGCCGCGATCTTCCGCACCCCTGCCTTCGTCAACGCCTTGATTGGCTCCTCTGCCCATCACTCTAAGCGTTCCACCATGGCGAAGGTCAAGGCAGCCCTCGCATGGTATGGAGGTCACCCGGCCGCCCTGGTGGATTCCTCCACGCGGGCTGGCCGCGTCCTTCGTGGCCGTCTCCGGCCCTTGCCGTTGGCCCAAGCCAAAGCTTTGCTGGTTGCGTATTTCCGCGACACGCCCAGCAAAGTCCTTCTGAAGGACGGCCAGGCATGGCGCCCAAAACGCGAAATTACAAAAGACATCTCGGCGCTTCCGCGTTTTGGGCCCTTCGCCACTTCGGTTTTCTGGCCCTACTATCTCATTGCGGTCCAGTACCCGTCTTACCTCGATGGCACCTTTGCTGCCACCGGCCCTGGCTGCCGCACCGGGGCCAACTGGCTCAGCGGCGCCCCGCCCGATTTCTGCAAGGGATCTCAGGGCGCAGCTGTCGCAAATTACTTCGCTTGGCAGCTGGAATCCTTAGGAGCTTATTTCAGCCGTAGCGACTTCCTCAAGAAGTCCCCCCTCGACCCGGCAGTCCTCGCAACCGTCAAGGAGGAACTGCGCCTCCACCTCTCCACACTTGAAGGGCGCGGGTTTTCTTGCTGCGAGTTCAGCAAAGTGGTGTCTCACCTTTTGCTTTGCGCGCGCTGAACTCTCATATCTGGCCGCTCATAATGCCCCTTGCCGCTCTCTGCCCTTTTTTTTTTTTTTTTTTTCTCGTCTGCTCAGGCCGCTCCACGGCTCTCCCCTTCTGGCCGGCCCTTTGGTTCCTTTGTTTTTTTTTTTCTTTTCATCGTTCTTGTTTGTTTTTTTTTTTTGGTGTGTGGGTGTGGGTGTGGGTTGGGTGTTGGCGGTCGGGTGCGGTGTGTTGTGTTTGTTGTTTGTGTGTGTTTGTTGTGTGTGTGTTGTGGTGTGTCTGTTGTGTGTGTGTGTGTGTGTGGTGTGTGTGTGTGTTTGTGTGTGTGTGTGGTTTGTGTGGTGTGTGTGGTGTGTGTTGTGTGTGTGTGTGTGTGTGTGTGTGTGTGTGTGTGTGTTGTGGTGTGTGGGTGTTTGTGTGTGTGTGGTTGTTGTGTGTGTGGGTGTGTGTGTGTGTGTGTGGTTGGTGTGTGTGTGTGTGTGGGTGTGTGGTGTTTGTGGTGTGTGTGTTGTGTGGTGTGTGTTTGTGTAGTTTGTGTGTTGTTGGGTTGTGTGTGTGTGTGTGTGTGTGTGTGTGTGTTTAGGTGTGTGTGGTGTGTGTGGTGTGTGTGGTGTGTGCGTGGTGTGTGTGGTGTGTGTGTGGTGTGTGTGGTGTGTGTGGTGTGTGTGGTGTGTGTGGTGTGTGTGGTGTGTGTGGTGCGTGCGGTGTGTGCGGTGTGTGCGGTGTGTGTGTGTGTGTGTGTGTGTGTGTGTGTGTGTGTGTGTGTGTGTGTGTGTGTGTGTGTGTGTGTGTGTGTGTGTGCGTGTGTGTGCGGGTGTGTGCGGGTGTGTGCGGGTGTGTGCGGGTGTGTGCGGGTGTGTGCGGGTGTGTGCGGGTGTGTGCGGGTGTGTGCGGGTGAGTGCGGGTGTGTGCGTGTGTGCGGGTGCCGTGTGCGTGTTGCGTGTGTGCTGTGTTCGTGTGTTGCCGTGTGTGCGTGTGTGCGTGTGGTGCGTGTGGTGCGTTGGTGTGCGTGTGTTGCGGTGGTGGGGGTGTGTCGTGTTGTGCGTGTGTGCTTGTGTGCGTGTGTGTGCGGGTGTGCTCGTGTGTGTGGGTGTGGGTGTGGTGTGTGGTGTGTGGGTGGGTTGTGTGTGGGTGGGTTGTGTGTGTGTGTGTGTGTGTGTGTGTGTGTGTGTGTGTGTGTGTGTGTGTGTGTGTGTGTGTGTGTGTGTGTGTGTGTGTGTGTGTGTGTGTGTGTGTGTGTGTGTGTGTGTGTGTGTGTGTGTTTGTTTGTTTGTGCCCCCGTTTTTTTTTTCTTTTTCCTTTTTTTTTGTTTTTTGTTTTTCCCCTCGTTCCCCCGCCCTCGCCTTGTGCTCGCTCTGTTCCTTCTCGGCTGCCGTCCTCGCTTCTGCTTCGCTGTTGCCGGTTGCTGGCTGCGTTGGTCTTTCTTTTGTCCCCCCTTCTTTGCTTGTCGTCGTTTTTCCCCCGGCGTGTTTGCGTGTCGGTGTCGGTGTCGGTGTCGGTGTCGGTGTCGGTGTCGGTGTCGGTGTCGGTGTCGGTGTCGGTGTGTGTGTGTGTGTGTGTGTGTGTTTTTTCTCTTTTTCTTCTTTCTTTCCTTTTCTCTGCACCTTCGCTTGTGGCCCTCCCTTAAGCTGCGCCCCACTAATGTTGCTGTCGGTCCGCTTCGCTCGTTGACCGCTGCTCGTGACAGTCATCCCAAGTCCCGTACCCTTGTCTTTTAACCAACACGGCGGCCCGTTCTGGGGGCTTGGTCTCGGTTCTTGGGCGTGGGTCGCTCGCTAGGGGGCTTGGGTGCACGTGCAGGAACACCGACCTATCGCGCACATCTTACACCGGGTGGGCTTTCCCCCTTCTCTTCTCTGGGCCTGGCCTCCGGGCTGACGGTCTGTTGCTCCATGCTGCGCCCGACCAGTCCGCTTCCTTCTTGTCTTGAAGCCTTGCTTCTTATTTGCTCGCCTGCCCGGCTCAAGCCCCGCTCCCGCCCCTAAGTGTTACTCCCCTTCTTTCGTAGCTAAGCCGCCGCCATGGAAGACCCTGCGTTCCGCGATACTGCGCATCGTGCCATTCGCCTTGGGCTTCTCCTTGCAGAGCGTAGCCTTGACAGCATTCTACCGGCACCCCCAAATCAGAACACCGTGCCGCTTCCCCCGGCCGCCGCTTCAGACCCGCAGGGTCGCCAGGGCAGCCGCTCACGCACTCCGCAAGCCAGCACTTCGCAGCGCCCTCCTCGTCACCCTGTGGGTGCTGCTGATGCTCACATCCCGGTGTCCTCTCAGCCCCCTGGTGCCAGCCCTAAACGCCTGCCACGCTCTCGTAGCAGCCTTCTGGTGCCTGATACACGCGTTGCGCCAAGCCGTGCTACGCACCTTGCAACTAATCGCACCTCCAAGACGAGTCCCATCGGCTGTCCAGCGCCTGAGCAACGCAACCCAGCCAATGCCAACCAGAGTTACAGTTCTCGTGGCCGGAGCCCGGTACGTGCTGACGCGCCGCAGGCAAGTCGCCCCAAAGGCCGTGTGCCTTGGCCACCTGCCCGTCGGACTCGCACGGGACAGCCTGCCCCGAGGACTGTCTACTCTGAACCCAGGCCGCAGGTGGCGACTCACGTTGAGACATCATCGCTGCCTGAGCATGAACAGCCACCTCTCCCTGAGTCTGCCCCTCCGCCTTTCCCTGCGGCAGCCCCGGCTATGACACTGGCTCCCTCCGTGCAATTCCCGCCCGGGTTTTACATCATCGGGTTGCCAACGCGCCCGAGCCTGAGTCAACTCGATATCATATTTGGGTCAGTCTCCGCGCTGTCTCCCGCGCTGGCAAGCCTCATACCCAAGTTTCAGCTCGCTCCAGTGCAGCGCAAAGGCACATATCATCGGACTGCACCCTTTTTCCTCACCCATCCGGCATTCGCTGACGCTGGCGTTATCCGGCGCATCATGACCCAGCTCAAAGAGTCGGGTGAGGTTGACTCTAAGGGGCGTGCCCGGGTGTCTACTCCCGCCGGTGTGCTCAAAGTCTCTATCGCCACCTGCTCTGTCCGCCCAACCCGTGCGGCTGTCACCACTATTCCCGCATCGGAGCGTGCCTCCCTGCAAGTGGACGTCTCTCCCAACTCGCCTCCGACCCTGCCGCAGTGCCTGTCCCGGATCCAGGCCGTGGCTTATTTCGGGACGGCTCAGGAACCTCCTCGTGTGTGCATCTGCTGCCATCAATCCTTGGCGGAAGGTGAAGCCTTACTCCGCCTCCATTGCTTCCATGTGGTGCACATTGACTGCATGGAGCGGTGGGTCGCCACCCCGCATGCTCGGGGCCGCTGCCCCGAGTGCAACAGCCAAGTCATGCCCCTCCCAGACGCTAGCCGCACCGGCAGCTAGCAGGGCTTAATTGCCTCAGTTCACCACATTTTGACTCCGTGGACGCTTCAGCAGATTGCTGCTAAAAAGCTCGCGCCGGCCTTTGGCTTGCTCGCTTTCGCTGTTTCCTTTTTTTTTTCCCTCCTTCTTTCCTTCCTTTCTTTCTTTCTTCTCTCCCTCTTTCCTTTTTTTTTTTTTTTTTTTTTTTTTTTTTTTTTTTTTTTTTTCTTCCTCTCTCTTTCTCCCTCTCGCTCTCTCTTTTTCCTTTCTGTCCTGTCCTGTCCTTCTTCCTTCCTCCCCCCCTCTCCTTCTCCTTCCCCTTCCCTCCTTCTCCTCCCCTCCTGCCCCCTCCTCCCCCCCCCCTCCCTTTCCTTTCCCTCATTTCCTTGGTTTTGTCCACTTCTGGCCCAGATGAGCCTTTTCGGCCCCAAACCCCCAACTTGGGCAGGTTCCCGTGCTGTAGCGTCCCGCGTAAGCCTCAGCCATGGATCTGCTAGAGGAGTCAGACGCTTCGGACTGCTCTTCGGTAGATGAGTCTGACCCTCACGTCCTGCCTAGCCGCCAAACTGCTCGGATTGGCCAAGCTGTCACCTTGCCCAACTTCTCTGGGCGACCTATCGGAGACGACGTCTCCTGGAAGGGAAGCAGCGCTGTCCGAGTGGTTGCCATCCAATGCGGCAGCTCAGGCATGGACCGGTACCAATGGGGCCTTCGGTTCGGCGAGAGCCTAGCCCACCTCGGTGCCGACATAGGCATACTTTCTGAAACGGGCCTTCGCAGCGAAGCCCATCACACCTTTGCTGTGAAAGGCCTCCTATCTCGTGGGTATCAGGCAATCAGTCATGGGCGGCCGCCCGGGGACCCCTGCGCAGATGGGTCTGGCGTCCTATTGGCCGTTCGCTCCGGCTACCTGGACACTGGTCCCACGTCGCAAAAGACAACTCCGGGCGCGCCCTCGCTGCCACTCTACTTGCCTCTTCCGGCCTTTCACTGCGTGTGGTGGCCGTCTACGCGCCCGTCGGCGCCTGCCTCGCGGGGGCTTCCCGCCCACTTTTTCAACAGGCTGAGTCTGCGCTTCATGACTTCGTTGACGCGCAAATTGCCTCCTCCGCGCGCTCCGAGTCAGCCCTGCTTTTAGGCGGGGATCTCAATTCCTTCACATCCTTGGCGCTTGACTCTTGGCAGGGCACATATGTCATTCGTCCGTCCTGTTTGGCCATGCACCGGTCTGCTAGACACCTTTCGCGTGCGGCACCCTTCCCTGAAAGCCTTCACGCACTACTCTTGGTCAGGGTCAGCCAGCAGGCTCGACTCCATTTGGTGGTTGCCCTCTCCGAACCACGAACTTCAAGTCCTCAATGCGGCCATCCTGTGGAATTGGGACCGCCGCGCTGACCACGACCCAGTCATTGCCGACCTCAACCTCCAACTTCCCATGGTTGCGCCCGCGGAGCGTGCGCAACCCCCTTGTTGGAGACAACTAGTGCGCCGTCTAGATCAAGACCTCCCTGAGCACGTAGCTGCCCATGCAGCGTCACACTCGAAGGCTCTGAGTGACATTGCACAAGCGCTCCATGTCGCTCAGCAGATGTGGGAATCCCTCCCGCAACCACCTTGCGAAGGCCTGGATGGCATCCTTGGTGCCCCCTCGCTGCAGATTCCCTCTGATCTGTGGAGGATCACACACACGGCGCACGATGACCTTATGCACATACTCACAGACTGCCTTCCTCCACCCCAACCTGCCAGTTGCCGTAAACTTGCCCGTGTCTCTGCAGCTTGGCAGGCGTGTCTCTTTGAACTCCGGCGGTGTAAGAAAGCCGTGCTAGACGACGTCAGCTTCTCCGGTGGTCGGGTCCGCCCATCTCACATCTCCCTAAGCCCCCTTTCCCTTGTTTGGGATAAGGCCCTAAGCTTACCCCCTTCCCGTCGCCCATCTCTCCCAGCCCCTCCTCAGTTGCCGGCATGGGACCTGTTTGAATCCAACCCCACAGAGTGGGCCCGGGGACTGGGCTTCCCTGCAGCAGTTCTTCACCTCGCTCAAAGCTCACCTCAAAACACGCCTCCCTCGTCCACTGCCCCCCTGCCAGCAATCACTTGGGATCTTCTACTAGCTAAAGGCCACGCGCCTGCCAACTGCATCAATGCCCTTGACGAGCTTATTGCTTTCGCTCTGTCGCAATATGCCAGCACCTCCTCTCTGCACTTGCGGGACATGCGCAAAGAGCAACTCCTTCTCTTGCGGGAGGGCCAGGTCTCAGCGTGGGCGAAAAAGTTGCGCCCCGCCCAGCCCCCGTCGGCGAAGTATGCCCCTGACTGGATCACTTCTCCCAACGGGTGTCGCCGCCGCCCTTCCTCGGCCTCCGACGTCCGCCTGGGGGCGCAGCAGGAGTGGTGCCGGCTACTTCATGAGCCCGCGACTCCCTGGCAGCACCAAATCGTGCTCCGTTTCCGTACTGCCCATCCTGCGCAACGTGGAGCTCTCAACACTGACTTTCTCTCCAAGTCGGTGTCTGACGCTCAACTGGCTACCATCTCTACTGCTTTTCTGCAACCTGGGCCCTGGCGCCTCTGCCACGCCACCCCTCGCATTTCGTGCTCCAGTATTCGGGTGGGGCCTTGGCTCCTGACACGGGACACGCAGACGCTGACTGGCTTGCTGCTCTCCCTGGTCCCTGCCCCGGCCATCCCTTCCGCCTAGTAGCCCTCGGAAACATACCGGCCGAGCATGTCACAGCTGAGCACTTGTTGACAGGGCACCTGCCTGGCCCAATCTTGTTGCGCAAACAAGAAGCCCCCTCCTACTCGCCAGTGGGCCCCACTACGGAACAGGAGCGATCCGCGTTGCTCAGTCGTTTCCGTGGCTCGCGCCCTGGGCCGAGCGGCTGGAAGGTCTGCTTCATCTCGGCCTTCCCCGTTGCCGTGCAACAACTCTACTTGATTCGCTCCTTCGGAACTGTGCCACCTTCCTTGCTCAATGCCGAGCAGGTCCACCTACCCAAACCTTCTGGGGGTTGGCGCCCCCTCTCCATGCTCGAAGAGTCGCTCAAGGCAATTGAAGCACCGGTGGCTGGCAGGCTCTCAGCTGGGCGCAGCCCCTGGTTCTCTGATGAGCCTCACAGCCATTTGAACCGGGCGTACTCCAAAGGAGTAGCAGCCGCTGCTGAGGTTCTCTACCTCGATTGCCTCGTCTGTGAAGACTCCCTGCGGTCTGGCCTTCCTCTCCTTCGAATCCCTGCAGACTACGAGAAATTTTTCAATGTTCTGCAACGGACCGAGGTTGACGCCGTTCAACAGGGCCGCGGCACCCCAGACGCAGTTCGCAGACTACATCACGCGCTCTTCTCAGGCATGCAAGTCGCCTTGTCCACCCGCTCCGGCCTCACCCTGCCTGTCTCTGTGGAGCGGGGCGTCCCTCAAGGCGCAGTCTCATCACCCGAAGCCTCTCGTTCAGCACAGGACCCACTCCTCCGCCTCCGGGCAGCTGATGGCGCAGCGTACGTCACCAGCAGCGGCCGTCGTGTCGCTGTGGTGGGATACGCCGATGACATCGAGCATTACGGTCGAGGTCTGTCCGACCTCCCCACCATCCTCCACAGCCTCGAGTCAGGCAGCCAGGTATCTGGCGTTGGTTTTGCGTGGTCCAAATTCTCTGCTTTTGCATCTGATTGGGACGCCGCCATGCCTCACATGGACCCGTCAGCCGGCGTCTCTGAGTCAGGGGCTACGGTGCGCAGTTGGGACATCTGGCAGGGAAGCATGCGCACCTTCTCCCTCCCCCGCTCCACGGCTGCCGATCCTGATAAACTGCTAGGTAAGCGTGGTACCCCACTGGACAGGCACACCCTAGCCCGTGAAGATCTCCTAGCCAAACTGTCCTCGGTTCGCGCACGTCTATCCTGCAAGTGCTGTGCCTGGGACGAAATAGCCGCCATGATCCAGTGGATTCTTGGCGGTGTCCTCGGCTACGGTGCCCTGCTCGGAATTCCTCCGCCCGCAGAACTTCACAAAGAAGACGCCGCCCTACACCGCCTACTCCACGCCAGCCTCGGAGTGCGCAGTACTGCAGAGCGTGCCAGCTTCTCCGCCCCCCGTTTTGCTGGAGGACTGGGGTCCCTCTAGTGTCCGAGCTGATGGTCGCTGCTGTGGCAGCGGATTTGCTGGTGCTGCTTAACGGTACCTCGCAAGCCGCTTCCCTCGCTCGGGACCAGCTTAAGCAAGCTCTGCTTTCTGAGCCAGATGAGATCGCCCAGCATCACGGGCTACTCGTAGATGCCTTACACTTTCTGTCTGGGTACGGCCTTCATCTTACTCTGTCAACAGACCGCTTCGTCTCCCGCATGCTGGACTATCTGGTCACTGCTCCCGGCCACCCCCTGCAAGGCATTTTTCAATCCGCCAAGTTCGATGCAGCTGCTCGCGCATCACGTTGCAGTCTCGTGTCAGTCTGCGTCCGGTCTGCGTACAGGCGAGCCGTAGGCTCTGGCGTCGCAGAAGCACAATGGGGCTTGCCCGCCATGTGGCGTCAATTCCTCCCTGAACATGCGCCCATTTCACCTGTGGCCTGCGCTGAAGCCGCCGCCAAAGCACTGGCGCAATCAGCCTTGGACTGGCAATCAGAATGCTGCATTTTTCATGTGCCTTCCCACCCCTCCCCCCCCGAGGACTGGTCAGACCATGCCTGGGTTGACCCTTGGCACCTTGATTGTGACTCCAGATCATCCCTGCTGCTTTCTCCGCTCACGCAAGCTCCTATTCACGCCGACGCAGCTCTATACGGGGATGGGGGTTTCTCTAACTCAGCAGGTGCCACTTTTTCATGCCAATCTCGGGACTTCGGTCGCCCTGGTGAATATTGGCTCTCATCTTCCTTCGTCTCTCGACAGCTCAATGGCAGGCTTCCTTCACGGTACGGTTGGGAACACAGCTCCATCCACACAGCAGAGCTACACGCTTTGGTCTGTTCCCTCCGTTTCCGACGCGCCGGCCAGTGGCACCTCCTCGTGTTCGACAGAAGTTCCCTCTTCCAGGTCCTGCGTACTGCTATGATAGGCTCCCTGCAACGCATCCTGTCCTCTGCGTGCATCCCGCACGTCGGGCACCTGAAGCGCTCTCTACTGTACCTCGGTAAAGCCTGGCGCGCAGATTGCGCCAAGCCATCCTGGAAGCCTATCCATCCCATTGGAACTATTCCCCCCTTCTGGAGGGACGTCGGACCACCCTCTCGCGCATTGCCTTCGAACATCAGGGTGTCGTGGGTTTAGACATCAAAAGCCACCAAACAGGCGCCCCCCACCCCTTCCCTGTGCTGGTGCAAGGCAATGAGGCCCAAGACCAAGGCTGCTCCTCTGCACGCTCTATGCCCCTACCCGCGGATGTCAAGTATCCCAGCGGAGATCTCTTCGCCTGGTTCTCTGTGGACGGGCGCATGGTCACGTCCCCCATACGTGTACATGTCCGAGAATCACTTCGCAAGGAAAGCCTGCAGTCCTGGGCATCCCGCCCAGTGCAGGGTTTTCTTCCTCGTAGGGCGGCGGAAATCTTCCAACCTTCCCTAGACCCCGCCCTGTACACCCGTTGCGTCTTCACCAGTCGCTGGATGCGCTGGTCATTGCCTTCCGACACCTTCCCTCTTGATTTATCGGCGATGGCTTACCGCTGCCAGCGCGCCATAGGCGGAAGCTGGACAGAACAGCTTCACTCGCATGCCGACGCTGCCACCCTAGCCGGTCAGTGGAGCCAGCAAGAGCAGTGGCCTTCCCCCCGCACCTGCCCGCTCTGTCGTGAGGGGCCAGGTACCCCTCGACACGTCGTCATGGCCTGCCCCGCAATGGCTCCATTAGTAGACATCCTGCGTGATGACGTAGAGGCAGAGCTCCAAGCAATCCAGCCGCTTCCCGCCCTACAAGCTGCCGCCCACACGTGGCGCCAACGCCTGCATTCCACTGCTCCAACATCCCTTCCTCCACCCTGCTCCGATGGAGCTGCGGTGCGTTGGCCAGTGCTCTCAGCTTGGCGTTGGCTCGTTCCCCTTCCGGGCTGGGAAGCCAATCTTTCCACCGATGTGGCCGGCAGCAGCAGAGTCGCCACCAACCGGGAAAGAGGTAGTGATCTGGCGTACCGGGGTGTCATCCCCCGCTTCCTGGGGGTATCGCTGTGCAACCTATCCCCCCACGAGGCAGACAGCCTGCGACAAGCAGAGCTCGAGCTCTATGCCACCCTTCGCCAGCCGGGGGCCTTGCAGCATGAACTCCAGCTCTTGTCCAAGAGTCGGACTGCCATTCTTCCCGCGGTACGCCTCACGCAGTGCCTGCTGCTCGGCCTCCGGAAACTTCGGCAGGCTTACCAGGCACGCACTACCACTTGGCTAGCTCTGTGCCGTGCTGCTCTGCCAGCTGCTGATGGCGATATGCCCGGGGAAGGTCAGGTTGTTGACCGACCGCCGCTCCGTAATTCATCTTCTTCCCTCACAGCCTGGCTCCAGTCCGACGCAGGACAAAGACTCATCCGTGAGCTGCGCTGGGCTTTGCTTCGGCCTGAGGCCGCTGCGGCACGTCTCCGATCTATGCATCCCTGTGGGCGCCTTTCAGATTCTACCATCATCAGCCTGCTCCTCCAACATGGCGGTGCCATCATCTCCGAAACGCTGCCGTCCTGGGCCCCAGAATTACCCTCGTGGTCAGAGGCCTCCTCAGCCCTGGCAGTGCCCTGCACCTGTGTCCCGGTGCTTCCTGCACCTTTAGCCTGCTGCTGGACTTGCGGTGGGGTGCGTCTCCCGGAGCTGCCCTTTGTGCCCCTACCTTGCATCTGGTGCAAACAGTCTGGTCCTGCGGCATGCGTGTCCTGCAACATCACCGTTCACCCCAGGGGATCCTGCCGCTGGTGGTGCACATCGGGCCTACCACAGCTCCTCCCCAGCGCTCCAGCTGTGCCCGGATTGTTGGTGCACTTGGGCACGCCTTCTCGCCGCTAGCCCACGCCGGCGTCGACCTACAGCCTCACAGGAGCTACTGTCGCACCTCCGTGCTGCGGCCGAACAGTGCCAGCAAGGTGCCGGGTCCTCGGCCGTGCACAAACCAGCCCTCCGCCTCAAGCACATTCGCAGGTGGGCTTTGGCCTTCATACGCCGTCACGGCGGCACGTCCGTCACTGCTCTTCAGCAGGAGCTTTGCCGTAGAGAGCCCAGCCTTGCTGACGATGCAGCCAATCGGCTCGTACTCTCAGCCTCTCGAGCACTGTGTGCCGAAGGCCACGCCTACTTAGAGCGAGACACGCTCTGCCCGGCGCTCGAGTAAAAAAAGGGCACAGTTTCGTTGTCAGTATCCACGTATTTCAGGCTTCCGCCTCCTCCCGCAATCGCACGTCCCCTCTTCCGGCCCAGACCCCCCCATTCGTCCCCAAACCCCCTACTTGGGCCACTTCCGGCTTTTTTCTTTATTTTTTTCTAGTACCCCCTCTGGAACCTCTGGCGGAGGGGGCCGATGACGCTTGCGGAGGCCTCCCGAGATGCTCAGCGGGGAAGAGTGCGGGAGGCCGTGGCCGTATGCCACTGGTCGATTCCTTCCTTCCTTCCTTCCGTACAGACCCTGAGTGTCCAAGCCCCAAGCTCTGAAAAAGCCCAATCGCAACAGAAATTGTACTAGCGTTAGTAAGAGTCAGAGTATTAGTCATAGTAAGAGTAATAGTGAGTGTCAGAGTACTAGTCATAGTGAGTGTCAGAGTTCCTGCAATAGTAAGTACTTGTCAGAGTCGTAGCAATAGTAATCGTAATAGGAATCGTAATGGCAAGAGTAATAGTAAGAGTGATAGACATAGTCCTAGTCATAGTCACAGTAGCAGTAGTAGTAAGATTAGCAGTGGTAGTGATAAAACAGTAATCGTAATTCTCACAGTGCTTGCAAATGGGACTAACAACAGTGCTAAGATGAGCTTGAGCACGAAACCACGTCTTCCGCCCCGCTGTGAGGTCATGAGCTGCGTCCAAAGATGAGTGCGGCCGGCGTTAGCTCCCACATACTATAGGGGTCGTGGCCATTCCCTGATATGGCCCTGTAAAACTTATACCCCCCCACACAAAAAAAGCCAAAAAACCTATTCTAATTTTTAAGGCCCCCTGGAGTCGCGACAGCCAGGTTTTCGCTGTCAAGCGCGTGGCTTTGGGTTTGCGGCCTGGGGTTTTTCGAGTTCAGGGGCTGCTAAATTTAAGGGTTTAGGGGTTCCGAGCGAAGTGACCAGACAGACTCGTCACTTGAAGACTTTGCTGCCGACTTGTCCCAGCGCTATCTAATCTCGACAATGAAGCCCCAACACAGCTCGACGCCCTAAGGCCGAAACCCTCAACCCTAGCCCCAAACAGCACTTTGATGGGTGTAGGACCAAGGTTCGCAGAATGGATGATTCGCGCATCTAGGTGCATGGGCTGATGGGAGATGTTTCTGGTAGTGATCATGGTCGTGCGAGCATCGGATAGATGGCCTGTGCGCGAACCTCTAGCCGCGAACCCCCTTTGGGGTACCCTAAGGCTAAGGGTATCCCCCAAACCCTAATTAAGACCTAAGGTCCTCGTCACCTGCCCTAAACCCTAGACCCTAAACCACTAAACCCCCAAGGTTGGTAAACCCTAAACCCTCGGGAGGCATAGGGTTTAGGGTTTAGGGTTTAGGGCTTAGGGCTTATAGGGTTTAGGGTTTAGGGTTTAGGGCTCACAGGGTTTAGAGTTTAGGGATTAGGGTTTACGCGAGATAATCATCCTTGTCGCCAGTGCTGACTCTACCCGGGACTCAAAGGGCAAGTCTCGAAAAAGCAGGTGCGTGCAGTGTCTTTGCGAGGGGCTCAGGGCTAGGGGGGTTCCGACGCCCATAGCCCTCAAACAGCCCAAACCCGGAACCGAATTCTGCTTACTTCATCTGAAACCAGGGTTTACGGTTTAGGGTTTGGGGTTTAGGGTTTAGGGTTTAGGGTTCAGGGTTTAGGGTGTAGGGTTTATATAGGGTTTAGGGTACAATGAAGAGACAGGACGATGAGTCATCGATCCTATATCTCAAAGAGTCTTTGGCCCATCCTTGTGCTGTTTGCCCGAGCCCTCCTGTCCCTACTCGGCCATAAACCTCAAACCTTTAGCTCTTGGTAGCCCAGGGGTACACTTTTTTCCCATTTCTGGGGTTCAAGGTTCCCATATACAGTAACCAACCCCCAAAAGGGTGCCCTTAGAATATGGTTGATGGGCTACCAAGAACCCTAAACATGTAGCCCCACCAGGACCGAAAACTTCAAGGCGGTGGAAGAATGGTTCACCCACTTGCAGAAGGCGAGCTCTAAACCCTACGTACCTCAAGAACCCATAGCCTACCTTTTGTAGGTGATTACTCTAAAAACCCCCTTGAGGGGTTCTTATGCAACCTCCAAAGAAGTAGGTCTTGGGTTCTTAAGGTAAAGAAGCACGTACTTACGACCTACTTTGGGGTTGCAAGTACCCTGAACCTCCAAGTACTCATGGTTCAGGGTTTAGGGCATAAGGGTCTAGGGTCTAGGGTTTAGGATTTCTGGAGGTGGGTCAACTCAGGGAGGCAGCGCCTTTTTTTGGGTGGGGGGTGGGGGGGGGGGGGCGGGGTGCGGGCACTCCAGGGGCACTCCCGCGCCATTCTCTGCGGGAATTCTTGGGTGAGGAGGGCTGCCCAGGGGAGATGGTTTAGGGTTTAGGGTTCCAGGAAAATCGTCTGCGGGATTCCTGTGCGGGTCCAGGGTTACTCTGCCGGATTCTCCGCGACAATCTCGGGGGACAAGGCACTCCAGGCGTAAGTACTCTGCAGGATACTTTGCGGACTTCTCTGTCTGGGGCGGGAAGGGGCGCTATGTGGGTTTTTTTGCGGGATTCTCCGTGGAAGTTCTTGGGGTGGGCACTGCAGGGACAGACAGCTGCTCTAAAGGTTTCTCGACAAACATCTCTGGGTGAGCACTCCAGGAAGTGGGCTTCAAGGGTCCCTGGGCTTCTGTGGGGGCTTCTCTGAATCTCTGCGTTCTCTCCCTAAACCCTAAACCCTAAACCCTAAACCCTAAACCCTAAACCCTAAACCCTAAACCCTAAACCCTAAACCCTAAACCCTAAACCCTAAACCCTAAACCCTAAACCCTAAACCCTAAACCCTCCTTGCGGGGCTTATGGCTTAACACGGAGCCCTATGGAGGGCACCTCCGAGGGGCGTAATGTTGCACCTCTATGAAGCAGGGTTTACACTACCGTTCTTGGTGAGTGTCTACAAGGTTCCTTTTTAAGCTTGGGGAGTGTATATATTTGGTGGCCTTTAGGAGGTATACAAGGTTCCTTTTTAATATTGGTGAGAGTATAATATATTTGGTGGCCTTTTTGGGGGTACAAGGAAAATAGATACCCCACTTCAAATATGAGTAAACGGGACAGGGAGGCTCAGCAATCATAGTTTCAGGGGGCCCCGACTGGAAGAGGGTGGAACATTTGCTTGTTTTGACTAAGGATGGTGGAGCAGGAACATGGTCTTGCACATGTCCATACAGAAAAAGTAGCCAGGGCAGTTCATTCGGTCATGCACCCTAAGCCCAATGCTCCCCCCCCCCCCCTCCCTCCCACTACAACCCTAGATCTCAACCCGGAAAAGCTCACATTAGTCTGACCCCTAAACCCTAAACCCGAAACCCTAAACCCTAAACCCTAAACCCTAAACCCTAAACCCTAGACCCTAGACCCTAAACCCTAAACCCTAAACCCTAAACCCTAAACCCTAAACCCTAAACCTAGTCTCATGCGGCGCCATGCAGTCTCCTTAGAAGCCCCGGGGTTGTGGCGTTTCGGGTTTAGGGCCTCGGGCGAAAAAAACGGCATCCTTACATCCAGAAACCCAGATCCTTGCTTAGGGTTTAGGGTTTAGGGTTTAGGATTTAGGGTTTAGGGTTTAGGGTTTAGGATTTAGGGTTTAGGGTTTAGGATTTAGGGTTTGGTGTTTAGGGTTTAGGGTTCAGCGGTTCACCAAACACCCGCTGCTGGAGGTTGGCATTGCCCTCACGGCGCCCGTCTTCACGGAGGCATCAGCCCCAGAGTACCCCACACACCAAAGACAGCCCGAGGGTTTAGGGTTTAGGGTTCAGGGTTTAGGGTTTGGGGTGTAGGGTTTATATAGTGTTTAGGGTTTAGGGTTTAGGGCAAGCTAAACCCTGTACCCCTAAACCCAACGACAACTCAAAGCAAGCATAAACCCTAAACCCCGAACACACACAACGCACACGAAGCACAAGCCTTAACAGCCCAAAACCGCCGACACTGAGCGCCTTCCTACCTGATCCACCCAATCCGAGGGATGGGATGAAAGCAACCCTAACCACAAGCCCTTAGACCCTAAAACCCTATCGCCCTAGACCCTAAACCCTGTACCCCTAAACCCTTAACCCTCCTAAACCCTAAACCCCTACACCCCTGAACCCTAGACCCTCAGAAACCCTAAGACCCTATACCCATGTAACCCTATAGGCCAGCCCTATGGCCCTAAACCCTCCTAAACCCTACCGCTATACCCCTAAACCCCTGCTGGAGTTGAGCGCAAGGCAAGCAGCCTTCACCTCTGAGAGTGTTTTTGTCTTCCAAGAAATCCTGAACCTTACGTCAAGAGGTCCTAAACCCTAAGCCTTAAACCCTAAACCCTAAACCGTAAGCCGAAGCCCTGAATCCTAAACCCTATACACCCCCTAAACTCCTAAACCTTGAACGCTACTGCTTTGAGGTTCAGGGTACTTCTATCCCAGCAAGAATGACTGCAGTCATAACCCATGTAGCCATGTATCATTTTTCTAAGCGTCTCAACAGGTCTATAACTCCTCAAACCCTAAACCCGAAACCTTATACCCTAAACTCCTAAACCCTAAACCCATGAACCTTATACCCTAAACTCCTAAACCCTAAACCCTAAACCTTATACCCTAAACTCCTAAACCTGAAACCCTAAACTCTTAGACCCTAAACCCATGAATCAAGCACCAACGTCCCTCCGCAGATCGTCAACTCCTATGCCGGCCAGGGCGAATGGGAAGGCCCACTCTTGGGCTTCTTCAGAAGGTACTATGGGGAACCCTGCTACACCCTCAACCCTAAACCCTAAACCCTAAACCCTAAACCCTAAACCCTAAACCCTAAACCCTAAACCCTAAACCCTCTTTTCAGCCCGAACTTACAAAAGGTAGGGAAGCCTTGGAGCTCTCGATCCGAAACGTCAAATGTCAGCCCACGACTTGAGCTCAGGGCCTGGTGCCTGGTATGCTAGGGTTTAGGGTTTAGGGTTTAGGGTTTAGGGTTTAGGGTTTAGGGTTTAGGGTTTAGGGTTTAGGGTTTAGGGTTTAGGGTTTAGGGTTTAGGGTTTAGGGTTTAGGATTACATCCTACAACCCTCTGAACCCTAAACCCTATACCTATGAGGGAGGAGGGCTCCTGCGTGTCAAGCCGAGTGACACAGGGCCTAGGGTCGTTAAGCTGAGGGCTAAGGGCTTCGGGTTGAGGTCTCGGGGCAATACAAGCAAGACCCTCAAACCCTAAACCCCAAAACCCTAAGCCCTCAACCCTACACCCCCCCCCCCCTCTCCCCTACCCCCCTCCCCCTATGATGCAGGGGCGGAGCAGTGGTTTCAGCGCGCCAGCGCGGCGGGGTGCGAGCTGAGGGAGCTCATGCGCCAGCGGCCGACTTGGGGGGGCTCTGGGGGGTTGGGAGTTAGGGTTTGGGGTTTAGGGTTTAGGGTTTAGGGTTTGGGGTTTAGGGTTTGGGGTTTAGGGCTTGGGGTTTAGGGTTTGGGGTTTAGGGTTTGGGGTTTTGGGGTTATAGGGTTAGGGTTTGGGGTTAAGGGTTATGAGGTTTAGGGTGTAGGGTGCAGGGTTATAGGGTTTAGGCTTATAGAATTAGGGTTTAGGGTTCAGGGTTATAGGGTCGTAGGGTTTGGGGTTTAGGGTTTTAGGGTTTTAGGGTTTTAAGGTGTAGGGTTATAGGGTTTTACGGTTTGCGGGTTAGGGTTATAGGGTTTTTGTGTTAGAGGGTTTGGGGGTTTGGGGTTGAGGGCTTCAGGGCTGAGATAAGCTTATGGGTTTAGGAGCTACTTTGGAGGTGCCTTGTGTTCAGCTTCAACTCAGGAATTCAGGGTTTAGGGCTTGGGGTTTAGGGTTTTGTGACATTGTTGGATGCAGGACTCAAAACTGTTGTGATGATGTGATGATTTTGTTTTCGGCGTTTGGGGTTTGGGATTGGGGGTTTAGGGTTTTTCGGGTTTTGGGGTTTAGGGTTTAGGGTTTTCGGATTTTGGGGTTGGGGGTTTAGGGTTTTCGGCTTTTGGGGCTTTGGGTTGTGGGTTGTTAAGGTTGCACTGGGGGGGGGGGGGGGGGGGGGAGGGGAGGGGAGTTGCTGCTTCCGACGTGGGCCGTTGAACCCAAAACCAGTGGCTTGGTAACCGATTTCATGGGCAGGGTTTAGGGTTTAGGGTTTAGGGTTTAGGGTTTAGGGTTTAGGGTTTAGGGTTTAGGGTTTAGGGTTTAGGGTTTAGGGTTTAAGGGTTACTAGACATATAGAACATCCCCAAGCTCCTGAACCCTAAACCGTTTGAATCGCCCTCCTAAACCCTACACCCTAGACCCCAAACCCCAAACCCTAAACCCTATAAACCCTATAAACCCTATAAAACCCTATAAAACCCTATAAACCCCATAAACCCTATAAATCCCATCAACCCGATAAACCCTATAAACCCTATAAGCCCTAAACCCGAAACCCCAAACCCGAAACCCCGAACCCGAAACCCGAAACCCTAAACCCGAAACCCTAAACCCCAAACCCGAAACCCCAAACCCGAAACCCTAAACCCTAAACCCTAAACCCTAAACCCGAAACCCTAAACACCACTCCACCGGCCCTGCCCCCGCCAGGTTCGACCGGCTCATCATCCTCAGCGCCCGCGGCGGGGACTACGCTTCGGCGAAGCGCCGCCTTCCCAGCAGGGGCACAGGGATGCTTGGGGTTTAGGGTTTAGGGTTTAGGGCTAGGGTTTAGGGTTTGGGGCTAGGGTTTAGGGTTTAGGGTTTCGGGTTTTGGGGTTCGGGTTTAGGAGGGGTGTCGGGAAGATCAGGCAGCTGTCTTGGGCTAGCCTGCGCGAGTGGAGGATCCAGGGTACTCCTAAACCCTAAGCCCTAAACCCTAAACCCTAAACCCTAAACCCTAAACCCTAAGCGCTAAACGCTAAACGCTAAACCCTAAACCCTAAACCCTAAACCCTAACCCTAAACCCTAAACCCTAAACCCTAAAACCTGAACCCTAAACCACCTTGAAAGCACCTGGAAGCTTTGCATGAATCAAGGGACTAGAGGAGGGACCCTTGTAAAGGATCACAGGGCTTTTTTTGTGGGGGGGGGGGGGGGGCTGATAAAGCGTATATATATATATATATATGGTCACCCCCCCCCCCCCATGATCTAGGTTTTGCTTTGTCTCTATAAAAACCCTCGTAAATACCGATTAAAATGACATGCTGGCTATGCTAGGCGATGTCCTGTTTTTGCACGTCTAGTCCTATGCGAGAAAACCTGTAAATAGTGAAAAACGCGTGTGTTTAGCACTACTTCCACATCACCACATAAAAAAAACACCCCAAAAACACAGGAAAATGCAATTTGGTAAACATGTCTATGAATTATTTGCATAGGACAGGCTTATAAACACAGAATTGTATGCAAAAAACACTTCTTTTTTGCAGAATTTGCAAATTTTGACACAAATCCAAAAATCCAAAAATCCAAAAATTCAAAACCATGGAGCCGGGAGGCCGCCTTTTTTGGATTTTTTGGTTTTCTCGAGGTTTTTTTGGTTTTTTTTGGAAAAATCCAAAAAAAACCATGGTTTTTTTGGATTTTACTTGCTCCTGGCCTCAAAAACCTAAAAAACACATGGTTTTTTTTGGATTTTGAGTGAAAATCCAAAAAAACCCTCGTGTTTTTTTGGATTTCAGGTGCTCCTGGTCTCAGAAACTAAAAAAACACGAGGGTTTTTTTGGATTTTCACTCAAAATCCAAAAAAAACCAATGTGTTTTTTAGGTTTTTGAGGCCAGGAGCAAGTAAAATCCAAAAAAAACCATGGTTTTTTTTGGATTTTTCCAAAAAAAACCAAAAAAACCTCGAGAAAACCAAAAAATCCAAAAAAGGCGGCCTCCCGGCTCCATGGTTTTGAATTTTTGGATTTTTTGGATTTTTGGGTTTTTTTTTTAAGCAAATTTTGCAAAAAATACTTTTCTTGTATAAAGAATGTGTATTGTTATACGTTGTTTCTGCTAATGTGACTGCCTTGCACACACACAGAGAAAAGCACACAAACACACCCACCATTCGTTTTTTTTCAATTCAGCCTATTCGGTATGCAGGGCGTGGCGTTAACATGTAAAGTTCCATTAGATTTAATTACGAATGAGGCTTAGAAGAGGATGTCTTGGGATGTGGCGTCTTAATATGAAAAGTAATAAAAAAAAAAAGAAATAGAGAGGGTTTCTTAGGGTGTGGTTCTTTTGAGGATGTGGACCTGCAATTCAAAAGTCTAATTGGACTTAAAAAAGAGTGGGGCTTCGAAGAGGATGTCTTGGGGTGTGGCCTCTTGATTTAAACGTCTATTTAAGTGGAATCACAAAGGAAGTCCAGTTGAGGATTTCTTAGGGTGTGGTGTTTTAGTGCAAACCTCAAATTACATTTCATTACGAAGCGGGGCCAGAGGAGACTTTCACAGGGTGTGGTCGGTAAAATGAAATTCCAAAGAGGTAGTAACGAATGAGGCTTAGAAGGGCGTGGCCTCTTAATTGTTTTACTTGGTTTGGTTTTACGAACGAAGCTGTGGCTTTACCATACACAGGTCTTAGGGTGTGGCCTTTTAAATTCTGTCCAAAGGGGTGTGGCCTCTAAACTTAAAATTCAATTTAAGTGGAATTCCAAACGAGTCCAGATGAGGATTTCTTAGGGTGTGGCGTTTTAATACAAACCTCAAATAACATTGTAGTATGAAGCGAGGCCAGGGGAGAATTTCATAGGGTGTGGTCTGCAAAATAGAATTCCAAATAGGTATTAACCAATGAAGCTTAGAAGAGGATGTCTTGTGGCGGGGCCTCTTAATTTGTTTGTTTGACTTGGGTTTAATTTACTAACGAAGCTATGGCTTTATCATATACAAGTCTATTGACATTTCACTAATAGGCACCAGAAGAGGATTTCATAGGGCCTAGCGGTTAAATATGGAATTGTAAGTACATTCAAATACAAATGGGGGCTCATGATATAAATTTCTGTCCAAGAGTTACATACGAACCTAGCCTAGGTCACAACTTCTTAGGGTGTGGGCTTCTTACCTAGAATTGTAAACTTCTTACGAGATTCTGTTACGAACAGGCCCCAGAATGGTGTGGCTTTTTTTAATACAAGCATCTTGGCAAATCGAAAATAAGTCTAATTACAAACGAAGGTCTAATGAGGATTTCTTGGCGTGTGGCTTTGTAATACAGAATTCTAATTAATCTTCATTACAAATAGGGGCCAGAAAGGGATTTCATAGGGTATGGTCTGCAATATAGAATTCTAACTCGGTTTCATTGCGAGGAGGAGGTCCTGGGGTTGGCCTCTGAATATACACTTGCTTTACTTGGGTTCAATTACGAACGAAGCCCAGAAGAGGATTTCTTAGGGTGTGGGCTTACAATATGAAATCAAATTGCGTTTCATTACGAATGGGGCCAGCGAAAGATTTCACAAGGTGTGGGAAAAACAAAAATGTTCTAAATAGGTATTAATCAATGAGGCTTAGAAGAGGATGTCTTGGGGCTGGGCCTCTTAATATTTTTTTACTTGGGTTAATTACGAACGAAGCTGTGGCTTTATCAGACACAAGTCTACTGAAATTTCATTAAGAGGGCCCAGAAGAGGATTTCATAGGGTGTGGCCTTTAAGTATAGAATTCTTTTCGTAGGGTGTGGGCTTCTTATGTAGAAGCATTTTCTCAATAAAATAGGAAGGAAGCCCAGATGAGGATTTCTGAGGCTGTAACCTCTGCATATAAAGCTCTTGTGAGATTTTGTTACGGACAGGCAGGCCCCAGAAGAGGATTTCATAGGGTGCGGCTTTTAATTGGCAAATTTAGATTTCTAAAAAAAGTTTTACTACGAATGAGGCCAGTGGCCTTTTAATTTTCATTCCGACTTAGGTTTAAATCTCGCTTCGATGGGCCCGAAAGGCCTTTCGACCTAGATCATGGGGGGGGGGGGGGTGAGCATATATATATATATATATATGGGTTTAGGGTTTAGGGTTTAGGGTTTAGGGTTTAGGGTTTAGGGTTTAGGGCAATAAGATTAAGGGTCCCTTCTAGGGGTCCCACGCAAATGAAGGGCTGCTGAAGGTTCATCCGGGTCCTGGATAAATCAGCGCGTGGCAGATCTGAGAACGATGCTGTTTGCAGTCCAACAGCGTGGGGTTTTAAGTTTTAGGGGTTAGGGTTCAGGGTTTAGGGTTTAGGGTTGGGTTCAGGGTTTAGGGTCGTTCGTCCTGATGGCCCCCGGTGGCCTTTAGTGCTTGGAACCCAAAACCCTAAGCCCTACACCCTAAACCCAAAACCCTACACCCTAAACCCTAAGTTGTTTCTGATTGCCGAAGGCCTTGGCTATAATGAAGGGCTCCCTCAGTGATCATTGCACAAGCTCCTCCAAAGGCCCTAAACCCCAAACCGTAAACCCTGAAAAGGGTTGGTTTTGAGTTCAAGGGGTTGGGAAACAGCAGTATGATGTTAAACTGAGGGTAGGCTTCAAGTCTCAGAAGCATGCAGAACCTACGCCCTACGCCGTAAACCCTAAACCTTGAACTCCCCTTCAGCTTCTCTAAGCCCTCGACGCTAAACCCTAAACCCCGAACCCTAACCCCTAACCCCTAACCCCTAAACCCCAACCCCGAAACCCTCAGCCTAAACCCAAAACCCAAAACCCTAAACCCTAAACCCTAAACCTTCAGGGCCCCTGCGAGGTTGGTTCCAGCGTTGTATTGCTGCTGAGTCGGTGCCGGACGCCCGCGCCACGGGTGTGTCAGGGCTTCGGGTTTACCCGAAGCCGTTACTACACCCTAAACCCAAACCCGGAACCCGGAACCCGGAACCCGAAACCCGAAACCCGAAACCCGAAACCCTAAACCCTAAACCCTAAACCCTAAACCCCTAAACCCTAAACCTGAAAAAACTTTGGGGTTTCATTAGATTAGGGTTTAATACCGGCTTAGGGAAAACTTTAAACCCTAAACCCTAAAGGGTTTGGTGCCGTTGCTGGCCCACCACTTCCTTAGCTCTCCTGAGCTCCCCCGTTTTCTCACTTCTGGCTGGTTTGGGGTTTGGGGTTTGGGGTTTGGGGTTTGGGGTTTAGGGTTTAGGGTTTAGGGTTTAGGGTTTAGGGTTTAGGGTTTAGCAGAAGTAGTACTTGTATTCGCAGGAGTAGTCGTAGCGTACGTACCGGAGTCGTTAGTCCAAATCAGTAGAAAGTCAAGAGTGTAATCGTAATCGGAATCATATCACCCTTTCATTAGGGTGTATGGCACGGTGTATGGGTTCCGTAGTTAGCCTTAATTACCCCTAAATAGCCTCAATTGTGGGGAGAACCTAGGGGAGGTAGTATAGAGGGGGTACGTAGTAGGGGAACCCATGATAGATAGACCGCTTGTGTGAGGCGATGGCCTATGTGGCCTTAGTCCACGGCGCCTGTGAAGACGGCTGTGCCAGTGATGCCGAGGAGTTTTTCGAGGCTCGGATCCACGCTTCAGGGTATTCAGGACTTGGGGAGTTTAGGGTTTAGGGTTTAGGGTTTAGGGGTTTAGGGTTTAGGGTTTAGGTTCAGGGTTTAGAGTTTAGGGTATTTTCCTCGACCCCCCCCCCCCCGCTCCAACCAATTATTGGAGAGCTCGACTGGCCCGAAGCGCAGGAAATCAAAGCTTGCCAGCTATTCTGGGTGTGAGTCACTTCTTGTTGTTTTTCTTCATGGTCATGTGCCCTAAGGCCTATACCCTTAGCCCCAAACGCTAAACCCTAAACTCTTGCGGGGTTTGGGGTTTGTTTGCGCATTTACTGTGACGGTCTCGAAGGTTCGTGGGAGCTGTCTGGGTATGGTTTGTAGGGTTTAGGGGTCTGCAGTTCGGGTTGAGGGTTTAGGTTTTAGGGTTTAGGGTGCCTTTTTGAGGCGGCTTTCCGGTCGGGACTGTCTCCGACAGTTCAGCTCTACACGCCCATCGCGCCCCCGCCGGCGATTGGAAGACTGTTTTTTGGGGGTTTAAGGTTTAGGGTTTAGGGTTTAGGGTTTAGGACGTTGAGTTTGGGGTTTGGGGGTTTAGGGTTTTTAGGGGTGTAGGGGCTTGGGGTTTAGGGCCGTATGGTTTGAGTTTGCGTTTTCCTTAACTCAAAGCCCTCGCTTGGGAAGGGGCCCCAAGGCCCTGATTCAAGGTTCGCTGTTTGGGGTGCACTACCTGAATCCTATGACCCAAACCCTGAACACTCAACCCAAACCTCAAGAAACAGAGCGAGAGAGAGAGAGAGAGAGAGAGAGAAAGAAAGAACTAAGAGAGCGGGAGAGAGAGAGAGAGAGAGTGACAGAGAGAAACGACATAAACGTACAAAGCCGATAAGCTGTACCTCCCGAAGCCCTGAAACTGTAGGGTTCTGGAATCAAGGTTTTGACAGAGACAGAAAGAGATAGAGAGAGAGAGAGAGAGAGAGCGAGAGAGAGAGAGAGAGAGATAGAGAAAGAGAAGGAGAAAGAGAAAGAGAAAGGGACAGAGAAAGAGAAAGAGAAGGAGACGGAGAAAGAGAAAGAGAAAGAGAAAGAGACCGTAAGCCCGAAACCCGGAAACCCGGAAACCCGAAAACCCGAAAACCCGAAAACCCGAAAACCCGAAAACCCGAAAACCCGAAAACCCGAAAACCCGAAAACCCGAAAACCCGAAAACCCGAAAACCCCAAACCCTAAGCCCTAAACCCCAAACTCTAAACCCTAAACCCGAAACCCGAAAACCCTAAACCCTAAACCCATGGCGGCCAGGTACGCTGCCACGCGCAGCAGGGCGCCATGGACAAGGCCGAGCACTGGTTCGAACGCATCCTGGAGGTCGGCCCGGCGCACAGGGCTTCGGGTTTAGGGTTTAGGTTCGGGGTTTAGGGTTTAGGGTTCAGGGTTTAGGGCTTTAGGCAGGGGATTTGTTCCCTTGCTCTTGGAGGGTTTTAGTTTTTAGGGCTTTAGGGTTTCTTTCTTCCCCTCCCCCCGTGTCCCCGGTTTTTGGAGGGTTTTAGGGTGTAGGGTTGAGGCTTTTAGGGTTTAGGGTTTAGGGGTTAGGCTTTCATCTCGTTCCGAAGCAGGAGCCCTGCACGCCCCAAGCCCCGAACGAGCAATGCCTTCAGCCCGCTGTTTAACGCCAGGTTCAAAGGACTAAAGGAGGGACCCTTATCAGGGACCTTGCAGGTTATTTAGAGGTTATTTGGGGGCTAACTCAGGTCCTAAGGTCCTATAGAGGGACTATATAAGGTCAGAATATAGTTTTTGTTTCTTTAAGGGGAATGAGTTTTGGAGTCCCTTCTGGGGGTCCCTCCGGTTACCCCTTAACAGGCGGACCTCAAGCCGGGCCTCATGCCCTACACATCCCTTGTGAGCTGCTGCCTCAGCACAAGCCATCGGCTGCTTGGCATAGGGGGAGTTCTATATAAGCCCTAAGCCCTCAACCTCAATCCACAAAAGGCCCCAAGCTCAACATTCCCTGGGGGTTTCGGGAGTTTAGGGGTTTAGGGGCGAAGGTGGGGGACTTGGGGTTTTGTAATCCCTAAGCCCGCAGCCCTAAACCCACCACCAAAAGCCTCAAACTCTAAACCCGCAAGATCTTGCAACGGTTCAGAGTTTAGGTTTGTGGTTGGGGTGCCCAAGAGTTGTGTGTAAAGCACCAAAGAATGCCCCTCATTGGGTAACGGGTTTTAGGATTATAAGGGCCCCAGGGCTTATAGGATTGCAGGGTTTAGCGTTCTGTTTCCGGGGTTAGGGCTTTTAGGGCTCTAGGGTTTAGGGTCTACAGAGTAAGGGGAAGGTTTCTGTGGAGCTCGGCCGCTAATGCTGGTCGTTGCGCACTGCTGTCAAGGAACCCTCAATTGCGCATTAGGGTTTAGGGTTTAGGGTTTAGGGTTTAGGGTTTAGGGTTTAGGGTTTAGGGTTTAGGGTTTAGGGTTTAGGGGAGTTGAATGCCTTAAGTCGTTATAGCTGCATGGGCCGCCCTCAGCCTCCAAGGGTCGTTTCATGGGCCCTTACTATGGTCCCTAAGCCACTTTAAAGACCGCACCCCCTTGGCATCACGAATCACGACTTCATGAGATTCCGGAGTCCCCTGGCCGCTCGAGGGGAGGTTTAGGGTTCAGGGTTCAGGGTTCAGGGTTCAGGGTTTAGGGTTTAGGGTTTGGGGTTTAGGGTTTAGGGCTTCGGGTTTAGGGTTTAGGAACGCGAATCAGAAGTCCAAGTCCAGGGGCCAGTCCAGGAGCCCATAGGGGAACTGCATTCCGGCGTGTGACCGCCCTAAACCCTAAGCCCTGTAGTTTCCAAGCCCCGTTTCCCCCCCCAATCCCATGCTTCGGGCGCTTGTGCAAAGGCGGGCACTTGCGCTTGCAGAACTTCGACAAGGCCCCCCGCAGAGTTCGGTGTCCCCTCCTACCCCCCCCCCCCCTTTCTCGCGCTTGGGGTTCAGGAAGGTTTTGGGTTCCGGGCTTAGGGTTTATAGGGCTTAGTTTTCAGGGGGATTTAGGGGTTTCGGAGTTTAGAAGTTGTTTGACATTCGGAGGGTTGAAGGTTGCGCCCTGTCAAATGAAGCGCTCGCCTCTCCCTGCAAACCGAAATGCCTTCTTTCAATCACGGTACGCCCCTACTACTTAGATTCTTGCCGGTGCCCCTGCGGGTCACCACCAAGTTTGCCCTCAACCCTAAACCCTAAACACTAAACCCTAAACCCTAAACCCTAAACCCTAAACCCTAAACCCTCAGAGGTTTGGACCTTGAAGCTGGCACGGCCCGAAACCCCAAACGTAAAACCTCCCGCTTGTGCTACCCCTCGGCCCTATAGGCCTTAAACCCCATAAACCCTAAACCCCAAACCCTAAACCGAAAACGTTCCCTGATTCGGCTTTGTTGAGACCAGGAAGACACAAAAAAGGTACTTTTTCGGCGTGGGCCTCTTCCCAAGAAGGCCGCGCGCCGAAAACGTTCCCTGACACCCTGATTCGGCTTTTTTGAGGCCAGGCGTGGGCCTCTCTCAAGAAGGTCCAAGCCCTGAACCCCACGCCCCACACTTGAAATACGAGTGCACGGCCTAAGCTGAGCTAGCGG
The DNA here is from genome assembly GCA_905221605.1 of Symbiodinium natans. Classification (NCBI taxonomy): domain Eukaryota; class Dinophyceae; order Suessiales; family Symbiodiniaceae; genus Symbiodinium; species Symbiodinium natans. Next base: position 319,142 of record CAJNDS010002109.1, read on the forward strand.
CCGTGGGCGAGATAAGAAATGGGAGGTGGGACCTGTGAAGTATTGCTTGGTAGCCCAGTGGTACCCTTTACCTTTTTGGTTATGGGTTCCCTTATAAAATACCCAACCCAAAAAGGGTGCCCTTATTATAATATGGTTCCTGGGCTACCAAGATCATAACTTAGGCAGGTGGAGGTGTGACTGCTGCCGGGGGAGTTGGTGGCGAAACTAACCATTCAAGCCTTGAAACCTCGTTACGCCTGGCTTGTAAGCTTACCCAGCAAACCGCCAAGCGTTTCGTTTCCACGATTTGATTCCTTTGTCTCTAAACTCCTGTAGCGGCGCATCGCAGGCGGAATCCTGGCTAAAGCGCTCACAGGAGGCCGGAGCACGGCTTTCTTGGCACTCCTGGCTATGGTTTAGGGTTTAGGGTTTAGGGTTTAGGGTTTAGGGTTTTGGGTGTTGGGTTTTGGGTTTAGGGTTTAGGGTTTAGGTCCCCAGTAGGAATAGAGGATGTCCGGGGATGGTTGAGAGGCATACCTAGTTAGCCTCCAAATTCTGTACATGGAGACAGCATGAGTCCCAAGAAGTGGGTTGCTCAGAGGAATGATGCATGCGGACCTGTGTTTAGCCCTCAAGGCCTTTAGGGTTTAGGGTTTAGGGTTTAGGGTTTAGGGTTTAGGGTTTAGGGTTTAGGCCCATGCGAACAGTGGCAGATTCCAACATCCGCCTCAAAGAGCCCTTGGAGGCCTTCTGCCTTTTTTTTGGAGCCGCAGACGAATCCTGAAGTCTAGAAGCCTGCAATCAGCCCAGGAGCCATCTGGCAAATCTGCTACGCCTTAAACACCCAAACGCGAGGCCTTAAACTCAACCCCAGACCCCAGACCCCAGACCCCAGACCCTAAGCCCTAAACCTTTAGCCCTAAACCCTAAACCCTAAACCCTAAACCATAAGCCCTAAGCCCTAAGCCCTAAACCCTAAACCCTAAACCCTAAACCCTAAACTCGTACTCGCAAGACCCTTCTAAAAGCACTTTGCTTGGCCGACGGGGTTGACCCCAGGCTGGCTTGGCGCAGCTTCCTCAGTCTGCAGGGTTTTTCTACACCCTAAACCCTAAACCCTAAACCCTAAACCCTAAACCCTAAACCCTAAACCCTAAACCCTAAACCCTAAACCCTAAACCCTAAACCTTAAGCCCTAAGCCCTAAGCCCTAAGCCCTAAACCCGAAACCCTAAGCCCTCAACCCCAAACCCCAAACCCTCAATCCTGTAGACCCTAAACCCTGAACAAGGCTATTCTATGGGGATCCTCGGTTCAAGGTGTAGGGTGTCATGGTTAGGCACGGACCTGTTTGTTTCATTCTGCGCGCTTTGTGACTCGTTAGTCCATTGTTCGATTCTCTGTGCTTTTTGTGGAATCAACCCCTTAGACTTCCAAACCCTAAACCCTAGACCCTCACCCTAAACCCTAAACCCTAAACCCTAAACCCTAAACCCTAAACCCTAAACCCTAAACCCTAAACCCAAAACCCCAAACCCCAAACCCTAAACCCTGAACTGACGCCCGTTTGTCTTGTCAACGCATCCTAGCCCTTTGAGGGAACTCTTGAACCTTGAATTCCCAAGCCTTTGAACTCGCCTGGGCAGGTTTGTTTGGGGTTTGAGGGTTGAGGGTTTAGGTTTGAGGGCTGAGGGCTTGAGGGCTGAGGCCTGAGGCCTGAGGCCTGAGGGCTGAGGGCTGAGGGTTGAGGGTTGAGGGTTGAGGGTTTATGCTCCCCAAAGGCTGCGATGGAGACTGTTGCATTCAAGCCCTGCACCCTGAAGCTACAAAGCTTGTATGCCCAGCAGTACTGCCCTGAACCCTTAGAAACCCTAAGCCCCTTTTTTATGGCTCAGGTCCCCTGGTAGCCCTAAACCCTAAACCCTAAACCCTAAACCCTAAACCGCAAGAGAAGGAGGGCGCCCTCGTAGTCGAAGGTTGCGGGGCAGGGGGAACCCTGAAGCCCTGGTGAAGGTGGAGAGGCACAACATGGTCCAATTCTGTTCCCTTTTGGGGTCCTTTTTGGGTTTAGGGTTTATAGGGTTTAGGGTTTAGGGCTAGATAGGGTTAAGGGTTTAGGGGTTAGGTTCCTCTTTTTTCGGGTACCCCAAAAAGGGGACCACGTGTTCCTGAGACTCCATCCGCTGATCTTCACCGAGGGTTTGGGGTTTCAGGCAGCCTAAGCCCTAAGCCCTAAACCCTAAACCCTGAACCCTACACCCTAAACTCTAAACCCTACTTAAACCCTAAACCCTGTGAACCCAAAACCTGTGGGGCTGTGAGGTCCGACAGCTTGATGTACTCTGCCCTTATCGACGGCTACGTGAATGAGGGCAGTCGAGCCGCCTCAGTTTAGACCGGTCCTCTAGCCACGGATCAGGGTTTAGGGTTTAGGGCTTAGGGTTTAGGAGTTTTTCTTACACAAACCCAAGGGAATGTTAGACATGTTGATGTTCATGAAGGTCCCCCTAAGGAATTCCTATACAAATCCCAAGGGGGGATTTCGAGATGTGATGTTTATGAAGGTTCTGAGGGGAGTCCAGGGTCTAGAATTGCTTGAGCGCTGAAGCCAATGTAAGTTGGCTGGCTACCCGAATGTACCCTCCATGTGTTGCGCAAGTTCCTCTCTATCTGGGAACTCCCCTCCTGCAGGCCCAAATGCCCAACCTCCTCAACCCAAACCCTGAACCCTAAGCCCTAAAGCCTAAATTGTGAACCCTACCGAGCCCTTAGCCCCAAACCCGTAAACCCTAAACTCTAAACCCTAGACCCTATACCCTAAACCCTAAACCCTAAACCCTAAGCCCTAAACCCTAAACCCTACACAACCCTAAACCCTAAACCTTGCACTCTAAACCCTAAACCCGAAACGCTAAACCCTAAATCCGACCTAGGTAGGACCAACTGGTCTTGGCGCCTCGCCAGGCGACGCCAGTCTGAAGCGTGCGGATCAGCTCTTCGAGGTCGGTTTAGGGTTGAGGGTTTAGGGTTTAGGGTTTGGGGTTTAGGGTTTAGGGTTTAGGGTTTGGGGGTTTAGGGTTTAGGGTTTAGGGTTTAGGGCTAGGCCGAAGCTCCCGAGGCCGACTCTGCCACGCAGGGCTTGTCGCGCCCCACAGGGTCTGTGAGTGTTCTGAAACTTCTAAAGTTTAAAGCCCTAAACCCTAAACCCTAAACCCTAAACCCTAAACCCTAAACCCTAAGGCTTCAGGGTTTAAGGATGGTCGAGTTGAGGTTTCTAAGGTTGCTAGGACTCCTCAGAGTACCAACGTATCCTTATTCGTTTTTTTTTTTTTTGGGGGGGGGGGGGGCTTGCTTGGTATGAGGCGTTCGGAGTCTGAGCCCTCAACCTTGAAACCCTAAACTTAAACTCAAAACTCAGGAGCCCATAGCGGGTTAAGGCACCACTTTGAGGCCCAAAGGTTGATTGTTTTTGGATTCTTTAGAGGGGCTAAGGGTTTAGGTGGGGGGGGGGGGTGCGGGGCGTTGTTGATTTTTCATTTGGTTTTAGGGCTTGAAGGGTTTTCAGGGTTTTAAGGCTTAGGGGCGGAAAGTGAGATCTCTGTGGGGCGGTTCAGGCGTGCTAATCAGGGGTATCTCCTGCGAAGCTGGCTGCAAGTGGGGCTTAGAGAGTGTACAGGGTTTCGGCCTTATAAAGCCCTAGTTCGGACCGGATAGGCCGCGGGAACTGGACTCCTAAACCCTAAACCCTAAACCCTAAACCCTAAACCCTAAACCCTAAACCCTAAACCCTAAACCATGCAGGCCATGGCGTCCTCTGGAATTCGTCCCAATCCACGCGTGGTTGGCAAGTTGCTTAAAGCGCACGCCAAGAGGCGTGCTCTGACGTCTCCCTAAACCCTAAACCCTAAACCCTAAACCCTAAACCCTAAACCCTAAACCCTAAATCCTAAACCCTAAACCCTAAACCCTAAACCCTAAACCCTAAACCCTAAACCCTAAACCCTAAACCCTAAACCCTAAACCCTAAACCCTAAACCTTAACTAGGACCCGGAGTAGGCCCCTCCCCTTAAAACCACAAGGGTGCCCTGTTTATTCTAGGTTACTCCTGGGCCTTGTGAAAGACCCTAAGCTGGGATGTTCCCCCTTACACTAACAGTCCTTAATATGGGTGATAGTACCCCTATCCTAATCCCGATTAGGGACTGCTAGCAGAAGGGGGAACATCCCAAACCCTAAGCCCTACACCCTGCACCCTACACCCTAAACCCTGAACCCTAAACCCTAAACCCTAAACCCTAAGGGGAGCGGGGAGAGGGGGCGGGTGGGTGGGGATTGCTTCGGATCCCATTATGTACTCCTCGGGTTCAGGGGTGGCCCGACTTTCAGGGCGCAAAAAGGGGCCAGATGCATTAGGGTTTAGGGTTTGGGGTTTAGGGTTTAGGGTTCAGGGTTAAGGTTTAGGGTTTAGGGTTTAGGAGCTCCAGCTTGAGCCAGAGGGTTAGGGCTGAGGAGCGCCAGCTTGGGTTCAGGTGGAAGGTTCAAGCGTGCCAGGGGTAGTTCCTCTAAACCCTACACCCTACACCCTAAACCCTAACCCCTAAGCCCTAAACCCTAAACCCTAAACCCTAAACCCCAAAACCCTAAACCCTAAACCCTAAACGACTAAGGATTCTGCATTTGGGTTCTAAGGATCCCTACAAGTTTTCGGGGCTGAAGTTAGGGCTGGTGTGGGTGTAGGGTTAAGGGTTTAGGGTTCTGACGAAATAGGGTTTAGGGTTTAGGGCTTAAATTGCTGCAAGGGATGAGGGGTCAGGGTTAGGGCACCACCAACTGCAGTTCGCAGGTTGCGCAGCCCTCATACAATTTTTGCACGAAGTGAAGCCCCCTGATCGCTAAACTCTACTTGGAGGTTCATGGTGGTACCTATTAACCAATTATCACTGTACATATCACCGTACTTATACAACCATATCAGGGCTCTTAAGGGGGCTTACTACAGGGCTCTTAAGGGGCTTACTACAGGGCTCTTAAGGGGCTTACTACAGGGCTCTTAATGGGCTTACAGGTGGGTTATAGATACCATGAACCTCCAAGTACCCCGGAGAAGTTGCGCTGCTCACTACGTCTTGTCTCGTCCGTGCAGGCCTCTCCGTGCTTTGTGCAGGGCTTTATGGGGTTTGGGGGTTTGGGGTTTAGGGTTTCAGGGTCTCAGGGCTTCAGGGTTTAGATTTCAGGGTTCATGGTTTATAGGGCACACGGTTGATAGTGAGAGCTGTTGTGGCTTTCAGGACGTGGCAGGACGAATTCCAGAAGACACCCCGCGGAGCCAGTTGTGGGAAGAAGTTCACTGTTCAACAACAACCAAGCTTGTGTTTGGTTTAGGGTTCAGGGATTAGTATTCCCTATAGAATTATGCGAAAATGACCTCCCAACAACCCAGTGCTAAGTATTAAAACTATTTAAGGCCCCTTTATTGGGCTATTCGGGGCTCCTAGCGACAAAAATCGCGACGAGGTCATCCCTTACACAACCCAAAAGCATCTTGGCATAGGCTAATAGGTGATTGGGTGTATCCAAGGGGGGTTCGGAAGTATGGGCCCTTGGGTTGCATTGGGTATATAAGGTGTCCATAAGGGGTCCCCTTTCCAGGCCCCATAGTGGGACCACGTAACTACCCTGAGAGTGCAGGACTAGTTGCAGCCCGATCAGAAACTGACAACTTCAGACAGAAAAGGGCGTTTCATGTAGCAAGCAGCTGCTGCTGCTATGGCTTCTGCTACTGGATGTCCGTGACACTGGCCGGGCGAAGCGCGCAGGACTCACTCTAAGCCCTACTACCCCGACCCTAAGCCCTAAACTGTATTTAGCAAACCCTCATATGCCAGGCTTTATGCCCCCCAACCCTGAACCCTGCAGCCTAACTCCTGCCTGAATCTCCAGCCCCGTTCTCAGCATCCTTACCCCCTCATTTTAGGGTTTTAGGGTTTAGGGTTTAGGGTTTAGGGTTTAGGGTACGTACTCCGGGAAAGACGGTCGCTTCGAGGGCAAAGCACCGCTGAGGACGTCGACGGCTTTTACTGGCTCGTGGCGCTGCAGATACTGGCGTCTGTGGGGCAATCAACTCTGATCCTGGCCATAAATCAGCCCTAAACCCTAAACCCTAAACCCCTAGTAGCCCTAAACCCTTAACACCCTAAACCCTAAACCTTACAGAAGGGACTGCCCTGGGGCCTGCGTTTGGTGCATAGCGTGTTTTTGGGTATAAACAGGCTCCAGGGCAATAACACATTAGATTTGATGTGTTTCTTGGGTTCTTGTTTGGTTTTGGTTAGTGAATCATGGTGCGGCTTCCTCGTTTGGAAGTAAGGTTATGTTAAATATTGCCATTTTTAAAGCATGGGTTGTTTAGAAACCGGCCTCTTGTTTATAAACACGGGTTGGGGAGTAAAGGATAAATAATATTTCGTGTTATCTTATTTGAAAATATCGGTTGTTTATAAACTGTTTATAAAATAGTCTCTTGTTTATAAACACTGGTGGTTGGTGTTGGGGGGGAGGGCGGGGGGGGGAGGGTCTTCCAACATAAGCTCAACATGCCAAGAGTCCCCCCCCCCCCCCCTCCGCGATCGGGAATCTGGAAAGTGATGTATTCAGAAATGTACTCGTACGCAGCAATTCCTGATCCAAGTGTTCTCCGTAGTGTATTCGTATCCTCACGGGTAGTTGCCATGAAGCGTTCCGCAGCGGTTGCCGGTGTGATTGAGTTTGGCCAGGGCGTTTGCAGTTTAAAGCTGAAGAGCCTCACCTTTCAATCCGAAGCGGCATCCTCATCGAACGCTATTACCTCGCCATCGCCGGCCTCATCATCCATCACAAATCCGCCTGATGTGGCGAATAGCGAGAAGTTTATAACCTTTTTGTCTTAAGCAACTTGAATTTAAGGACAGTTTCAGTTTCTTATCTTCATCGTTAGATAAGTGGGTTAAATTAACTAAATATGAAGATAATGTTAAACGAAACGAATGGACACAACATTTTAGATATAGTAAAATAAGTAATTATGTTAAAGACGATTATGATTTAGATTTACTGACAGATAAAGGAGTTTATCCCTACGATTATATGAATGAGTTTAAGAAATTCAATGAAACAGAACTACCTGATAAAAAAGAGTTTTATAGTAGATTAGGTGAAGAAGATATAAGCGATAAAGACTACGAAAGAGCAAAACACATCTGGGAACACTTTAACATTAAAAACCTCGGTGAGTATCACGACTTATATTTGAAAACAGATGTTTTATCATTAACGGATGTGTTTGAGAACTTTAGAAATCAATGTTTAATAGATTATGAATTAGACCCAGCACATTATTATACATTACCTAATTTCGCTTGGGACGCTATGTTATTAAAAACAGGTATACAGTCAGATTTAATATATAACGAAGACCTTTATAAAATGGTTGAGAGGGGGCTTCGCGGTGGGATGTGCCAAGTGTCTAACAGAATGGCAGAAGCTAATAACAAATATATGGGAGACGATTATGATAATAATACACCATCATCATATATTAACTATCTTGATGCTAATAATCTTTATGGCTTAGCGATGTGTCAGAAACTACCATATAAAGACATTAAGTTCGTTGAAGGGAACTTTACAGAAGAACACATAGATACTTGGAGCGATTTAGGTTATGGTTATATTTTAGATGTTGATTTAGAGTACCCGAAAGAACTGCACGATAAGCATATTGACTACCCACTCGCCCCTGAAATTATGAATATTACAGCTGATATGTTAAGTGATACACAAAAGGATATATACAAAGCATATCATTTTAGTCAAGCGCCGAAGGACGAGAAAACAAACAAATTAATATTAAATGTTAATCACAAAGAGAATTATGTATTACACATTAAAATCTTAAGATATTATCTTAAACAAGGACTAAAACTAAAGAAGATTAACAAAGTCATCCAGTTTAGACAAAAAGAATGGCTAAAACCTTGGATTGACTTTAACACTGAAAAACGAAAGAAGGCGAATAGCGACTTTGAAAAGGATATGTATAAATTAATGAACAACGCGGTGTATGGAACAACGATGGAAAATGTAAGAGAGCACATTAACTTTGAATTAGTTGACACACCTGAGCGTTTCCAAAAAGTGGTTAATTCACCTACTTATAAACACAGGCACATCATTAATGAAAACCTCGTGGGAGTGGAGAAGTTAAAAGAAACGGTTAAACTCAATAAGTCTATCTATGTTTGACATCGGCGGGAGGCGCGCGATGAAAACCAACAAGTCCACAGGCTTCCATGCATTCACTTCTGAAAAGAACGCCACTCCAATCTCCAATGTATCTGCATCTTCCAACGCATGCATCTGTCTTCCAAATCATTTTTAATATACTATTCGTGTATAGTAGTAAATTACACATTACACTTTAATTTCCTATAAAAACGCATAGAAACCATTGTAAAACACAGGCCCCAGGACACTCAGCTCTCCAGAATAAAACCCTAAACCTTAAACACGAAGAGAGAGCCTGAGCCTGAGGCCTTGGCCCTAAGCCTGGGGGCGGCTAAGCGCCCTATGAACCTCTCAGCAACCCGATGGTTTTTGTTTGGTTCTGGGGTTTAGGGTTTAGGGTTTAGGGCTTAGGGCTTAGGGTTAAGGGTTTAGGGTTTCCGTTGCAAAGTAACCAACCACGCCAAAAGGGGCCCGATGACAGTTTTCTAGTAATGTGGCTGCTGGGGATACTAAGACCCTGAACATGGATCCGTGTCAAACCCACGCTATTCTGACTCACAGAAACCTCCTGGTCAAGCCCTTAATCTTATCCCCTATCTAGTCCCTATACTTAAGCAGCCCCCAAATAACGGCTAAACAACCCCTAAGGTCCCTTATAATTAAGGGTCCCTCCTCTAGTCCCAAGTCCCTTCGCCTCAGGATATGCCTCTCCAAGCAGGCGGACGAAGGACCCCTGTGCCATGGAGTCCCTACTTATGAAGGTTCATGGGTTTAGGGTTTAGGGTTTAGGGTTTCATCCATAAGAAGGGTTGCAAGTACCCAAAAAGTTAGAACCAAATGGCGGTTTCCGAGGGGTCCTTTCTCTACTATTTGGGGGCGCCCATATTAGGGGTCCCTTGTTTTCGCAAACCCCCATATTTACCATACTTGTACCCTAAACCCTAAACCCTAAACCCCTAAACCCCTAAACCCCTAAACCCTAAACCCTAAACGAACACCCCAAGCACCCAGGCATGCACACTGCCAACACATCTAGTCTAACATCCAAAGTTTCAGGCTAACCCAACACCCCGAAGCCTGCGCAACCCCTAAACCCTAAACCCTAAACCCCAGACCCTAAACCCCAGACCCTAAACCCTAAACCCTCCAAAACCCAAAAAACTAAACCCTAAACCAAATTGGTTTACTAAACCCAAACCCCCCACCCCCCAAGAAAACAAAAAGGGAGAGCCCCTTGGTTTGCCATGGGGGTGGTGTATTCAACATTTTCTCACGTCAGACCCTAAACCCTAAGCCCTGAACCCTGAACCCTAAACCCTGAACCCTAAACTCTGAACCTAAACTGGACCCTAAACCCTAAAACCCTGAATGAAGCCTCGAACCCCTAAAGCGAGGATTCTGCCTCAAGCCTAAGCTACAAAGTGCCCAAAAGACTCGTTCTAAACCTGTATCCCGGCCCTGAAGCCCTGTCAGCAGTCGAAGATGCCCAGTAGTACCCTTTCTCCCTTTTTGGGGGGATGCAGGTTCCCCCCCCCCCCCCCCACCATAAACCCCTTTCTCTATCCCCTTTGGGAATTGTTTTTTATATTTGCTTATATAAAACCCAAGAGGATATTAAGAAGTGTTTTTTGTTAAGGTTCTAAGGGGAGTATAGCTGTCAGCAAGATTAAATCCTAGGTTACTGGGCAAGCTAGCAGGACTCGGCTACGAGATCACTTCGGCCGTCTGCCTGGAAGAAGGCCTTTGGGTGTGGGACTTCACAAAAAGTAGGGGGTACCCTATTGGGGTCCTTACTATAAGAGAATCTTACTAGTTGGGGGTCTACAATGGGGTAGGACAAAAAGTAGGGGGTACCTTATTGGGGTCCTAAAATACTATCAGAGAATCTTACTCGTTGGGGGTCCAAAATAGGGGTCCCTTTATTTTAGGAAATCCCCCATGTGGGGTTAGGGCTTCGGGGGTTTTCTGGGCAGGGTTTTCGGGGGTTTGCGCGTCGAATTCCCCTAAACGCCTTGGACCGAAATAAACTTTAAGTCTGTTAGGGTTTAGGGTTTAGGGTTTAGGGTTTAGGGTTTAGGGTTTAGGGTTTAGGGTTTAGGGTTTAGGGTTTAGGGTTTAGGGTTTAGGGTAAGTTCCACCCTAAACCCTTCCTTGGTAGCTCAGTGGTACGTCTTGCCCTTTTTTTGGGAGTTTCCAGGTTTTCCTGTTAAGCAACCATCCCCCCAGAAAGGGTACTCGTATGATAATCTGGTTCCTGCTAGCGGCGTCACGGGTGACCGCGAGGGTTTGTCGGGTTTTCAGGGTTTTAGGGTGTGCTGAGGTGGGTGGGGGGGGGGGAGGGGTTGGTTCCGTCCATTCCCCGCCCTGCACTACACAATGCTCTTCTCCTCGCAGCATCTCCTCAAAGCACCCCTTCCCTTGCTTACCGAGCCATGTTCATTCTGGCATGGCTTGCCGTGTCCTTGTCCATGGCCTGTTGTCAGAGTCGAATGCAGTGGTCTCTTGGACCTCTTGGACAAAGCCATGGAGTGCACCACTGTGTCCATGAAGAAGCGGAAGCGAACGCCAACAGCTGCTCAGAAAACAACCATCCTGCATGCTGATGGCTGCAAGGCTTGGAAAAGCGCTGCTGAGCCGAGAAAAATCAGATTTCAGGCAGTGAACCACTCGAAAATGCAGTTCACTGCGTCCGTGCCAAAGCCCAAAAGAGGCGAAAGTAGAAGCACAGGGACCCAATGTCTTGATGTTTGCTGGAGATACTTGAAGAGGTAATTGCCTACGTCGCTGCATTCAAAGAATGCCGATAGAGAGGTAAACCCCAGAATCTTCGATTATGTCCTGAGCTTTGAGTGGCGCCAGAACAATGGTCCCGACATTTGGAAAGCTCTGGGAGGAGCCTTGGCAAAGCAAGCAAACGCCAGGGTCTGAAGAAAAGTTTGCCTGCCTGACGCCCTGAAAACAAAGTTTTCGTTTTGAGCACTTCCTTCTGTGTCTCCTGAATTCCCCACTCCTGCCATGGTTTTAGGCACCTCAAAGCTAGAAGTCATGGTAAAAACGATACATTCCAGCAGTGCCCACGCAGCCCCTAAAATAGCCAACCCTCAAAGACTCGAGGAATTTGCACATTTCCACAATCTGTGCTTCACTTTGCCTCTGCAAAACCTCTGCGGTCGTGGGCAACGCCGCAACCTGGTTCCTGGGCTACCAAGCTACTCCGCCATCAACCTCAAGCCCCAAGCTCCCGATATCTTTCCGTACCCTGAGACGCGTTGCGACAACCAATACTTTGGGAAGGATTACTCTACTAGGATGCCCAGTAGTACCCTTATTCCCTTTTTGGGGGGTTTAGGTTCCCTTATAAACCCCTTTAAGCAAAAAAGGGCACCCTTTTTAAGTCTAGCTTCTGGGCAGCCTAGTCTATAATCTTCCAACGAAGGTCCTTCTCACCAATCTCGAGCTTAAGATATGAGCTTTTGTTGGCACTTAGGAGAAGCTGGACCCTTTCGCGCTTTGAGGGGGGTCGAATAGAAGCTTCGAACCTTCGGAAATGGTTTTACACCCGAACAGCCCCACCCTACCGATTTAGAATCTGTGAGTTTTACTCTGGACTCTGGGCATTCCAGGGATTCTCTGGGATATTCAGCCGGTGGTTGGGCACTCCGGGATTCTCTGGCGACACTCCAATAGAATTCTCTGGGAATACTCCGCGGTTGGGCACTCCATGGATTTTCTGTGGATACTGTGGGCTTGGGCACTCCGGATTCTCTGGGGATGCCCCCTGGGGCTGTGGATTCGGGAGATGGGCGGGGAGAAGACCGAACAAGGAGAAGAGCTTAGTTAAAAGCTACCCGCACCGAGGGTGGGGGAACTATCATCGCTGTAAACACCCGGACTTTTGAACCCTAAACCCTAAACCCTAAACACCGGAATGTGCCACGGACTGTTGAACAGCCCGTAACTTTGAACACCCCCCCTCCCACCATGTCTGATGCAAAACCACCCCTTCTTGTAAGGTTGTTTCAACCCCCAAGTAGCTCAACCCCCACACCCTGAAACACCCTAAGCCCCAAACCCTAAACCCAAAACTCCAAGCCCAAAACCCTAAACCCTAAGCCCTAAGCCCTAAACCCTAAACCCTAAACCCTAAACCCCAAACCCTAAACCCTAAACCCTAAACCTGCTCCCCTAAAGCGCCCCAGACCCCAAAAAACAGGGCTGAAGTTGCTTCTGGCGCTGGCAACCTTCGGTGCGTCCGAGGAGGCACGGAACTTCCGGGTCTTTCAGGGTTTAGGGTTTCGGGTTTGGGGTTTAGGGTTTAGGGTTTAGGGCTTAGGGCTTAGGGCTTGGTTCCTACGCCACCCCTTGATGGCCTCAGCAGATATTTATGTGTGTGTGTGTATGTTTGTATGTCTTTGTTGGCTCCCAGTACCTCCCTGATCTTGCTAGGTCCGCCCTCCACGCTGGAGTCAGTTCAGGCAGTCGCTGATTCTGCTGCCCGGCTCCGCAACACGCCAACCACTCGGGTTTAGGGTTTAGGGTTTAGGGTTTAGGGTTTAGGGTTTAGTATAAACCCTAAACACCAAACCCTAAACCTAAAGTTTACGATTTAGGGATAGCTCACCCGAAAATGGCAACGGACAGTGCCTCAAAGTAATATACCCTCCCCCAACACAACCCTCGATCACACAACCCCAAGGCATCATAAAGTCCAAAAAGCCGTAAACCCGGATTCCCTGCCCCCCCCCCCCCTCACATAACCCTGAATCCTTGGCCCTAAACTGCAAAATCAGACATCCCCCGAAACCTTTCCCATGATCATTTAGCACTTGGGCAGCTCACCCCTAAACTTCAAACCTCCCGAAGCCTCCCACAGCTCTGCGCACCACCTCGATAGCACCCACATCCTACCTTGGCTTTCTTTTGGCTGGCTGTTTTAGACTCTAACCTTTTGGGTTTGTAGAAATTACAAGAGGAGCCTACAAGTCAAAACTTTTAGGAGGGTTTCAGAAGTCGGCCATCCTACATGCCTCGATCCTTACAAGACCGACATTTCTGTATATAAAGCTCAAAGCTGCCCACTTCACGTGCTCTCAACTCTAAACCCTGAACCCTGAACCCTGAACCCTGAACGCTAAACCCTAAACCCTAAACCCTAAACCCTAAACCCTTAACCCTTAAACCCTAAACCCTGAACCTTATCAAGCCCCAAACGCCTTATCCGTTGCCTTTGAACCCACTCCCAATCCCCCATCCCTCAAGACACAGCCCTGGAGCTTCACAAAAACCTCAGTTTAGTAGTGACTGCCCCTTAATTGGTACATAGAACTGTTGGAAAAGAGAGTCTCAGGTGGTTCTTTCTGAGGAAAGGAGGCACCCCATACTACACCATTTGCTTAAGAACCCCCCCCCCCCCAACAAAAAAAAGACACGAAATCTGTAGATTCTCTTCCTTATAAGGGTAATATAGGAATGATTATCTTTCATGCTTGGGGGGGTTCGTAAGCAAAAACGTAGTACGGCAGTTTTTTTGGGGGGTTACACCTTGGGATGTTCCTCCTTATGCGAACAGTCGTTAGTAGGGATTGTAATAGGGGGTACTCTCATCCCAAAAGAAGACTGCAAGCATAAGGAGAAATATCCCAAGTTACACCCTCTGACTCAGGCTCGTTCCCGCCGCACTCCACGTGCTCCACGGCAACTTGCCAGGACGCAGGTTTCCTCGCTTAGGGTTTAGGGTTTCGGGTTTCGGGTTTAGGGTTTAGGGTTTTAGGGTTTAGGGTTCATGGTTTCGGAGCCTGCTACAAGCCACAGCCTCCAAGGAGCCATAAGGGGTTTGGGGTTTCGGGTTTAGGGTTTCGGGTTTAGGGTTTGGACCATCTCCAGCCTACTAGAAGCTTTGTACCATCAGCAGCTGAGGTAACCTCGACGCTCGGCTGAGAACGATTCCACAGTTCACGAGGAGTTGGAGGAGTTGGGTCTTTGGCGTTTAGGCTTTAGGTTTTTGGGTTTAGGGTTTAGGCCCAGAGCCAGAGCCAGAGCCAGAGCCAGAGCCAGAGCCAGAGCCAGAGCTAGAGCTAGAGCTAGAGCTAGAGCTAGAGCCATAGAGCTAGAGCTAGAGCTAGAGCTAGAGCTAGAGCTAGAGCTAGAAGAGTCCGTTGGTGGCTGATGGAAACTGCCCATTTGTTGATGAGATTTAACACGGGGGGCGTGGGAGGCTATGAAGGTTCGTACAGTCGCACCCCTGAGCCTGAAACACTGAATGCTTGGCTAAGAGCATAGAAGGCTCACAGCCCTTCAAGAACGGCCCGAACGTGCCCAAGCCAGAGTTTTTTGTTTCTGTCGGGTCACTCGCAGTGCGTTGTACACAACAACCAGGCTAATGTAGGGGCATTTTTAGGTTGGAAGGGTATTATGGGCAGTCTAGACAGTATAGATCAGAACTAAAGAAATCTGTATAAGACTATGTATATATAACTTCAAAACAAGATGAGAGGATACTGTTGGGTCCTGGATGTTTCTTGAAATAATTTACTGGTTACACCCGATAAAACGCACCTCAATTCCACTACCTCATTTGCTTTCAAGGCTCCGAACTCCCAAGTACTCGGTTTAGTAGGGTTTAGGGTTTAGGGTTTAGGGTTTAGGATTTAGGGTTTAGGGTTTAGGGTTTAGGGTTTAGGGCATAAACCTGCCTTTCAGTTGGAGGGATCTCCCGTGCAGGTGTTTCTGGCGCACGTCTACCTCTCTGCTCCTGTGTACCTGCTGCTGCAGCACACCAAAGTGCTCGTGCCTTGTCTCGTACCCTAACCCTAAACCCCCTAAACCCTAAGCCCTAAACCCTAGCCCTAAGTCCTAAGTCCTAAACCCTAAACCCTAAACCCTAAACCCTAAACCCTAAACCCTAAACCCTAAACCCTAAACCCTAAACCCTAAACCCTAAACCCTAAACCCTAAACCCTAAACCCTAAACCCTAAACCCTAAACCCTAAACCCCAACCATTCAGGAAGAGGTTTACAGGGCCAGCCTGGTTCCGCTCTTGGGGTTTCAATGCTCCAAGCCGCCTTCAGAGGAGTAAAAGGCACAGGACCCAAGAGCGGAGGATGGCTTTAGGGTCTAGGGTCTAGGGTCTAGGGTCTAGGGTTTAGGGTTTAGGGGGTTTAGGGGGTTGAGGCGGTTTAGGGTTTAGAGGCTAGGGTTTCGTTCTTATCGTAGATGTGGTGCTCCCCTTCATCTGACTTTCACAAGTCCAGAGTCGCTTTGCAGAAACAAATGTCATGAATCGTCTAACCGAACATGATTCTTGTAAACCCTAAACCCTAAACCCTAGACCTTAGACCCTAAACCCTAAACCCCAAACCCTAAATCCAAACTGGAAAGAATCAACAAATTGAACGGCTTGTAGCTAGGCGATTATGGAGTCGGGAGCGCCGCGGGCGGTTCTCCGTCCTTTGATGGATAGGGGTCGTGTGAAACCTCTACCTCCAGTTTGCTTAGCATTTTCTTCGGACTTCAGCTGGACTCAGCTAAGCTAAACTATGAGGTGGCCGTCTCTCGGAACAGTCTGCGCCTGTAGTTGCAGCCAAAGAAATTGAAGTCGGGGTCTCCCCACGAGAAGCGATTAGAGCCGTACTCTGTGAATGGCGAAGGGAAGGGCTAAGGTGCTAGCCGGTTGGCTCTGTGAACAATCTTTGGTGGTTTAAGGTTTTGTGGTTGCAACCCTAATCCCTAAACCCTAAACCCTAGACCCTAAACCCTAAACCCTAAACCCTAAGCCCTAAACCCGAAACCCTAAACCCTAACCCTAAACCCTAAACCCTAAGCCCTAAACCCTAAACCCTAAACCCTTAACCCTAAACCCTAAACCCTAAACCCTAAACCCTAAACCCTAAACCCTAAACCCTAAACCCTAAACCCTAAACCCTAAACCGCTGATGAGCGCTTGGAGGTCAATCTGTAGTCCTCAGTGCTCCAGGGGTCTGTTGTTCGGCGTTGTATTTCCCAGCGATTAGCGACGTGTGTTTGGTGGTTCGTGTTTGGTGTTTCAATGGTTTTCTGGTGAGTGATGCGTGCTTGGTTTGGCTTACAACCCTAAAACCTAAGCACTTGCACCTGCTGCACAGCACCATACCTATAACCTTCGCGCGACGAACTTGCGGCCCTGAGCCTAAACCTCAACCCGTGTATGTACCCTGAACCTCGTAACTCATCATCCTCTCCTAGCCCTGCATACATACAAGCCCTAGACCCTTCAACCCCAACTCCGGTAATAAGCGTGGAGGGTCATGTCAGGTGGCGAGCCATCGCCATGGGCGTTTATCCAACACGTAAGCCGAAGCTCTGCACCCTGAACCCTAAAGCCTCCCTCGGCCCCCTGGCTTGTTTCACTGAGGTCACTGGCATCCTGCTTCTCCATCGCACTAGTGGTGAGATTTACATTGCGCTTGGGCGCTCCTGCACCGCGAATGTGCGACGTTGACCTGGTACTCGCACTAGCAGCACACGTCACATGCAGTTTTTTTTTCACTTCTCTATTCGGATTCGCTGCCTTCCCGCCGAGCGAAGCGCAGCAGCTAAGCTGCCAATACTACCAGCAGAAGGGTAACTACCCCCTAAACCCTAAACCCTAAACCCTAAACCCTAATCCCAAGCCCTAAACCCTAAACCGTTCATGTGCGCTTAATCTTGGCCACAGACAAAGTGGTAGAACCCGCTTGCTCTCCCTTCACCAAGGCATGAACCGGACATGTCATATGAGTAGCTCTCTAAGTTAGATTAGGGTCCTTTTAGGTTTAGGGTTTAGAGTTTACAGTAAACTCCAGAAAGTTGGAACATGGGTTTAGGGTGATTCGTACCGGGTTTCCCTATCTTTGACCTTAAGAGCATTAGGATGTTGATGTTCCAACTTTCTGGAGTTTACTTGTAGATCGGCTTAGGGTAGCTTCCTCCCTCCCTCCTCTCCCCTCCACCCACCCGTAGGGTCTAGGGTTTAGGTCTGGGTGTGGGGTTTATGGTTTGGTGCTTAGGGCCCAACTTCTCCCTAAACAAATCAACAGGTAATTGGGCAGGTAATGGGCCCTAAACCCTAAACCCTAAACCCTAAACCCTAAACCCTAAACCCTAAACCCTAAACCCTCAACTGGGGGACCCAGGTTTTCCCTCAAAGGTCCACACCCCTGCATGCTGATGTTTACGTCGTTAAGCCTTGGCGCCCTCAACGCTTAAGCCCTGTACCGTTAGGGTTCAGGGTTTGGGGGTCGGGGTTCAGGGTTCTGGGGTTCAGGGTTCTGGGTTGAGGGCTTAGATCCTAAACCCTAAACCCTAAACCCTAAACCCTAAACCCTAAACCCTAAACCCTAAACCCTAAACCCTAGACCCTAAACCCTAAACCCTAAACCCTAAACCCTAAACCCTAAGGTAGGGGGCTCGGACCTGAAACCCCCCATGAGAAGGTTCCGGGTGCTGCTAAATCGGCAGCTTCTGCTGGTGCAGTGGCCCCCAGGCAGCAGCCCTTCGAGCTGTAGTCCTCCGGAGCTAAGGATCTCGTTCTATACCAGGTAGGGTTTGGGGATTATTCCATATTTCCCCTTCTTGGGTTTAAGAGGATCATTTTCCAGGAATAGTTTTGAGGGGGCTGTAAGGGCCATCCTGGTATAAGGAACCCAAAAGATCACTGCCTGAGCTCTTGTATGGGCTGTCTGCATGATGTGTCATAGACATCCTGTAGTCGCAATAGTTGGGCCCAGCCAACCCCTTTAAAACACAAGAAGACAACGAGCGGAACGATCCACTGCAAGCCACAAGAAGCGAAATCATAGAGCTGAGAGCTTAAGGAAGTCATAAGGTGGACTTCATACACATGGGTTCCTTTGTATATGGAGTCCCGTTGGGGCACCCGGAACAACGTAGGGCCTTGTGTCCGCTTAGAACTGGACGTGCCCCTGTAAGGACTGCTTGAAGGTTCAAGGAGTAGTTCTAAATGGGGTCATCAGCGTCTTAACAGAGGCTGTAATACAGCCTATCGTACTGCTTACAGCCCTACTATCAGTGATACGGTGACCCATAAAAGCTTCAAGTAGGCCCTCGACCATAAACCCTTAACCCCAAAATCTTGGACCGCCTCTGGGGGACGAGGCTTCAAGGCCCCTTGTGACGGTAAACCCTAAACCCCAAACCCTAAAGCCTAAACCCTAAACCCTAAACCCAAGCAAGGATCGCCCTTGTGCAGTTGGCTCTGTCTATGGCATCCACCTGTCATGTGGATCCGGCCACCGGCAGTGATTGGCACCCCGGTAGAACTATGAGAACTGATCAATGTGACTTAGGGTTTAGGGTTCAGGGTTGTGGTTGAGGGGTTGAGTGCCTAAACCTTGAGCCCTTCGAAACTTTGAGCCTCAAGCCCTAAAATCGACTTTTACCTGGAGCTCCCTTAAAATGCACACTTTAGGGTTTAGGGTTTACGGCTTTTGCTTGCGCTTGGGAAGCACCCTTTGGACCTTTTCTTTTTCTGGCAAACCTGACATCCTTCAGCCTGGGGTGGGGGGGGGGTTGAGATAGCGACAGGGTGTCTTCGTGGCGCAAGACTCTCCACCAAGAGCGTTCCAGGCCCTTTTTAAGTGGGCGAAGTGGGCGAACGTATTTCAGCTTAGTCTTGAAGTCCCCATATTCTACGGCAGTTGGTACAGTAACCGAGCTCGTGTGTACAGGATTGAGGTTCAGTGTCTCTCTGTGAAAGACCGTGCGTGCCACACAGTCTTTCTTTTTGAACCGAAGGGGTGGGTTTGGGGTTGAAAGCTTAGCCCTAGTACATTCCAAAACCCCTAAACCCTTGACCTGGTAATGGCCTACTACCTTCAGGGGTGGTGTTTCAAACCCTTAGAAGGTCTTCTAAACTGCAGGGTTTGGGGCTCTTAGAACGCCAGCACGGAGGTCGAAACCGGAGATTGCAGGAGATTGGCTGGCTGGGGTTGCCATAGTGCTGACGCTGTCTGCCGCGAAGCCCGCAGTTTCAAGCCCTAAACCCTGTACCCTATAGACCCTAAACCCCGTAGAACTTAAACCCTAGAACCTAAACCTTAAACCCTAAACCCTAAACCCTAAACCCTTGCAGGGGGTTTTGAGTTGAGGGGCTTCGATCATAAGGCTTCTGAGGACTTTGAGTGGCCAAGGCTTGGGGGGTTTTCGGTGATTTGGCGCTACTTGGCCATGTCAGAATCCCCCCCCCCCCCCCCCCCCCAATCCCCCCGCCCTAAGCTCCCTAAGCTCCTAAGCTCCCTAAGCTCCCTAAGCTCCCTAAGCTCCCTAAGCTCCCTAAGCTCCCTAAGCTCCCTAAGCTCCCTAAGCTCCCTAAGCTCCCTAAGCTCCCTAAGCTCCCTGAGCTCCCTGAGCTCCCTGAGCTCCCTGAGCTCCCTAAGCTCCCTAAACCCTAAACCCCAGTGACTCGGTCCCACCCCCCCCCCCCCCCCCGCCAAGTAAAAATAAGGGTTTCATGCATTGGGTAGGCCAAAAGTTGCGCCAAAACGCTCCCAACACATATTCGGGCAGGCCGGCGACCGCTTTTGTTTTAAGCATTTACAGGGCTAAGGATGGGATGTTCCCCCTTATACTCACAGTTCTTAAATTAGAGGTTCATGGGTACAGATAACCTCAGCTGTAAATCTACTTATAACCTACTTCCAGGACTTCGGGGGGGCTTATAAGTGCAGATATAATTGGGGTACTCCAGCCCCTAGACCTTAGACCCTAAAGCCTAAACCCTAAACCCTGGGATCAGGGTGTAGGAGTCCCCAGGATTCTAGAGCCCTGATGTGTCACAGATACGCATCTAGGCATGTCTACTGTCCCTGGCTCTAAGGGAAGTTACATGGTCCCCTTAGTATAGGGTTAGGGTTTAGGTTATGGGCGATTGCGGCTGAACACTATCGGATGTCCGCAACTTCTGCTGTGTCTTCTGCCTTTGGACGCAGAGCCTGGGCATCTCTTCTCGCCCGGGTCTCTTCTTTCGGTTTGCAATTTGCCCTCGCGTCTCGTGCACTTTTGTTCTTCCCTCAGAAGTAGCCGTGGATGTACTCGCATGAGCTTCCCGGAATTCTGCAATCTTCAAGTCGCGTGTGGTCTCCGCGCGTGTGTGGGAATGACATTATTTATATAGGCTTGAAAGGGTTTCTGGGAATCCGAAATTCGGGGGTTCTGGCTTTGGCGTGTGGCCCGGGAAACACCTCGCGCACCCGCGCGTGCGCGCCGGCGCGCCGAGGTTTGCTCCGCTCTGGCGGGCGCCTTCCTAGCCCTCCGCAGCGCCACGCGGGGGGGCGGCCTTTGGCTGCATCTGCAACCTCGCCTGAGTCAAGCCTTTACCTTGTAAGAGCCCCCCCCTTCCCCAGAATGTATTTTTTTTGTAGGGGCTTTTTGGGTACTCAGAGCTCACAAAAAACAGGGAGATGTTGGGTTCTTTGAGGCATTTACGGACCATGCGCATACCACTCTCATCCGCATCCCCAGCAACTATGAGACCTAAACCGATTGGCCCTAAGTAAAGACCCCACAGTTTTCAAATTTTTATGTAAGCAGTTTGCTGCAGGTCTTTTGGGGCGCAATCCATCATCTATTCCCCCCAATGTTAAATGCCCCCCGCCCCCACCCCCGTAGTATTCGGGGGGCCCCCCAATTCGAAGAGATTCAAGAGGGGCCGACTGCCGAACCAGAAAGGGATTACACAAAACCCTAAGACCCCTTTCCTGCACTCGCCAAGTACCCCGTAGGGAGCACCACTCCTTCTCGACTGGCTCAAGCTTTTGATAGCGCGCGTGCCGCCGTCGTAGCAGCCAAAACGGCTGGTAGGGTGCATATTTGTGCATGTCAAGCCTTTTGTCAAGCCTAGCCCTATAAATCCAGATGCCCACGTCTGATATTCGTTCTTGTAAAACTGCATTCGTTATGAACAACTGAGCGTAGCATCCCATATTCGCAACCCTATTCCACCTTGAAACACCCAAACCCCCCAAGCCTGACCCCAAAGCTTGAAGCCTAAACCCCAAACCCATAACCAACCCCCCCCCCCAACAAAAAAAAAAACAACAATAATTAAAAGCACATAGAACATTGAATATTAAAATGCGGAAGTCGCTCTTGAGTTGACCCGAAGAGCTCAACCATGACCGACGCGCCGCGCGGCGTCGAGGCAGCTTCCGAGCTCTCGGCGTTTTTTTTTTGGGGTTAGGGTTTAGGGTTTAGGGTTTAGGGTTTTGGGCTTTACCCAGAATGCTGAGAGGATCAAAAAAGTAATTAGATCCCGTTAGGGGTTCGTAAGATTGGCCCAATGGTAGTATAGGGTACTATTTGGGGGTTCTGCTTTTTGGATCTTCCCGGGGGTCTGGGCATCGGCTACTTGAAAAGTAGTGTTGCAAGTGCGCAGGGTTTAGGGTCTAGGTTGGAAGGTTTAGGGTTCAGGCTTCTTATGACCTAGCCGGAGCTTAAGATGTACTTATGAACCTTGAAGCATCTTGCCCGATCCAGAGCGACCTATGTGACGCCAGCTACATGTGAGGCCATTCTGGATGCCAAATGCAACTGCTGTTCAGGGTGAGCCTTATATCAAGGGATTCAGACTGGTACCCCTAAGGTTGTACCCTTAAGGTTGTACCCCTAAAGGTTCCCCTTAAAGTACTCCGAATAGGGCCCTTATATATTCCCTGGGGAAAATTAAAACGGGTCCCCAAAACCCAAGGGTACAACCTTACGAGTCCAAGGTCCAATCCCTAGATTGTGGAAGGAGCCTTACCTACTAATTGCTCAAGAAAACCCCCCAAAACATAAGTATTCTTCCTCATAAAGGGCAATACGGGGATGTTTTTTGTGTTTTGGGTTATTATGCAAAGAGCAGTTATTGAAGGTGGACTTGCTGGTGGAGGGCGTGCCCCTCCCAAAGCACCGCGACACCAGCGGGGAGAACCGAACGTACGTCATTGCTTCCCCTGATCGGGAATACACCATCCAGGCGTGGTTCGGGGTTCAGCGTTGATTAACCCCTAAACCCTAAACGGAAAAACCTATAACCCTGAACCCTAAACTCTCCCTGAACCCTGAACCCAAAGCCGTAACTCCGAACCCTAAACCCGAAGCCCTGAAACTCCTAAACAGCCTTTGAAAGGATAAAGGGGCTTCAGGGTTCCCGGTTTGAGGGCTTGGTGGGCATGGATGGAGTTTAGGGTTTGGGGTTTAGGGTCCAGGTCCAGGGTTTGGGGTTTAGGGTTTACGGGTTTAGCGGTTTAGCGGTTTGGCGGTTTGGGGTTTGGGGTTTGGGGTTTCAGAATGCTTTTCCATCGCGAAGCTTGAGAGTAAAAGGCTCAGGGCTTACAGTTATAGGGTTTTACAGGGTTTTTCAAGGGTGTTTGGGGTGTTTCGGACGTTTAGGGTTTAGGGCTAGCCTGAAGGTCTGTTGGTTGCACGTGCTCATGTAGTTGTGGTTGTCGGCTTCCGTCCCGCAGGCGGAGTGTGGTTTGGAGAAGGGTTTAGGGTTGAGGGTTTAGGGTTTATAGGGTTTAGGGTTTAGGATTTGGGGTTTCGGGTTTAGGGTTTAGGGTTTAGAGTTTAGGGTTTAGGGTTTAGGGTTTAGGATTAGGGTGCAGAACCTTACAGGGCAGGGTCGTGGATTGCTAGAGAAGTGCACAGGACTAAGACCCAAGCTCTGCCAGGGCTTTGGGGTTCAAGGGTTTCGGGTTTAGGGTTTATGTTTAGGGTTTTGGGTTTCTTTTTTGGGAGGTTTTAGGGTTTTTTGGGTCATAGGGTTTTAGGGTTTAAGGTTTTAGGGTTATAGGGTGTTAGGGTTTCTTGGGTCATAGGAATCTAGCGTTTTAGGCTTTAGGGGCACGGGGTTTTCGGGTGCTTTTGGGTTTTGGGGCTTTTTTGGGCTTTTAGGAACATCCCAAAGCCACCCTAAACCCTAAACCCTAAACCCTAAACCCTGAACCCTGAACCCTGAACCCTGAACCCTAAACCCTAAACCCTAATCCTAAACCCTAAACCCTAAACCCTAAACCCTAAACCCTAAACCCTAAACCCTAAACCCTAAACCCTAAACCCTAAACCCTAAACCCTAAACCCTAAACCCTAAACCTTAGGTTTTTCGGGTCAGGTGCGGAGCTCCGAGATCGACTGTCTGGCGACTGCCTGCGTGGAGGGGCACCGCGCGGCCTGGAGGAGCTTACGATAGGGGCCTAGAATAATTTGGGTTTAGGGTTTAGGGTTTAGGGTTTAGGGTTTAGGGTTTAGGGTTTAGGGTTTAGGGTTTAGGGTTTAGGGTTTAGGGTTTAGGGTTTAGGGTTTAGGGGCCTTAAGAATTAGAATAGGGTTTTGGGGGGCTTATTCTAGTACAAGGGGGCCGTAAGGGAATACAGTTAGTAAATGTTCCGCCCCCATACTACGGGGCTTAGGGGGTTGGGTTTATCGTTTCCCCCACCCCCCTCCCCGGTTCCCCCCTTAAATTTCCTTAGCGAGGATCAAATCGCCAAATCGCCTTTTTTGGAAGCGACTTCCCTCCTTCCCCCCCCCCCCCTCCTTCAATCCCCCCCCCCCTCCCCTCCCCCCCAATGGGGTTCGGAGGTCATGTCCGAAGCAGTTTCAGGCCTCCAAATAAAGTTTGGGACTGGGTGAGTACCCTTTAACCTTCTTCAGATAGAACCCTGCTCTATTATATAAAAGGTTAACTTGTTTTTGGACTAGGGTATTCAGCCCCTGAGGTTCAGGGTTTCAGGTTTGAGGGTTCAGGGTGTCAGGGAATGGATAGCCCTACGGCCTAGACCTCTCAACCCTAAATTGCTACACCAATAACCCTAAACCCTCAAAACTTCATTGTGCGAATAACACAAAACCCAAAACCCAAAACCCTAAACCCTAAACCCTAAACCCTAAACCCTAAACCCTAAACCCTAAACTCTAGACCCTAAACCCTAAACCCTAAACCCTAAACTCTAGACCCTAAACCCTAAACCCTACAGAGGGTTGAGGGTTTCGGCGGCTTTGGAGCCCAGGCTTCGGGAGTTTCCGACAAGTCTCCTTTTGTTTGTTGGCAGCGTTCGTTTTTTTTTTGTAGGCATGCGCCTTCATATGTAGGGGTTTCTAGGGTTTAGGGTTTAGGGTTTAGGGCTTAGGGTTTAGGGTTTAAGGGTTTAAGGGTTTAAGGGTTTAAGGGTTTAAGGGTTTAAGGGTTTAAGGGTTTAAGGGTTTAAGGGAACCCACGACAGGAAAGCACTGCCCACTTGTTGAAGCCGGCTCTTTCTTCGACCCACCCCCTGGTTCTTAGTTGGGAATGAGGGCATGAGGGCCCTACAGAACCCCTTATGGGTTTAGGGTTTAGGGTTTAGGGTATAGGATATATATATATATATATATGAAGGGCCCTCATTCTCTCTCTCTCTCTATATATATGTGTATATATATATATGTATATATATATATATATGTTTATATATATATATATATGTATATATGAAGGGCCCTCAGTCCCTCCCTCATTTCCCTACGAAGAACCAGCCCAGGTTCTATGTCGAAGCGAGAGCTTCCTGCCAGTCTGGAAGGGGAAGCTAGGCATCTCTCTTTTTTTTTGGAAGTATGAGTTCTGTTTCCTAGGCTTTCCTCTTAGGGTTTAGGGTTTAGGGTTAAGGGTTTAGGGTTTAGGTTTTTAGGGTTTCTTAAGCTGTCCTTTGTTCAAAGGGTAGTTCAAGGGCCCTTAATCTGGTCCCCAACCTCCTTTAGAGGGTTCTGATGTATATTATAGGGTCCCTTCATATACTCCCCACTGGTCCCTAAGGCTCCCTAAGTGTCCCTAAAGGTTCTTAAGCTGTCCTTTGTTAGGGTTTATACCTCCCTTCAAAAATTTTTGGTGGATGGGCCCTGAATTGTATAGGGTGCATACGGGGTATATATGCATTGCTTGGCAGTATAATCCCCTCCCACGAATATTAACCCTCCCCTACCCCCCAATATCGAATTCTCCCTTGTAGTTATAATCGAGTATATGGGGGGGGGGGGGTATGTCTAAGTATAGCTTTGGGACGTTCCCCTTATATTACCATAACAGTCCTGAAAAGGGATTCTACTTGGGGGTACTTAAGCTGTCCTGTGTTCGATGTTTAGGGACTGAAGCCCTCAGCGTAGCTCAAACACGTGAAGATAGCCCTAAGCCCTAAACCCTCAGCTCAGCTGTAGCCCTAAACCCTAAACCCGAAACCCTAAACCCTGTCAACCATAAAGATTGGAGAAGAGCTGAGCTGAGGAAAAGTCGCAGCTTCTGCGGCTTTGAAACGGAGCGGGCGCTGCCACTGAGACGCCAACCCCAAGGGTTTTGGGGTTGAGGGGTAGGGTTTAGGGTTTAGGGTTTAGGGTTTAGGGTTTTAGGGTTTAGGGTTTAGGGTTTAGGGTTTAGGGTTTAGGGTTTAGGGTTTAGGGTTTATTGTTTAGGGTTTAGGGTTATGGTTTAGGGTTTAGAATTTAATGTTTAGGGTTTAGGGTTGAGGGTTTAGGGTTTAGGTTTTATTTTAGGGTTTAGGCCGGCTCCGGCTTGAGCGTTTACAGGGCTTAGGGACACCCCAACACCCCCCTCCCCACCTAAACCTTTTAACCGCTTTTTCCCAGTTCCTGAGAAGTGGTCGCTTCATGTTCCTAAATGCCCCTAATCCCCAAGCCCCAAGCCCCAAACCTTAAACCCTAAACCCCAAACCCCAAACCTTAAACCCTAAACCCCAAACCCTAAGCCCTAAACCCTAAACCCCAGGCGACCGGTGGAACACGGGACCGACCTGGAGCAGAGCTCTTCGGGCTTGGGTTAGAGTTGGATTTAGGCGACTTCTTGGAGTTTAGGGTTTGGGGGTTTGGGGTTCAGGGGTTTAAGGTTTAGGGTTTAGGTTTTGGGGTTTCGGGTTTGGGGTTTAGGATGTTTGGGGTTTAGGCTTATAGGGCTCTCCAAAATCTTGGCGGGGTTTGGTGTTTGGGGTTCAAGGGTATAGGGTTTGGGGTTTAGGTTTATAGGGCTCTCCCACAGTCTGAGACCCCAGCACAATGACAGGGCTTGATAAGAAGCGTCCATGTCTTGATGAGGTACGTCGATCTCTTATTTATGAAGCACCCTTGGTTTAAACCTTAAACCCTAAATCCTAAACCCTAAGCCCTAAACCCTAAACCCTAAAGCCCAAACCCCTAAACCCCTTTTTTTGAAGGACACCACAAAAAGAACAAAACATGAAGCTGAGGGGCTTCTTGTGTTCGGCCGAAAGCCCCCTCCCAAAGCCCGAAGCCCTAAACCCGAAACCTGAAACCTACAGGGTTTAGGGTTTAGGGTTTAGGGTTTAGGGAAGCAAACCCTAGTAACCTGTCAGGGCTGGACCGGTGTAGACGCATCGGAAAGGTCACCTCTGCTCCCAGGGGGTCCCTTTATGATAGAATGTGATAGGAAGCCCCCTAAACTTAGGAATGCTTGGAAACATTTTTTTACTTTTTGGGTACTTTAATTCCTGAGAAGCAGCTAAACTTGTAATTTTTGCTAGGGTTCCAGGTTCAGTATGCCGTATAGTAAAACGGACCCTGATTTGGAGCAACCCTCAGCCACAGGTACCACCCACAGGCCCTTCGTCTTCACTGTCCCCGAGGGCCGGGAAGATGTGGAGGCCACCGCGATGCGGTGTGCCTTGACCGGTCTAGGGTTTAGGGTTTAGGGTTTAGGGTTTAGGGTTTAGGGTTTAGGGTTTAGGGTTTAGGGTTTAGGGTTTAGGGTTTAGGGTTTAGTCCCAATTTGTGGGGGGTTCCTCTTACGATACGGGGCTTTATATTTCAGGGTGCCGTAGCCAAAAAGGGCCCAGAATTCAGAGGAGTCCCCACATGAGTGGGCTCAGCCTTTTGGGTACATTCAAGACTCAGGTCTCGTGGAGGCTCGGGCTTGGACACTTGAAAACTGTGTCCTGCACTGTGGCGATGTGTGCCCGGTGGGGGAAAACCCTAAACTCCAAGACTCAAACCCTGAACCCTGGACCCCTACACCCTCAACCCTCAACCCTCACTCACCTTACCCACACCCTCAAAGTACTTCCCAACGAGGGACGCCATTGGCCACAGCTTTGATACAGGGTCGCGTTTTTGCCTCGCGTGGTAGCTTAGGGCTCAGGGTTTAGGCACCTATTTGTGTCTTCGGTTGCGTTCTCCCTTCTACAGTGTTAGAAGTTGTCGCTAGTGGGTTTCTGTCATTGCGGTTCCTACACCCTGCACCCTCCCGCAGTGAGGTGTATATACATATATATATATATATATATAGCATAGAGGATTCATGAACCCACAGAAGCTTGCAAGATCCTTGCAATGCCCCAAACTCTAGACCCTAAACCCCCACCCCCCAAACCCCAAACCCTAAACCCCAAACCCGAAACCCAAAACCTTAGACTTTCCGGCAAGCCTGTCCTGAGGTGTCGAGGTGCAGCTCTTTGCAGTTGAGAAGGCAGCAGGGTGGGACTGTGACAGAGTTTTGGGTCGCAAGGGTTTGGGCTATCAAAGCTGTGCGGTGCACCCCGACCTTGCACTGGCCCGCGCCTCCTCAAAATCAAGCCCTAAGCCCTAAACCCTAAACCCTAAACCCTAAACCCTAAACTCTAAACCCTAAACCCTAAACCCTAAACCGTTACAACCACAAGGATCTCGTCCCCTGGCGCGGAGCGCGTGCAGGGTGCGTGCACAGCCGCGTGGAGGAGCCTCAGAGGCACGGTCCTGAGGCTTCGGGCTTGGGGTTTAGGGTTTAGGGTTCAGGGTTCAGGGTTTCGGGTTTAGGGTTTAGACCTCCAAGGACCGAACACGGACGTCATGGGTTTCGGCCTTATGGGTTTTCGGGGTTTAGAGTTTGTAGGGTTTAGGGCTTTCTTACAGGCTGTAGGAGTTTGGGGGCTTAAGGCTTCTAGGCTAGAGCTTCTTCAGAACCCTAAGCCAACCCCAAACCCCAAACCCTAAATCCACATTCTGCAGGGCTGATGGTCAGCTGTCGGCTGTCAGGGGATGTGAAAGCACTTGGGTACCCTTTTGGGTGTTTCCGACATAAAACCCTAAACCCTAAATCCCTGAAACCCTTGCGGGTGCCCGTCGCCTGGGAAGCATAGAGTGTCATTCACGGGGTCCTTCTCCTGGTTCATCGTAGGGAATGAGGGAATGAGGGCCCCTTTGAGGGATTATATCGGGTACCTCACTCCCTCGTTCCCTACGAAGAACCAGCCAGGTCAAAGTGAACTTCGTCAAGTTTTTTTGTTTTGGGTATGCCGGTTTCTCTAAGACCCCTAAACCCTAAACCTAAACCCCACACCCTAAATCCTAAACCCTAAACCCTCAACCCTAAACCCTAATTTGGAGTTGGAGCTGCCGGAGTCAGGGGTTGTTGTCCAAGATTCCGAGGGGCCCCCCAGACCCAAAGGGATGCCCTCAAGATCTTCCCTATACTTGCTACTCAGGATGGTCTATCAGGCCTTAAAATCCCCACAATGAACCCTGTAAAGGGGCTTTTCAGGGATTATAGGGTAGACTAGCCCATCCTGGCTCAACTAACTGCGTAAGAACCCCCTAAAAAATAGGAATATTCTTCCTTATTAAGGGCAATATAGGGGCTGTGTTTTGATTATTCTTTTGGGGTTCCTAAGCAA
Organism: Symbiodinium natans; assembly: GCA_905221605.1. NCBI lineage: Eukaryota > Dinophyceae > Suessiales > Symbiodiniaceae > Symbiodinium > Symbiodinium natans. The sequence goes on from CAJNDS010002109.1 coordinate 348,044, forward strand.
ATAGTAGTACTTCACCAGTATGACTTAGTCTTAAATGTCAGCTAGATGTAGTGTTCCTTCAATATGGTGCTGTCGAATCGCTGCTGCAACGTTCTTTCTTCGAAGAGGTTTCCTGAATGTCCTTCTGTTGTGTTCGTTGTGGGGAGAAGGCCCGTGCACTACGTGGTCCGGTTAGCAGCTCATGCTTGTTGCCTTCTGTGAGGCCAATCCTGGCAAGCCACGAGCGGAAGAACTACTACGTCTGCGGCGAGGAGATGGCAAACCCTGAACCCTAAACCCTAAATCCCTAAACCCTAAACCCTAAGCCCTAAACCCTAAACCCTAAACGTAACCCTTAGGTTTTAGGGTTTAGGCATCATGTTAGGAGTACATTCAAGGAACCTCTTAGGGTACATCCGAACTAGTGGCCCAAGCTTGACTCCCCTGGTTGATCCCCACTTGGAGGTTCATACTTCTAATCCCAACCTACTTGGAGGACTTCGGGGGCTTGTAAGTACGATTGGAATATAAACCCTAAACCCTAAACCCTAAACCCTAAACCCTAAACCCTAAACCCTAAACCCTAAACCCTAAACCCTAAACCCTAAACCCTAAACCCTAAACCCCACCAACCTCCAAGCAGTGGGCAGGAGCCGATTGCCACAAGGCCTGGTGCACCCTGGCAGCTCCAGAAGGGGTGGGGGCAGGGGGGGGGGGTGCAGCGCAGACTTTGCCCAGGAGGTTTTGTGGGCTAGGGTTTAGGGTTTAGGTTTTAGGGTTTAGGGTTCAGGGTTTGGGGTTTGGGGGTGTAGGGTTGGCAGGGGGAGGGCCTAGAGTCACGCTTCGGGTGTTCCCGAGTCGAGATTCTTTGCGGCCGTTGTGGTACCCGTGCTTGGAGGGTCTGGGGAGTTAGTAAGTGGATAGTAAGTAGGTAGTAAGTAGACTTATACATACCCCAAAAGAGACCCTAATTGGAGTTATCAGCCTTATGACTATGTTCGATAACTGGGCTTGGGCTTGGGGCTTGATTTAGAAGGCTGTGCTGGGGGTCGACTGCTACGCCTAAACCCTACGCCCTAAACCCTTGAGATGTCTCCATCGCTTGGGTTTTTGTTGGGCTTCGTGTAGGGTCACTGCATCGTTTGCATCTCACTGTCACTTTTCGGCTTCAGTCGGTCGGTGTTCGCAACCCCCTGAACCCAGAGTATTCAGTCGCTTCATACTGCTGTCGTGCCATGGCTGCGATGATTGTGTGGGCAGCCTTCTGCGCACTCCGCGCTGCAGCGGAAGAGCCAGATCTCGCGTCGAGGCACCGCTGTGGAAGTTAAAGCCCTGGTTTCAAGGCCCAAAGGGTCCACGAACCCATATGAAGTAGGGTTTATATCACTGTTTTTGGTGAGTGTATATAAGGTTCCCTCTGCCGTACTTCATATGGTACATAGGCCCAAGATGGAACAGTAAGGTAGCCACTTTGGGGCCCAAGCATTTCCCATACTGGTACCATACTGGTACCTGGACCCTTAGGGCCAAACGCCTGTGAGTGCTCTTGACCGTGGGTCGGCTTCGGGGTTTAGGGTTTAGGATTTCGGGTTTCGGGTTGGGGTGTTCCCCCTTATACTAACAGCCCCTTACTAAGGATTTTTATGGGGGGTACGATAATCCCCATGAAGGACTGTTAGTGTTAGGGGGAACATCCCAAGTTAGTTTCAGGTGAGGGTTTTAGGGCTTGGGTGGTTTTGGGTTAAGTGCAGCGGCGTTTGGCTCGGGTGCGTTGAGGGCACTCTGCGGGAATGTGGAACGAGTATGTGTGTGTGTGTACATGTGTATATCTATATACATATATGTATATGTGTGTGTACTTAGGCAGCGACGACCTCTGACTGCATAGAAAGAAAGAACGAAAGAAAGAAAGAACGATAGATAGACAGAAAGGTACACACACACACATACTTTGGTGGAGTCCTGGGGAGATGTCATGCACGTCCCTACCAGTAGACCCCCAAACCCTAAGACGCAAACCCGAAACCACACTGTAAGGAAATATACAGCTTAGGGAACCCTAAACCCTAAGCCTTAAGCCCTAAGCCCTAAACCCTTGTCAAAACCCTAAACCCTAAACCGTAATCCCTAAACCCAGAACACCGCCCAAGGCTGCCAGAAATGGCCTTGCCGCACGATGACGAGTGTGAGGACTCCTCCAACTGCGCCTTGCACGCCCTGCAGATCCAAGGTGCGCAGCACACAGCCCCTGGGCTTCAGGGGGTTGTTGGTTGAGTTTAGGGTTTAGGGTTTAGGGTTTAGGGTTTAGGGTTTAGGGTTTAGGGTTTAGGGTTTAGGGTTTAGGGTTTAGGGTTTAGGGTTTAGGGTTTAGGGTTTAGGGTTTGATCCCGGTAGTAGGGAGGAAGGGTTTTTGGTTTTTAGGGCTTCGTCTAGAAAATTTGGGCTGAAGTTTCCCCTTGGAAATGACGAAACCCCAAGATAGAGGGCCTCATTCTTGTTCACGAACGTCGCAGCGCCATGTTTTGGTTCTTGGTGGGGCGCAGCGTGTGAATGCCAAAGTCCACCTGGAAGAGAGCGCTTGGGGGGTTTAGGGGTTCAGTGGGTTAGTGCTCTGGTTCCTAAAAGTCCTCTGGTGTGAATGTAACCAACACTGGGGGGGTTAAGCAAATTATGGGCCCTTTGTGCTACCCTAAACTAGAAGGAGTATAGTAGAATAGAGACCCCAAAAGGGACCATTATTTTGATCAGCTCCCCACCTAAAAACAGGAAAAGAAAATGGGCAAACCAATAGCAAGTGCTCAAACTGACACCTTTCGGACACAGCTGCGAGGGTTTAGGATTTATTGGGTTTATAGGGTTTATACGGCTTAGGGATTGGGGGCCCGTTGGGGGTTGGGGGTTTAGGGCTCAAACCCTAAACCCTAAACCCTAAACCCTGAACCCTAAACCCTAAACCCTAAACCCTAAAGGGGTTTAGGGCTAAAAATGAGGTGCAGGCATCAGACGGCAAGTCCTCAGCAAGCTGCCCAACGAAATGCGGACGGTGCCACGCGGGTGGTAAGAAAGATGGTGGCAAGGACTTGGCGTTTAGGGTTTAGGGTTTAGGGTTTAGGGTTTAGGGTTTAGGGTTTGGGGTTTAGGGTTTAGGGTTTAGGGTTTAGGGTCTTCGCCCGAAACACTAAAAGGACTTGGCCCAAATCTCTCAAGCTCTTGGTAGCCCAGTGGTACCCTTTGCCTTTTTTTTTTTGGTTTCCCTTACAAAGTAGCAAACCCAAAGAAGGGTGCCCTTATCAGAATATGGTTACTGGGCCACCAAGGACCTGCATATTTAAGTTCTGAACCCGAAAGGCTATACATCCCTACAACGCCCTCATGCAGAGGACTTGGTGAACGGCATGTGCACCTACTACTGCTCCGTCTTCGGCTACTGTGGCAATGGGCTACTCTATGGGACCCCGCACTCCGTCGACTGCCGATCTTGTGATGGGCTGGTCGCGACGTATACACCGAGCACACCGAACCCAAACTGTCCAGCGCGATGCACACGGTGTCACGCGGGTGGTAAGAGCGACGGCGGCCAGGACTTGTCCTTAGGGTGTAGGGGTTTAGGGTTTAGGGTTTAGGGTACCGATCTAACCCGCTAAACTCACCCTCACGGGAAGGACTTGGTGAACGGCGTGTGCACATACCGCTGCTCCGCTGCCGGCTACTGTGGCAATGGATTACTCTATGGGACCGGCAAATCCGTGGACTGCAGTCTCTGCTAGGCTGCTGCAAAGACACGGGTTTAGGGTTTAATACAGGGGTTGGAAGAATTACTAACAGTATTCCTTATGGTTCCTTTATACTTATACGACAATTAGCCCCCCAAAACCCTATTCTAATCATTAAGGCCCCTATAGTAGGGTGTAGGGTTTCGAGTTTAGGGACCGATCATGATTGTGCACCGGCAATTGGTTTTGAAAGCTGTGCCAGAAGTTCGGTCGGGAATCCAGCGCTCCTGCTGAGAAAGCGCAAAAAAAAAGGCGTTTAGGGGGTTTAGGGTTTAGGGTCTAGGGTCTCTAGGGTTTAGGGTTTAGGGGGCGGCTTAAGGTTTGAGGCTCGAGGGAGGTAGCGCTTCGAGCCTTCCGGTCTTTGCTCTGGGAGAATAGAGGCACCCTGTCATTCCACCCCCCTCATAGTTTTACCCTAGGCCCTAAACCCTAAACCCTAAACCCTAAACCCGAATTCTGGGACCCCCCCCCCCCCGCCGCCCTCATAGTTTACGCTGTGGCCTGGTGACCTGCACTATGCCTCGGCTGCTCGTCTCCCACACGCGTTCCAAGCAAGCCGCTGTCCCAACAAGCCAGGGTTTAGGGTTTAGGGTCTAGGGTCTAGGGTTCAGGGTTTAGGGTTTAGGGCTTGGGGTTATTTAGCACTACAAGCCTAAACGCCCTACTGGAGCCCCAAAGCCCTGAAGCCTGCAGGCTTCGAGCGCCCCATGCTAAATCATCTAGCGTCCTACAACCCGAATGCCCTCAGAAGCCCTACCACCTCAAACCCGAAGCCCTAAACCCTAAACTCTTCAAACCCGAAGCCCTAAACCCGAAACCCTAAATCCTAACCTTCAAGCCCTAAACCCTACAACCCTAAGCCCTATAAAGCCTAAACACTGCAAACTTGGTAGGCCCTTGAGACACTTCATATTTCCCTTGTTGGGTTTAGGAGGATCATCTTCAGGAATATTCTCAGAGGGAAGCAAAGGCTCCGAGTAAGCCCTAAACCCTAAACCCTAAACCCTAAACCCTAAAGCCTAAAGCCTAAAGCCTAAAGCCTAAAGCCTAAAGCCTAAAACTCTAAGCCCTAAACCCTAAACCCTAAACCCTAAACCCTGCTTAGGATCCCGTGACTTCCACCCGGCGCTTGGGCAGCGGGTACCGGTGGGTCGGAGACCGCTTCTCGGCAGCAGTGTGGGTGTCAGCGTTCCGCGTCCCAGAGGCCTTCATTAGGGTTTAGGGTTTCGGGTTTAGGGTTTAGGGGTTTAGGGTTTAGGGTTTTAGGGTTCAGGGTTTTAGGGTTTAGGGTTGGGGTTTAGGGTTCAGGGTTCAGGGTTCAGGGTCGAGGGTTCAGGGTCTAGGGTTCAGGGTCTAGGGTTCAGGGTCTAGGGTTGAGGGTTTAGGGTTGAGGGTTCAGGGTTTCTTTAGCTGCCTGGGAGTGGTGTTAAGGGAACAGGCCTTCATCTTCAAGGGTGTTTCACATCGGGGTCGGAAGAATTACGCACATACTGTTCCCTTATGGCACCAATTCGTAATTTTACCCATAGTAACCCCCCCAAAACCCCGATTGGCCCTATTCAATCATTCGGGCCTCTACATTTTAGGCCATGTGTGATGTTGCTGGCTTTCAAGAGTCCCTGACTGTTTAGGGTTTAGGGTTTAGGGTTTAGGGTTTAGGGTTTAGGGTGTTGCAGAGACGAACCCCCCCTCACGGGTCCGATGCTTAGCTGGTGGCACTTCTCCGCAAGTCTTGACATGGTCAGATTTTGAGTTTAGGGTTTAGGGTTTAGGGTTTAGGGTTTAGGGTTTAGGGTTTAGGGTTTAGGGTTTAGGGTTTAGGGTTTAGGGTTTAGGGTTTATTTTGAGTCGCTGTCAGTAGTCATGCAAAATTTGAGCCTCGCTCTTCCGATCGAGCAGAGGCCATTTTCGGTCTTCATTTTTTGGGGCGCAGGATGTTCGAAACGCTGGATCCCGTAAGTAAACGTTGCATTCTAAGCTCGTTGCTGCACTGCCACTCATGGTGTAGGCGGGCATTAGACTGCACGTACTTGTCAAAGCTGGAGATCACAACGTGCTTTGTGCACAAGTTGATGGTGTCCATATATGATCAAGACCATTTGGGCACCCACACCCACATGTGTACCCCAGAGCCATGACATGTCTACATCGGATCGTGTCTGGGGTCGGGGACCGTTACAGGAAAGTTTCTTAGCTCATTCGCGCGAGGAGGGCGGTCGAATCCTTGTCGACTCCTATACTGGGCTGCATAGAAAAATAGCGGATGAATTCGGGTTAAAAGTCCTAAACCCTAAACCCTACACCCTACACCCTAAACCCTAAACCCTAAACCCTAAACCCTAAACCCTAAACCCTAAACCCTAAACCCCAAAAACCTTAAACCCTAAACCCTAAAGTCCAACTCCACGAAAGTCTCAAGCCAGGAAAGATGCGTGAACGGGTGAAGCAGGCCTGATTCTGCCGGTCATGGAAGCAAACCTCTATAGCGAAGAACCTTGATTCAATTCCGGCCTTAGATTCGGTTTAGATTCGGGTTTAGAGGGCGAGCTTGGGATGTTTCCCCTTGTGTTCTGACCGTCCTTGGTAGGGATTATAATAGGGGGGGTACTATACAATCCCTAGTAAGGACAGTTAGTATAAGGGGGCACATCCCAAGGGCGAGCAAGTGTCCGAGTTGCCGAGAGTCGCATGAGGATGCCGTGTTTAGGGTTTAGGGTTTAGGGTTTTCAGGGTTTAGGGTTTAGGTTTTAGGGTTTAGGGTTAGCTCGGGGTGAAGTGACTTCCGCTTGTTGCTGTGAAAGCGGGGGCGGGGGGGGGGGGGCAGGGAAGGGCGGTCGTCGGCACCCACCGCCAGAAAGCCAGAAAGCATGATTCACTGGGGCCCAGAGTAGGCCCTCACTCCCCTTTTTAGGTTCCCTTACAACCCCCTTCAAACCGAAGAAAGTGCACATTTTTTCATTCCTAGGTTGCTCCTGCGTCTAGTTTAGGGCTTAGGGTTTGTGATCTTCGGCCCAGATATCCCAATGGCTTTTGCCTCAAACCTGGGAAACCCTAAACCCTAATTAAACCCTAAACCCTAAACCCTTGAACCCTCCAGCAGGGCCCGCCCTTGGGTCGTATCGTGATCCACTACGTGGGCCGCGACCAGGCGAATCGCTTGAGGCCGGGGCGTGTCTTAGAGACAGTAGGGTTCAGGGTAGGGGTTTAGGGGTTTAGGGGTTTAAGGGTTTAGGGGTTTAGGGGTTTAGGGCTTTAGGGGTTTAGGGGTTTAGGGGTTTAGGGGTTTAGGGGTTTAGGGGTTTAGGGGTTTAGGGGTTTAGGGGTTTCGGGGTTTCGGGGTTTGGGGTTCAGGGTTTAGGGGTTTAGGGTCTGACCGGGTTGTTTCAGACTCTTCTGTTCCCCAAACCCAAACCCTCAGCCCCGAACTGTAGCCTCTCGCCAGCAACAGTACGCCGGCGGGCCAAGCCCCGTGCAGTGCATTGTATGCGAACGCCAGGTTTAGGGTTTAGGGTTTAGAGTCACGCCGTAAACCATGAGATCCTATAAACCCTTAACCCTAGACATCCTTGCAAAACAGCCCAATCCTGAACCCCAAGCCCTACTGTAGGGGTCGGAATAATTATTAACAATACTCTTACGGTCCCTTTATACGTATGCTATAGTCACTCCCTAAAAGCCCCAAACTAGTTATTTAGGCCCAACCCTAAACCATAAACCCTAAACCCTCAACCCCATTCTTGTTATATTTAGGCCCCTACAGTACAATCCCTAAGCCCAAGCTCTTTGATGCACGCAGGGCGCTGCCGTCGCAGCCCAGGTTCCCTGCCACTGGGGGTGTAGGGTTTAGGGTTTAGGGTTTAGGGTTGAAGCTGCTGGGAGGCTTTGAGGTTTCGGGTTCAGGATTGAACGAAGTGACTGCCCCCCCCCCCCCCCCAAATCCTAAACAACCCCAGCCCTAAAACCCCAAACCCTATAACACCCTGAACCCTTGCAAGCCCTACAGTGCCAGGGCTTTGGCAGCTCCCCCTTGGGCCGGCGCATTCGGCGCGGCGCCAGCTTCTCGCCCAAAACGCGAGTTTCGGGTTGGGTTTCAATGGTCTTTTGTTTCAAACCCTCAACCCCAAACCCCAAACCCTGACCCTAAATCCTAAATCCTAAACCAATCCCCAAACCCGAAACCCCAAACCCTAAACCCTAAACCCTGAACCTAATTTAGAGAGCTGCTCCCAGGCTGCGGACCCCTCCCGGCCGCGAGTCGTGGTGGACGCTCCCAATGTGGCGCGCTACTTCGCCGCGGCCACCAGCGCTGGCAGGCAGAGGTGCGAGCCGAAAGTGGGGGGATGAATAGGGTTTGGGGTTTAGGGTTTCGGGTTTAGGGTTTAGGGTTTAGGTTTTAGGGTTTAGGGTTTAGGGTTTAGGAGGGCTCAAGTTCTTCCAAGGACTAAAGGAGGGCCCCTTGTAAGGGGCCTTAGGGGCAATGTAGTTGGTATACAGGGACGACATGCATGTGAGGCTTTCATCGGGGTTACATAGGGGAAGAAGACCAAGGATCCCTTCTAGGGGTCCCTCCTCTCCAATTTTTTTTTGGAAAAAATGGCCTCCAAAGCACTGAGCCCCGAACCCCCCAACCCAAACCCTAAACCCTAAACCCTAAACCCTAAACCCTAAACCTTAAACCCGAAGAACCCAAAACAGGATGAAGAACCCAAACCATTCCCTGACCACTGGAACCGGTCAGGCCGGCAGACGTGGATGCCCTGGTCTTGGAAGGCGAGGTTACCCTTTCGAAGCAGAGGTTCAAGGAGGGTTTATTTGTAGGGTTCTTAAGAGGGTTTAGGGTTTAGGGTTTAGGGTTTAGGGTTTAGGGTTTAGGGTTTAGGGTTTAGGGTTTAGGGTTTAGGGAGGGGGGGGTTCATGGGGGGTAGGTACCAAGGGAGCCTTAAGGAAGCCTAGGGAGCCTTAGGGAGTAGTGGGGAGTATTGGGGAACCTTAGGTTACATACCCCCCTTGAACCCCCTTTTTTGAAGAACCCTATAATTTCTGCTTGGGGCCTTTCTAGGGGTTTAGGGAAGGTTTAGGGGGATTGGAGGTTCAGGCGGAGCGACCTTTTTTGTTGATTTTAGGGGCTTGCGCTGCAGGTTCAGAGGAAGGAGCCGGGATTGTCGAGGGGCTTTGGGTTCAGGGCTGTTTCAAGCTGAGTCAATAGTAGGGGGCAGGGGCCTTCGTTTAGCCTGTGCCCTAAACCCTAAACCCTAAACCCTAAAGCCTCAACCCTAAACCCTAAGCCCTAAACCCTAAACCCTAAACCCTAAAGCCTAAAGCCCAAAGCCTAAAGCCTAAAGCCTAAAGCCCAAAGCCAAAAGCCTAAAGCCTAAAGCCTAAAGCCTAAAGCCTAAAGCCTAAAGCCTAAATAAGCGTAAACCCTAAACCCTAAACCCTAACCACGACTTTCGGGCCTTGCGGGTCGGGCTCCGCTGGAGGCGTGCTGGATGCCCTGGTCGCGGAGGCGCCCGACGCTCTGCTGGTCCTGGTTTTCAGTTCCCCGGCGCGAGCGGTTTAGGGTTTAGGGTTTAGGGTTTAGGGTTTAGGGTTTAGGGTCCAGGGTCTGGGGCTTAGGGTTTAGGGTTTGGGGTTTGCCTGGCCCTGGATGTACCCTTGAAGGTGCCCTAAATACCACCATTCAGGTACACCTAGACCCTTATTAAGGGATACTCGGGGGGTGCAGGTGGGGTTTGGGGTTTGCGGTTTAGGGTGTTAGGGGTTTACTAGAACTCCACCCAGCGCATCTACAGTAGATCATGCTCAAGTTGATTAGGAAGAGCTATCCCTGATAACCACTTTAAACATTAAACATCAATTTTCTGTCCTATATACCCTGATAAACCCATGAGGCCATGTCAAGGTTAGTTGGGAAGAGTTGTTCCCTTATGCCCCGCCCCTCCCCCCTTCACTCAATCCGCCGCCTTGAAGTTCTCATGCGATCGCCCAATTGCCTGCACCCTTACCCGGTCCCAAGCCCCAAAAACAAAGCTCTCTAAACCCTCCAGTTTGTGGTTTCGGGTTAGGGTTCAGGGTTCAGGTATCAGGGTTCAGGGTTCAGGGTTTAGGGTTTAGGGCTTAGGGCTTAGGGTTTAGGGTTTAGGGTTTAGGGCCTGGGGTTTCCTGCAAGCCATAAGCCCTCTGCGCGCCCCTCGCCCGAGGCCTCTCCTCGTCGGCGGGGCTCGGCGCGCGCAGCTGGGCTAGCAAGCCCTGGAGTCGAGTCGATGACATCGACACAACATTGTGGGGGTTCGGTTTACGAAATATGGGACCCGGCTTAGGGTTTAGGGTTTAGGGTTTAGGGTTTAGGGTTTAGGGTTTAGGGTTTAGGGTTTACGAATATAGACTCCCAAATTGTAGGATCCCCTTGTATACAGGACCCCAAGAAGGTACCCCTATTCTGGTAAGCCCCCATATGGAAACCTAAAGTTTAGGGTTTAGGGCTTGCACAGGGTGTAACAGCCTCTAAACCCTATACACCCTGTAAACCCTGATCCCTAACTAAAACTCTAAACCCCAAAACCAAAAACCCTGGAACCCTAAAACCCCCAAACCCCCAAAATCCCCAAAACCCCAAGCTCTAAACCCTGAAATCCAAACCCTGCAAACCCTAAAACCCTAAAGCCTAAAACCCCAAAACCCCAACAACCCTGCAACCCTAAAACCCTCAAACCCTACTAAGTCTCCCACTGGGCCCTTTCTCCCTTAGGTTCCTTCTAAAGCAACCTTATGCCAACAAAATAGCCCTTATTCCAAGGTTACTGGGGATCGGGTTCAGGGTTCAGGGTTCAGGGTTTAGGGTTTAGGGCTTAGGGTTTAGGGTTTAGGGTTTAGGGTTTAGGGTTTAGGGTTAAGGGTGGTTTAGGGTTTAGGGTTTAGGGTTTAGGGTTTAGGGTTTATGGCCCTAAACCCTAAACCCTAAACCCTAAACCCTAAACCCTAAACCCTGGGAGCCCCAAAGCCGGTCCAAACCCTCGATGACCCGCACATCTCGTCAGCGAGACTTCAAGGTTTAGGGTTGTAGGGTTTAGGGTTTAGGGTTTAGGGTTGTAGGGTGTAGGGTTCAGGGTTTGGGGTTGAGGGTTTAGGGTTTAGGGTTCAGAGTTCAGGGTGTCGGGTTTTGGGGTTTTAGGGTTGTAGGGTTTTGGGGTTTTAGGGTCTTAGGGTTGCAGTAGGGTTTTCAGGTTTTCGGGCGCAGGGTTTCGGGCACCGGGCACCTGAAAGGGACCCTCAGGGTTTAAGGCTTCGGTTTTTAAGTCTTTTTTGGATTATAGGGTTCAGGGCAAAAGGGTTAGGGATGAGGGTTTTCACGCACCCTAAGCCCTATAAACCCTAAACCCTAAACCTTTGTTGCGGGCTGCAGGTTATGAGTGTGGAACGCTCGGGAATTCCCAAGCTTCGGCACAACCATCCTGACAACCACACGCCTTTAAAGCTTTGAATGCTTTAGGGTTTAGGGGCTTTGAGGTTTGAGGTTTAGGGGGCTTTAGGGTTTAGGGTTTAGATTTTAGCCTGTAGGGTTAAGGGTTTAGGGTTTAGAACCCTAAATGTGGGGCTTCCCTCCGCCCCCAGACCGATTGCGCGAGCGCTACCCTGGCCGAGTGACCCTGCGCTGCCTCCCTCATGGAGAGGACACCTCGGGCTTGGGGTTCTGCGTTGTCTACGAATTGCTTAAGCACCCCCCCCCCCCCCCCCCAAAAAAAAAACAACAACAACAACAACTAAAAGAATTAATAAACATGTTCTTCCTTCTAAGTCCAATATAGGGATTGTTGTTGTTGATGTTCTTAAGCAACTAGTAGTTGCAAGTTACAACCCTAAACCCTCAACACGTAGCATGTAAAGGTATTTCGGGAATCATTCTCCTGGAGGGTAGTTGGGGGCCTCTGGTACACCACTTGAAGTACTTTATAAGTCTCCCGGAAATTACAGAGTTTGTGGGAGCTGCATCTTCCCGAAGTCCTATGCCCCAGACTCTGATGAGGGTTTAGGGTTGGGCTAAGTTCAGGGAACCTCTCTGCCCCGTGGCGCCCTTGGGCCTTGCTCCTGGCTCGGCGAGCTTCCATGATTTGAGTGGTTAAGCTTGAAGGACAATGTCAAGCCTCACCTCTTCAAGCCCCCAAAACCCGGCAAGTTCTTGTGGGCAGTTCTCCAAATGAGGCTCCCTTGTTGGGTCCGATACATGCTGACGGCACCCGTAAAAGAAGCTTACGAGAGCAACCCATGTTGATAGTTCGCCTCGACCCAATCATGAAGGGGGCGCGAGCTCCTACTCAGGATTTCGCTTTCGATGGCAGCCGCTGTAGTGTCGGTAACATCGGGTTCTTTGCCGACCGTCGTCACTTGGATCATAAAGCACCTTCCGCCAAGTTTCGTGTTCCGTTTAGATCTCCCACTTGGAGGTTCATGGTACTTATAACCCAATCATAACTGTACGTACAACCCACTTATGAGCCCTTTAAGTGCACTAATATGGTTATAATTGGGTCATAAGTACAGGTCTCATTGGGTTATTACGTACCACGAACCTCCAAGCAGGTCAGCCAGCCAAGCAAAGTCCAGCTTTTCTTACTCCAGCTAAGACATGCTTGGGTTTGGCAGTTGACCGCCATGGCCGGACATCGGAACATGCAGAGGACGATCCTTGCGACGATCATTCCGCTTTGGCTGTGGGCATCTACGCTCAGCTTTAGCGTGCCAACTCCGAGGCAAAAATCTCTCAGCGTGATCCGCGAAACAACAGGGCAGAGTATCAGCCAAAAAGCTCCTGAATCAGCCTTTGTGGAACTGTCTCCCCAGGAACAAGTGCTCACGACCAATCTAGCAGAAGCTGGAAGGAAGGGTGACTGGAGCCGCGTTAGCCAACTTTATGGAAGGTACACAGGTTCTGCAGAACCAGTGCTCACTGCCGCCATGCAAGCAGCATACCGATGTAAGCGTTACAGGGAAGCGGCCAAAATCTATGAGAAGTTAAGTTGTGCGGTTAAGGGGCTGAACCAGGTCAGCTTGCTCGTGGCACTCAAAATTTTCGGCAAATTAAGAGATCCCGAAACAGTAAACTCAATATGGGCCGAAGCTACAGAGCGATCATTGGTTGACAAGCGTCTGTGTGGTGCCCGAATTGATGCAGCGGCCTACATGGGAGACATCGAGGGGGCGGCCCGGGTGCTAGACGGCATGATTGCTGGAAAAATGGAGTTGTCTGTTTATGTATTCAACTCGGCAATCCTTGCTTGTGCGAGCGCAGCGCGCCCGAGCCACAACGCAGCCATGTACCTCTTCCAATCCTTGCTGGACAATGGATTCTCGCCGACAATCATAACTTTTGCCAATCTGGCCCAGGCACATGCGAAGGCAAGTCTTGAACAGATCCAGCACATGCGTGCCATGATGAAGAGATACAACGTTCGTTCCAATGCAGTTTTTGCTGAGTGCTGCCTGGGTGCACTGTTCCAGCGGCGAACGAACCCAACCACTCGCACTACTCGAGCCATCGACGCGGCGCTTGCCGATCTGCATCAGCGCGAAGCAAGGCTGAAAGAAGCTGAGAGTGTGCTGCTTGAGCTTCAGGCCAACAAAGTTGAGTTGACCACGCTGTGTCGAAGGATCTTAAAGTACGTCCAGGAAACCGTCTAGCGAATCAGTGACCACAGCGAAGGCTACTTCGGTGCCCGCTTCGCAGTCAGCTGTCCTGCCGGATGTGAAGAAAACCCTGGCCCTGCAGCACCTAAGGTGCAATCGCATCCGCCGAATATTAACCGAGCCGCCTACCCCTAACATTAAATGTTCTTTATAGTCTTTTAATATTCGGGGGTTGGGGGGGGGGTTAATATTAGGGGAGGGGATTGATGGATGTTGGGCCCTCAGGGTTTTTGGTTTGGGCTTCAGGGTGTATGTTCGGGGAGTTGGGGATTTGAGTCAGGCGGCTTTCAGGTTCTAGGGCTCGTTCCATGCGCCTGTTTATCCCAAGGCCCAGTAGGAGAGAGCAAGTTTGGGCTATAGTGCCTAGGCGAGTACCGAGTTCCTATTGGAGCCCAGGTAGACAACATCGAGGCAAATCTACCCTTCGGATGAAGCCCAGTGCCGCACATCATAACCTGGCGCACCCGAAACCCCCAAAAACCCTAAACCCCAAACCCCAAGCCCTAAACCCCAAACCCCAAACCCCAAACCCTAAACCCCAAACCCCAAACCAGGACGTCGATGCCGTCGCCTTGCGCGAGGCGGCCGCTCCCGACTCCCGGAGCCTCTTGTCCAAAAGCGTCCCAACTTCGAAGCCCCTAAGCCCCGGATGCTCCCTAAACCCTAAACCCAAAAACCCAAAAACCCAAAAGCCCAAAAACCCAAAAACCCTAAAACCCTAAAACCCTAAAACCCTAAACCCTAAGCCCTAAACCCTAAACCCTAAGCCCTAAACCCTAAACCCTAAACCCCTAAACCCCTAAACCCTAAACCCTAAACCCTAAACCCTAAACCCTAAACCCTAAACCCCCCCCCCCCCCCCCCCCCCACAAGCCGCGACTATAGCAAGCCTCCAGGCTGCCTCCTCTCAAACGACCACTTCCAAGACTACGTCGACGAAGGCCTGCTTCAGCGTCGTTTTTTTTGGTTTAGGGTTTAGGGTTTAGGGTTTAGGGTTTAATTAGTGTTTAGGGTTTAGGGTTTGGGGTTTAGGGGGGGCCTGGAAGAGATTTGGCGTGTTGAGTCGTTGAAAGCAAGCCCAAAACCCCTAAACCTTTCACCCTAAACCTTTTACCCGACACCCTGAACTCTGAACCCTATACCCCAAACCCTAAACCCTAAACCCTAGATCCGAAACTACACCGCAATGAGCACCCCACGTTGCTGCAGGCGTGGTCTCGGAGACCTGGGTCTCTCGCTTTCGCATCGGCTTCGAAATCCGCGGCGCCCCTTGGTTCAGATGAGCTGGCGGTCCCTTTTTGGTTGAGGGTTTAGGGTTTAGGGTTTAGCGTTTAGGGTTTAGGGTTTAGGGCACCTTTTCGGCATACGAGGGCATCTGGAGGTTCACTACTGGACCAGTTTTGGGATTCTTGTCAGCGTACCTTGGCAGGTGATGAAGGTTTCGGGAAAACAAGCTTTCTGCAACAAGGATGACACCGTTTCGGAAATATTTGGGCCCTGAAGCCCCAAAGAACCCAAACAGACGTTAATTCATGTGTATGAGGGCTTAAAGGCGAGACATTTGGAGCTCTTGAAAAGCCCTTAAGGGTCCGCGTATATCAGAACCCCTTTTCAGGCCCAACCCTACACCCTAAACCCTAAAGAGGGACATGTACCCGGATGGTCGTAGTTTAGGGTAGGTGATCAAGCCCTTTCTCGTCCCGTTACCTTAGGCCGTATAAACCCTAAGCCCGATAAACCCTAAACTCATTGCTGTAAGCCCCCAGGAAGCCCTAAGCTGCCCTATTTCTGTGACCCTGCAGGAAGCCCGAGACCCTAAACCCTAAACGCTCAACCCTTAACCCTAAACCCTAAACCCTAAACTCTAAACCCTAAACCTTCACTCCTCCCAGGATGCCACGACCTTTCGCCCCCCCGCGCCCCACAACCGGCTGGGGGAGTTCCTGGCGGCGATTCCGCTCCAGGGCCAGGCGGGGTTTAAAGGTTAGGGTTTAGGGTTTAGGGTTCAGGGTCAAGGTTTAGGGTTTAGGGTTTAGGGTTTAGGGTTTAGGGTTTAGGGTTTAGGGTTTAGGGTTTGGAGTTTAAGTAGGGTTGTAGGGCCAGGTGAGCACAGGGGCTTCGGTTTAGGGCTTTAGGGCTTCAGGGCTTTAGGGCTTTAGGGTTGCAGGGTTTTAGGGTTACATCTTAGGGCTTTAGGCTTTTGGCATTGGGGTTTTGGAGGTTTTGGGGGGGTTAGGGTTTCAGGGTTTCTGCGGCTTTTAGGGTTTTAGACGGTTTTTATGGTTTTTTCGACTGGATGGTTCCTTCTTAGCTTGCCCGAAAAAGGCCAGTTGCTGCATGAAAGCAGTGGGGCCCCAACAAGGAACGTCACCTGCAGAATCATGTGGAACCCAACATGTTGGGTTTAGGCAGGTTTTGTGTTGTAATTGGGTTTGAGCTGCACCTTGTTTCTTTGGCGCGGCTTGTGGGCTCTACAACACATATATATATATATGTATATATATATATAGATTATATATATATATATGTATGTATGAATTGTCTTCTTTTCACAAGGGTTATTTGTGCATTGATCTAGGTGGTTTTCTTCTTTCTTTTTGTTCTCCTTTATGTTATACATGCAAATATTATTAATGGTATCAGCATATTTTTGTTCAAATACAAAGCAAGAATCCCCACACACAAAAAAGACTTGCTAGTAGCCTTGTTATCATTGTTATTCGTATTGTTACTATTTTCCATTATTACTATTCCTACGTTTGTTTTTCTTTTATTATTTTATTTTCGTAATGATATGCTAATTGTGACTGCAAACGGTTTGAATGTGATTCACTACCATTGACACTTGGTGTTGTTGGTCGTTTTTTCTTTCCAATTCTTGCAATTATCTGTATCTGTTCCAGGGCCTGTCTTACAGGTTCTTTGTAGGGCGGAAGAAATCAAACTCCCTACTAAGACCCGTTAAGTTGAGAGCTTAGGATTTAGGGTTTAGAGTTTAGACTTTCGGTTTAAGTTGAGGGCTTAGGATTTAGGGGTTTAGGCTGAGGGTTTGGGGTTTACCCACCCAGGAGTGTCTTCAAACAGTTGCTCCACCCCCCCCCCCCCCCCCCCTTTTTCATCCCCCCTTAGACAACCTTAATTAATGATCCCTACATAACCCTAGCTATGGTGGGAACCTAGAGGGGGGGGGGGGGGGGTAGTGCCCCTAAACCCTAAACTTGAAACCCTAAGCCCTGTAGTAACTACAGGGCTTAGGGTTTCAAGTTTAGGGTTTAGGGGCACTACCGCCTGTAGTAGGGGAACCCATGAGTGTTTCGCACCCGCACTGTGGAGAAGGTGCTGGGCACTTCTGGCACTGATGCAGGCTCCCCTTCGGCGCCCTCGTGAGCAGTGGAGACGGTTGGGAAGCTTCGGGGTTTAGGGTTTAGGGTTTAGGGTTTAGGGTTGTTTAGGCACATGATGTCCAGGGCTTCGAGTTTCTCGGGCCCAAACTAGGCCCTTCTTCCCCTTTTTCAGGGCTTAGGGCAGGTTCCCTTCGAAGGCCACAACTGGCACCCTTTGTGTTCCTGGGTCACTCTGGGGCTTAGGACTTGGGTTTAAAAAAGGCCTGGAGTTTAGGGCTTAGGTCAAGCCGGTCAGAGAGCCGATCTCCGCAAAGTAGATAACGCCCGACAGCCCCGATCCCAAAAAAGAGTAGTGTTTGCCCCCCCCCCCCCCCCCCCCCCCACACACACAAAACAAACGGTGCAGGACAGGTTGTGGTCTAAGAGGCTGATATCAACACAACTTTCCGCGCAAATGAGCAACTTCCCACCCATACCTGTCCATTGCTGTTTAGGGTTTATTGTTTAGGGTTTAGGGTAGAGTCAGTACAAGCCCAAGCCTAGAATCCCCCGAAAACCCGAAACCCTAAACCCCAAACACCACACCCCCGTTAAGTTCACCCAAACCCCACACCCTAGATACGAAATACTAATAACATTATAACAATAGAATTCAGAAGGGAGTTTACGAACATAGGGGACCCCCAAAATAGACCCCCAAATAGTAGAAATCCCTCATGAAAATGACCCAACAAGGTACCCTAAACCCTAAACCCTAAACCCTAAACCCTAAATTTAAGAGCCTCCGGCTCAAGCCGCCGACCCCGCAGGAGAACAAGTTTAAGGTTTGGGGTTTGGTGATTTTGTTTGCGGTTCCTGTTGGGGGGGGGGTGGGGGGGTGGGGGGGGGGTGGGGGGGGGTGGGGGGGGGTGTGGGGGGGTGTGGGCGGGGTGTGGGGGGGTGGGGTAGGGGGGGGTAGGGGTTTTTTCCAAAAGAGCCCCTGTGCCCTGTGCGAAAACGCCTATGGTCCATCAGTTTACGCGGTGTGGGTGGCCTGTTCCTCCACAGCTACCCCCCCCTACCCCCCAAAAATAGTGTAAAGGGGGATTGACAGGTCAATGGGTTTAGGGTTGTCGTGTCTTGTTCATTCTTTGTTTTTTCTCATTGCATCCTAACTTTTCTCCATTCGTTGCACCTGTTCTGTTTTCGTTTCTATTGTCATTGACGTTCTCACCCGTTTTGTCGTATTCTTTCACGTTTTCTGTTTCATCTCATCTCATTCGTTTTCTCATTTTTCTTCACTTCTTGCTCATCTCTTTCGTTTCTTGCATAACCCTAGTATTCCAATATTTTTGTTAAGTATTTGTTCCACCTCTCACGTTTCCATTTCTCCACCTAGTACTTTATCATACATTTTGTTTCTTGTCTCCTCATTCGTTATTTTCCCCATTTTTTTAGGCTATTATTCACTCTACTTTGCTATCTCATTCATTGTAACATTATGATCTCAAATACTGTTTAGACACTATTCAACTTTTGTTCATTACTAGGGTTATTTTCCAAGGTCAAGTCAAATTTTCCAAAATTTTCAACAAAATTGACTTTGACACCTTAATCGTTTTATTTTCCACTCCCTACCAACATTTCTAACACAAAAATTCTTGAAGTAGATTTTTAAACATTCTTAAATCATCACAGCTCATTCGTTATTTTCCACTTATTGTTTCGGTATTCTTCCGTGGTTCATAGATTATAACATAATATTCTAAATTATTGTTCAGACATTGTTCGGAGTTTGGGCAGTTCTGGGGTTTATGTTGTTGCTCGCGTATGCTACACGAAAACTGCGTGTTCAACCATTATATTATATTTAATAATAATATTATGGTTGCTTTAATTTGTTTCGGTTTCAGGTCCTGCCTGCTGTGTTAAATTTCGTTTATGTTTGTTGGTTTCTTCATGTATTACTACCCGATATTTTCCGATGTGACATTTACAAATAGGGCATTCAATCATTTGTTGTTTATACTCTTTATTTTTCATTAGTATTTCCTCTTTGTTTTTATCATAATAACATTTATTATATTTTGCTATTGTTTCCTTATTATTTTCACGTATGCTTTCTTTTGGTCTAATACTTTATCTCTATTGTGTTCTTTGTATTCTTTCTTCCTATTTAAAACCGCTTCTCTATTATCTTGATAATATTCTTTTGCTTTTTCCCTAAGTTCTTCTCGGTGGTTCTCTCTATATCTTGCTTTTTCTTCTAAACATTGGATACATAGTTTTCTGTCAGGTCTATAGTTGTCTGGGGTTTTAGACTTTTTACATTTTGAGCATTGCTTACATTCTTGGTTCATATTTTCCATACCATATAATGGGGCGTAGTCTTTAAACCATTTTTAGGGCTCAATAAGTGTTGCACTAGAGGGTTTCCCATAGGGGAAATATTTATTGCACTAGGGGGTTTCCCATAGGGGAAATATTTATTGCACTAGGGGGTTTCCCATAGGGGAAATATTTATTGCACTAGGGGGTTTCCCATAGGGGAAATATTTATTGCACTAG
Source organism: Symbiodinium natans (assembly GCA_905221605.1). Classification (NCBI taxonomy): domain Eukaryota; class Dinophyceae; order Suessiales; family Symbiodiniaceae; genus Symbiodinium; species Symbiodinium natans. The sequence continues at coordinate 367,368 of CAJNDS010002109.1, forward strand.
GGGGTTTCCCATAGGGGAAATATTTATTGCACTAGGGGGTTTCCCATAGGGGAAATATTTATTGCACTAGGGGGTTTCCCATAGGGGAAATATTTATTGCACTAGGGGGTTTCCCATAGGGGAAATATTTATTGCACCTAGGCGTTTCCTATAGGGGAAATATTTATTGCACCTAGGCGTTTCCTATAGGGGAAATATTTATTGCACCTAGGCGTTTCCCACAGGGGAAATTTTTATTGAACCTAGACACCCAACAAAATGAAAAAAACATCAATTTTGAAAATACTGATTATAGAGGACGGAATAAAAACACCTACCCGAGGGAAAATCACAACCAAAAGCAACAAAAAAGCAAACCACCCGAAAAAACATAGGGAAAACGCTGGCAAAAACAACAGAAAAATTAAAAAACATCAATTTTGAAAATCGTATTTCTAAAGGAGGTACTTTTGAAACACCAACCCGAGGGTCGCGTTGCAACCATAAGCCCACCAACCCCAACCCACCAACACAAAACCTAGCCAAAATATACTTAAAGAAAAACGGCCTTAATAGTATATGGCTGAACCGGATTATGATTATATAATGGACTACCTAATAAGTAGTCGCATAGGCAACATAAAAACGCGTGGGAATAAAGAACTCAACAAGGTTATTATAGATGAAAAGGAATACTCTTATAACAAAGACAAACCACTTTCAAATATATTAAAAAAGAAATTAAGGACAATATCCAAAACACAGGGTTTTAAAAGATATGTTATATTAAAGAAGGCAACAAAAGGCGTAGCAGTGAGAAAGGCTTTAGAAAAATACGCTATTAAACAAAAGCGAGGGTCACCGAAGAAACAAGTGCATTCAAAGGATACGCCAATTCATATTCAATATCCAACATAAAACTTAAAGGGTACAAAGGTTTATCATATTTAAAATATCAAGAAGGAAGACTTAAGGAGTTTTTAGGTAGAAATAACAACATGAAAATTAGAATTGACACCGAAATATCTTTTAACCATCCAGAACATGAAGAACCCCAAAAATACAAAATAGGAAGTAGAATATACACCATCAACAACCAAGATGAACTTAAAACATCAATAGATAATATGGCTTCAGACATAGAGATTAAGGTGGAGAACTCACAGTTAAGAAAGTCGGGTTACACAATAAATAAGATTGAAAGCATTAGAATTCATTACGACAAATACAACCCAACAAGGCCAGGTAAATATATTGAATTACCTAAATGGGTTGCCACCAAAAAGGCCTGTATTAATATTAAAAATGATGATGATTATTGTTTCAAATATTGTGTACAATCTAGATTTTATGAGATAATGAAGAAAGACCACCCCGATAGAATGTATCATTACAACAAGCTAAACGAAAATGATAATTTAATAAACTGGGATGGTGTAGAATTTCCAGCATCAGAGGAAGACATTGACACCTTTGAAAAAGTAAATTCTAACACAATATCAGTTAATGTTTATGGCATTGACCCTAACGGAACAAATAGCATAGTAGTTCATAAAGTTACTAAAATTAAAAATCCTTCATGTCATGTTAATTTGTTGTTATTAGAAGAAGCAAATAATAGCCATTATGTTTTAATAAAAGATTATAGTCGTTTAATGGGGTCACAAACAAACAAACACAAGGAAAAACTATTTCATTGTAGATACTGTCAACATGGTTTTAACAAAGAAACACTACTAACAAATCATTTATTAAAAGGATGCATGGCACACGAAATACAACAAATAGTGTTGCCAAAAGAGGGCACAACAATGTATTTTCAGAAACATTACAAAAAGCTTAAATGTCCTTATGTTATTTATGGTGACTTTGAGTGTCTCACAGCACCATCATCAGAAGGAATAAAGGGTAGCTATCAGCATCATAAACCATGTGGTTTTATGCTTAATGTTGTTAACAGTATAACCAACGAAGCAACGCCTTATTTATATAGAGGTGAGGATTGTATGGATAAATTTTGTACAACTATTAATAAAATAAAAGAGGAGATTATGGAAACGATGAAGGAGAAGAAAGAAATTCAATGGACAACAAAACAAAAGGAAGAACATAAAAAAGAGAAACATTGTTTTATATGTGGTGGTAAATTTGACCATCAAAACCCAGCAAAAACAAAAGTAGCCGACCACTGTCATTTTACAGGACAATATAGAGGAGCGGCACACAACAAGTGTAATTTAGATTATTGTTTCAAATACTTTAGAATTCCAGTGTTTTTTCATAACCTAAAAAACTACGATGCTCACTTAATAATATCGCATATGGAGAAGTTAAATAAGAACAAGGACAAGATAAGCGTAATAGCCCAGAACAGTGAGAAGTTTGTAACGTTTACGGTTGATAACTTAGAGTTTAAAGATAGTTTTAGTTTCTTATCATCATCATTAGATAAACTGGTTAAACTCACAAAATATGAAGAAAATTAGAAGAGAAAAGATTGGCAACATGGTTTCAAATTTAGTAAGAAAAACGTATATGTAGATGATGATAATGATTTAGATTTATTAACAGATAAGGGCGTTTATCCATATGACTATTTTACTGACTTTAACAAGTTTAATGAAACATCCCTACCTAATATAGAAGACTTTTACAGTAAACTAACAGAAGAAGGGATTAAACAGTCAGAATATGATAGAGCAAACAAGATATGGGAGCATTTTAAGATAAAAAACCTAGGACAGTATCATGACCTATATTTACAAACTGACGTTTTATTATTAACAGACGTTTTTGAAAACTTTAGAAAGACTTGTTTAGTAGATTATGGATTAGACCCAGCTCACTATATAACATTACCTAATTTTAGTTGGGATGCCATGTTACTTAAAACAGGAATATCACTAGAACTAATTTACGACGAAGACATTTACAAAATGGTTGAAAATGGTTTACGTGGTGGCATGTGTCAGGTATCAATGAGAAAAGCAGAAGCAAATAATCCTTATATGGGAGAACAGTATGATGAACATAAAGAAACGTCATACATTAATTATTTAGATGCTAATAATTTATATGGTCTGGCAATGTGTCAGAAATTACCATACAAAGATATTAAATTTGTTAATAACATCAATAACTTTACAGAAGAAGAGATATTGAATTATGACAACGGCGAGGAAGGTTACATATTAGACGTTGATTTAGAATATCCTAAAGAATTACATGATAAGCATATTGATTACCCACTAGCACCGCAGATTATGAGTGTTACATCAGATATGTTAAGCGATACCCAGAAAGAGATATATAAGACATACCACGAGAACAAGGATGCAAAAGATGAACAAACAAAAAAGTTGATATTAAATGTTATGGACAAGACTAATTATATATTACATATTAATATTCTGAAGTTCTATTTGAAACAAGGGTTGAAGCTCAAAAAGGTCAATAGGGTAATAGCATTTAAACAGAAGGAATGGTTAAAGCCGTGGATTGATTTTAACACGGAGAAGAGGAAACAAGCTACATCGGACTTTGAAAAGGACAAATATAAATTAATGAATAACGCAGTATATGGTAAGACGATGGAAAATGTAAGGGAACACATTAATTTTGAATTAGTAGATACTCAAGAGAGATACGCCAAATGTGTTAATAATCCTACATTCAAACACAGGCACATAATTAATGAAAATCTAGTAGGAGTGGAGAAGTTGAAAGAAAAGGTCAAATTAAATAAACCTATATATGTGGGAATGAGTATATTAGACTTATCTAAATTACATATGTATTCATTTTATTATGACGTCCGAAAAGAAAAGTATGATGAAAATGTTAGGCTAGTTTACACAGACACTGACAGTTTTGTTATTCATACTAAAACTAAAGATGTATATGATGATTTTAATGACATCAAAGACCAAATGGATTTTAGTGGTTATGATAAGAAGCACAAATGCTATGACCCGACCAATAAGAAAGTATTAGGTAAGTTTAAGGACGAGTGCGATGGAAAAATAATAACACATTTCATAGGACTGAAACCAAAATCATACGCGTTTAAGGTATTCAATGAAGTCAAGGAAGAAAAGAAATCAAAAGGAATAGTTAAACATAAAGTTAAGAAAGAATTGACATACAAACAATATGAAGACACACTCATAGAAAACAGAAGTGACACAGTTAGTTTCAACACAATAAGAAGCAAGAACCACAGCATATATACAATAAATCAAGTGAAACAATGCTTATCGTCATATGACAACAAACGTTATTATATAAATAGTGTTGAGAGTGTTCCGTATGGGCATTACACCCCCGGGCCGAAAGTTTCGACCCACGGCACATGTTGGATGGCACGCAGACAGTGAAGGCTCCCGCGGAGTAGCGGAGTGCCGAAAAGTAGCGTTTTCCCTACGCCTGCTAGCGGAGAAATTAATACCCCGTTTTGAAAATATAGTACTATAGTAGCTCCGGAGGAGGCCCCCAGCCCCATTGTGTCAGGAGTCTATGGGGAAGAGGGCGGGGTATGGGTGTAAGAACCCCAAGATGTTGGTGGGTCGAACTATCGGCCCGGCGCAGCATGCGTTTTGGCGGCCAGAGTTTGCCTCAAAAAGATGCCACCTTTTTGAAGTTTGGGCAAGACCAGTGCTCCCCGAACGCATGCTGCGCCAGGCCGAAAGTTCGTCGCACTCACAACATAAGACAAGAAGACAGCAGAAAACCCCCTCTCCCCCTTAGACTCCTGCACTCCAAGAGCGCCGGGTCCTCCTCCGGAACATTAAAAATAGTATAAGTTTATTCCAGGGGATTAATTCCTCCGCTGGCCAGGCTAGAACAAAACCATGATGCAATACTCCGCTGTCCTCCGTCAACTTTGTCGAGTCTGTCAAGAGCGACGAAACTTTATTCCTGGTCATGCTCCTCACAAGGCCGTTTCCACTAAAAAATCTAGCGTCCAGGACCTGGCCGGCGTCAGCATCGCGCAGAGCATGCGTTTTTGTGGCTAGAGTCTGCTTCAAAAAGTGCTTCCAGAAGGCAGCATGCGTTTTGGTCGCCAGAGTCTGCTTCAAAAGTGCTTACTGACAGCAGCATGCGTTTTGGTGGCCAGAGTCTGCTTGAAAAAGTGCTTATGGATGCGTTTTGGTGGCCAGAGTCTGCTTCAAAAAGTGCTTACGGAAGGCACCCCCGGGCCGAAAGTTTCGACCCACGGCACATGTTGGATGGCATGCAGACAGTGAAGGCTCCCGCGGAGTAGCGGAGTGCCGAAAAGTAGCGTTTTCCCTACGCCTGCTAGCGGAGAAATTAATACCCCGTTTTGAAAATATAGTACTATAGTAGCTCCGGAGGAGGCCCCCAGCCCCATTGTGTCAGGAGTCTATGGGGAAGAGGGCGGGGTATGGGTGTAAGAACCCCAAGATGTTGGTGGGTCGAACTATCGGCCCGGCGCAGCATGCGTTTTGGCGGCCAGAGTTTGCCTCAAAAAGATGCCACCTTTTTGAAGTTTGGGCAAGACCAGTGCTCCCCGAACGCATGCTGCGCCAGGCCGAAAGTTCGTCGCACTCACAACGTAAGACAAGAAGATAGCAGAAAACCCCCTCTCCCCCTTAGACTCCTGCACTCCAAGAGCGCCGGGTCCTCCTCCGGAACATTAAAAATAGTATAAGTTTATTCCAGGGGATTAATTCCTCCGCTGGCCAGGCTAGAACAAAACCATGATGCAATACTCCGCTGTCCTCCGTCAACTTTGTCGAGTCTTGTCAAGAGCGACGAAACTTTATTCCTGGTCATGCTCCTCACAAGGCCGTTTCCACTAAAAAATCTAGCGTCCAGGACCTGGCCGGCGTCAGCATCGCGCAGAGCATGCGTTTTTGTGGCTAGAGTCTGCTTCAAAAAGTGCTTCCGGAAGGCAGCATGCGTTTTGGTCGCCAGAGTCTGCTTCACAAGTGCTTACGGACAGCAGCGTGCGTTTTGGTGGCCAGAGTCTGCTTGAAAAAGTGCTTACGGAAGGCAGCATGCGTTTTGGTGGCCAGTGTCTGCTTCAAAAAGTGCTTACGGAAGGCACCCCCGGGCCGAAAGTTTCGACCCACGGCACATGTTGGATGGCATGCAGACAGTGAAGGCTCCCGCGGAGTAGCGGAGTGCCGAAAGGTAAGTAGCGTTTTCCCTACGCCTGCTAGCGGAGAAATTAATACCCCGTTTTGAAAATATAGTACTATATAGTAGGTCCGGAGGAGGCCCCCAGCCCCATTGTGTCAGGAGTCTATGGGGAAGAGGGCGGGGTATGGGTGTAAGAACCCCAAGATGTTGGTGGGTCGAACTATCGGCCCGGCGCAGCATGGGTTTTGGTGGCCAGAGTTTGCTTCAAAAAGATGCCACCTTTTTGAAGTTTGGGCAAGACCAGTGCTCCCCGAACGCATGCTGCGCCAGGCCGAAAGTTCGTCGCACTCACAACATAAGACAAGAAGACAGCAGAAAACCCCCTCTCCCCCTTAGACTCCTGCACTCCAAGAGCGCCGTAAGTTTCTTCCAGGGGATTAATTCCTCCGCTGGCCAGGCTAGAACAAAACCATGATGCAATACTCCGCTGTCCTCCGTCAACTTCGTCGAGTCTTGTCAAGAGCGACGAAACTTTATTCCTGGTCATGCTCCTCACAAGGCCGTTTCCACTAAAAAATCTAGCGTCCAGGACCTGGCCGGCGTCGGCATCGCGCAGAGCATGCGTTTTTGTGGCTAGAGTCTGCTTCAAAAAGTGCTTCCAGAAGGCAGCATGCGTTTTGGTCGCCAGAGTCTGCTTCAAAAGTGCTTACTGACAGCAGCATGCGTTTTGGTGGCCAGAGTCTGCTTGAAAAAGTGCTTATGGATGCGTTTTGGTGGCCAGAGTCTGCTTCAAAAAGTGCTTACGGAAGGCACCCCCGGGCCGAAAGTTTCGACCCACGGCACATGTTGGATGGCATGCAGACAGTGAAGGCTCCCGCGGAGTAGCGGAGTGCCGAAAAGTAGCGTTTTCCCTACGCCTGCTAGCGGAGATATTAATACCCCGTTTTAAAAATATAGTACTATAGTAGCTCCGGAGGAGGCCCCCAGCCCCATTGTGTCAGGAGTCTATGGGGAAGAGGGCGGGGTATGGGTGTAAGAACCCCAAGATGTTGGTGGGTCGAACTATCGGCCCGGCGCAGCATGGGTTTTGGTGGCCAGAGTTTGCTTCAAAAAGATGCCACCTTTTTGAAGTTTGGGCAAGACCAGTGCTCCCCGAACGCATGCTGCGCCAGGCCGAAAGTTCGTCGCACTCACAACGTAAGACAAGAAGATAGCAGAAAACCCCCTCTCCCCCTTAGACTCCTGCACTCCAAGAGCGCCGGGTCCTCCTCCGGAACATTAAAAATAGTATAAGTTTATTCCAGGGGATTAATTCCTCCGCTGGCCAGGCTAGAACAAAACCATGATGCAATACTCCGCTGTCCTCCATCAACTTTGTCGAGTCTTGTCAAGAGCGACGAAACTTTATTCCTGGTCATGCTCCTCACAAGGCCATTTCCACTAAAAAATCTAGCGTCCAGGACCTGGCCGGCGTCAGCATCGCGCAGAGCATGCGTTTTTGTGGCTAGAGTCTGCTTCAAAAAGTGCTTCCAGAAGGCAGCATGCGTTTTGGTCGCCAGAGTCTGCTTCAAAAGTGCTTACTGGCAGCAGCATGCATTTTGGTGGCCAGAGTCTGCTTGAAAAAAGTGCTTACGGATGCGTTTTGGTGGCCAGAGTCTGCTTCAAAAAGTGCTTACGGAAGGCACCCCCGGGCCGAAAGTTTCGACCCACGGCACATGTTGGATGGCATGCAGACAGTGAAGGCTCCCGCGGAGTAGCGGAGTGCCGAAAAGTAGCGTTTTCCCTACGCCTGCTAGCGGAGAAATTAATACCCCGTTTTAAAAATATAGTACTATAGTAGCTCCGGAGGAGGCCCCCAGCCCCATTGTGTCAGGAGTCTATGGGGAAGAGGGCGGGGTATGGGTGTAAGAACCCCAAGATGTTGGTGGGTCGAACTATCGGCCCGGCGCAGCATGGGTTTTGGTGGCCAGAGTTTGCTTCAAAAAGATGCCACCTTTTTGAAGTTTGGGCAAGACCAGTGCTCCCCGAACGCATGCTGCGCCAGGCCGAAAGTTCGTCGCACTCACAACATAAGACAAGAAGACAGCAGAAAACCCCCTCTCCCCCTTAGACTCCTGCACTCCAAGAGCGCCGTAAGTTTCTTCCAGGGGATTAATTCCTCCGCTGGCCAGGCTAGAACAAAACCATGATGCAATACTCCGCTGTCCTCCGTCAACTTCGTCGAGTCTTGTCAAGAGCGACGAAACTTTATTCCTGGTCATGCTCCTCACAAGGCCGTTTCCACTAAAAAATCTAGCGTCCAGGACCTGGCCGGCGTCGGCATCGCGCAGAGCATGCGTTTTTGTGGCTAGAGTCTGCTTCAAAAAGTGCTTCCAGAAGGCAGCATGCGTTTTGGTCGCCAGAGTCTGCTTCACAAGTGCTTACGGACTGCTTGAAAAAGTGCTTACGGAAGGCAGCATGCGTTTTGGTGGCCAGTGTCTGCTTCAAAAAGTGCTTACGGAAGGCACCCCCGGGCCGAAAGTTTCGACCCACGGCACATGTTGGATGGCATGCAGACAGTGAAGGCTCCCGCCGAGTAGCGGAGTGCCGAAAAGTAGCGTTTTCCCTACGCCTGCTAGCGGAGAAATGAATACCCCGTTTTGAAAATATAGTACTATAGTAGCTCCGGAGGAGGCCCCCAGCCCCATTGTGTCCGGAGTCTATGGGGAAGAGGGCGGGGTATGGGTGTAAGAGCCCCAAGATGTTGGTGGGTCGAACTATCGGCCCGGCGCAGCATGCGTTTTGGTGGCCAGAGTTTGCTTCAAAAAGATCCCACCTTTTTGAAGTTTGGGCAAGACCAGTGCTCCCCGAACGCATGCTGCGCCAGGCCGAAAGTTCGTCGCACTCACAACGTAAGACAAGAAGATAGCAGAAAACCCCCTCTCCCCCTTAGACTCCTGCACTCCAAGAGCGCCGGGTCCTCCTCCGGAACATTAAAAATAGCATAAGTTTATTCCAGGGGATTAATTCTTCCGCTGGCCAGGCTAGAACAAAACCATGATGCAATACTCCGCTGTCCTCCGTCAACTTTGTCTTGTCAAGAGCGACGAAACTTTATTCCTGGTCATGCTCCTCACAAGGCCGTTTCCACTAAAAAATCCGGCGTCCAGGACCTGGCCGGCGTCAACATCGCGCAGAGCATGCGTTTTTGCGGCTAAAGTCTGCTTCAAAAAGTGCTTCCAGAAGGCAGCATGCGTTTTGGTCGCCAGAGTCTGCTTCACAAGTGCTTACGGACTGCTTGAAAAAGTGCTTACGGAAGGCAGCATGCGTTTTGGTGGCCAGTGTCTGCTTCAAAAAGTGCTTACGGAAGGCACCCCCGGGCCGAAAGTTTCGACCCACGGCACATGTTGGATGGCATGCAGACAGTGAAGGCTCCCGCCGAGTAGCGGAGTGCCGAAAAGTAGCGTTTTCCCTACGCCTGCTAGCGGAGAAATGAATACCCCGTTTTGAAAATATAGTACTATAGTAGCTCCGGAGGAGGCCCCCAGCCCCATTGTGTCAGGAGTCTATGGGGAAGAGGGCGGGGTATGGGTGTAAGAGCCCCAAGATGTTGGTGGGTCGAACTATCGGCCCGGCGCAGCATGCGTTTTGGTGGCCAGAGTTTGCTTCAAAAAGATCCCACCTTTTTGAAGTTTGGGCAAGACCAGTGCTCCCCGAACGCATGCTGCGCCAGGCCGAAAGTTCGTCGCACTCACAACGTAAGACAAGAAGATAGCAGAAAACCCCCTCTCCCCCTTAGACTCCTGCACTCCAAGAGCTCCGGAACATTAAAAATAGTATAAGTTTATTCCAGGGGATTAATTCCTCCGCTGGCCAGGCTAGAACAAAACCATGATGCAATACTCCGCTGTCCTCCGTCAACTTTGTCGAGTCTTGTCAAGAGCGACGAAACTTTATTCCTGGTCATGCTCTGCACAAGGCCGTTTCCACTAAAAAATCTAGCGTCCTGCAGGACCTGGCCGGCGTCGGCATCGCGCAGAGCATGCGTTTTTGTGGCTAGAGTCTGCTTCAAAAAGTGCTTCCAGAAGGCAGCATGCGTTTTGGTCGCCAGAGTCTGCTTCAAAAGTGCTTACTGAC
>CAJNDS010002109.1:377667-465167 GCA_905221605.1 Symbiodinium natans
GTATAAACCCTAAGCCCGATAAACCCTAAACTCATTGCTGTAAGCCCCCAGGAAGCCCTAAGCTGCCCTATTTCTGTGACCCTGCAGGAAGCCCGAGACCCTAAACCCTAAACGCTCAACCCTTAACCCTAAACCCTAAACCCTAAACTCTAAACCCTAAACCTTCACTCCTCCCAGGATGCCACGACCTTTCGCCCCCCCGCGCCCCACAACCGGCTGGGGGAGTTCCTGGCGGCGATTCCGCTCCAGGGCCAGGCGGGGTTTAAAGGTTAGGGTTTAGGGTTTAGGGTTCAGGGTCAAGGTTTAGGGTTTAGGGTTTAGGGTTTAGGGTTTAGGGTTTAGGGTTTAGGGTTTAGGGTTTGGAGTTTAAGTAGGGTTGTAGGGCCAGGTGAGCACAGGGGCTTCGGTTTAGGGCTTTAGGGCTTCAGGGCTTTAGGGCTTTAGGGTTGCAGGGTTTTAGGGTTACATCTTAGGGCTTTAGGCTTTTGGCATTGGGGTTTTGGAGGTTTTGGGGGGGTTAGGGTTTCAGGGTTTCTGCGGCTTTTAGGGTTTTAGACGGTTTTTATGGTTTTTTCGACTGGATGGTTCCTTCTTAGCTTGCCCGAAAAAGGCCAGTTGCTGCATGAAAGCAGTGGGGCCCCAACAAGGAACGTCACCTGCAGAATCATGTGGAACCCAACATGTTGGGTTTAGGCAGGTTTTGTGTTGTAATTGGGTTTGAGCTGCACCTTGTTTCTTTGGCGCGGCTTGTGGGCTCTACAACACATATATATATATATGTATATATATATATAGATTATATATATATATATGTATGTATGAATTGTCTTCTTTTCACAAGGGTTATTTGTGCATTGATCTAGGTGGTTTTCTTCTTTCTTTTTGTTCTCCTTTATGTTATACATGCAAATATTATTAATGGTATCAGCATATTTTTGTTCAAATACAAAGCAAGAATCCCCACACACAAAAAAGACTTGCTAGTAGCCTTGTTATCATTGTTATTCGTATTGTTACTATTTTCCATTATTACTATTCCTACGTTTGTTTTTCTTTTATTATTTTATTTTCGTAATGATATGCTAATTGTGACTGCAAACGGTTTGAATGTGATTCACTACCATTGACACTTGGTGTTGTTGGTCGTTTTTTCTTTCCAATTCTTGCAATTATCTGTATCTGTTCCAGGGCCTGTCTTACAGGTTCTTTGTAGGGCGGAAGAAATCAAACTCCCTACTAAGACCCGTTAAGTTGAGAGCTTAGGATTTAGGGTTTAGAGTTTAGACTTTCGGTTTAAGTTGAGGGCTTAGGATTTAGGGGTTTAGGCTGAGGGTTTGGGGTTTACCCACCCAGGAGTGTCTTCAAACAGTTGCTCCACCCCCCCCCCCCCCCCCCCTGTCATACCCCCTTAGACAACCTAAGTAATGATCCCGTACATAACCTTAGCTAGGTGGGAACTAGAGGGGGGGGGGGGGGGTAGTGCCCCTAAACCCTAAACTTGAAACCCTAAGCCCTGTAGTAACTACAGGGCTTAGGGTTTCAAGTTTAGGGTTTAGGGGCACTACCGCCTGTAGTAGGGGAACCCATGAGTGTTTCGCACCCGCACTGTGGAGAAGGTGCTGGGCACTTCTGGCACTGATGCAGGCTCCCCTTCGGCGCCCTCGTGAGCAGTGGAGACGGTTGGGAAGCTTCGGGGTTTAGGGTTTAGGGTTTAGGGTTTAGGGTTGTTTAGGCACATGATGTCCAGGGCTTCGAGTTTCTCGGGCCCAAACTAGGCCCTTCTTCCCCTTTTTCAGGGCTTAGGGCAGGTTCCCTTCGAAGGCCACAACTGGCACCCTTTGTGTTCCTGGGTCACTCTGGGGCTTAGGACTTGGGTTTAAAAAAGGCCTGGAGTTTAGGGCTTAGGTCAAGCCGGTCAGAGAGCCGATCTCCGCAAAGTAGATAACGCCCGACAGCCCCGATCCCAAAAAAGAGTAGTGTTTGCCCCCCCCCCCCCCCCACACACACAAAACAAACGGTGCAGGACAGGTTGTGGTCTAAGAGGCTGATATCAACACAACTTTCCGCGCAAATGAGCAACTTCCCACCCATACCTGTCCATTGCTGTTTAGGGTTTATTGTTTAGGGTTTAGGGTAGAGTCAGTACAAGCCCAAGCCTAGAATCCCCCGAAAACCCGAAACCCTAAACCCCAAACACCACACCCCCGTTAAGTTCACCCAAACCCCACACCCTAGATACGAAATACTAATAACATTATAACAATAGAATTCAGAAGGGAGTTTACGAACATAGGGGACCCCCAAAATAGACCCCCAAATAGTAGAAATCCCTCATGAAAATGACCCAACAAGGTACCCTAAACCCTAAACCCTAAACCCTAAACCCTAAATTTAAGAGCCTCCGGCTCAAGCCGCCGACCCCGCAGGAGAACAAGTTTAAGGTTTGGGGTTTGGTGATTTTGTTTGCGGTACTGTTGGGGGGGGGGTGGTGGGGGTGGGGGGGGGGGTGGGGGGGGGGTGGGGGGGGGGGGTGGGGGGGGGGTGGGCGGGTTTTGGGGGGGGTGGGGTAGGGGGGGGTAGGGTTTTTCCAAAAGAGCCCCTATGCCGTGTGCGAAAACGCCTATGGTCCATGAGTTTACGCGGTGTGGGTGGCCTGTCCTCCACGGAAAAGCTGGCGGGGTACCCCCCCTACCCCCCAAAAATAGTGTAAAGGGGGATTGACAGGTCAATGGGTTTAGGGTTGTCGTGTCTTGTTCATTCTTTGTTTTTTCTCATTGCATCCTAACTTTTCTCCATTCGTTGCACCTGTTCTGTTTTCGTTTCTATTGTCATTGACGTTCTCACCCGTTTTGTCGTATTCTTTCACGTTTTCTGTTTCATCTCATCTCATTCGTTTTCTCATTTTTCTTCACTTCTTGCTCATCTCTTTCGTTTCTTGCATAACCCTAGTATTCCAATATTTTTGTTAAGTATTTGTTCCACCTCTCACGTTTCCATTTCTCCACCTAGTACTTTATCATACATTTTGTTTCTTGTCTCCTCATTCGTTATTTTCCCCATTTTTTTAGGCTATTATTCACTCTACTTTGCTATCTCATTCATTGTAACATTATGATCTCAAATACTGTTTAGACACTATTCAACTTTTGTTCATTACTAGGGTTATTTTCCAAGGTCAAGTCAAATTTTCCAAAATTTTCAACAAAATTGACTTTGACACCTTAATCGTTTTATTTTCCACTCCCTACCAACATTTCTAACACAAAAATTCTTGAAGTAGATTTTTAAACATTCTTAAATCATCACAGCTCATTCGTTATTTTCCACTTATTGTTTCGGTATTCTTCCGTGGTTCATAGATTATAACATAATATTCTAAATTATTGTTCAGACATTGTTCGGAGTTTGGGCAGTTCTGGGGTTTATGTTGTTGCTCGCGTATGCTACACGAAAACTGCGTGTTCAACCATTATATTATATTTAATAATAATATTATGGTTGCTTTAATTTGTTTCGGTTTCAGGTCCTGCCTGCTGTGTTAAATTTCGTTTATGTTTGTTGGTTTCTTCATGTATTACTACCCGATATTTTCCGATGTGACATTTACAAATAGGGCATTCAATCATTTGTTGTTTATACTCTTTATTTTTCATTAGTATTTCCTCTTTGTTTTTATCATAATAACATTTATTATATTTTGCTATTGTTTCCTTATTATTTTCACGTATGCTTTCTTTTGGTCTAATACTTTATCTCTATTGTGTTCTTTGTATTCTTTCTTCCTATTTAAAACCGCTTCTCTATTATCTTGATAATATTCTTTTGCTTTTTCCCTAAGTTCTTCTCGGTGGTTCTCTCTATATCTTGCTTTTTCTTCTAAACATTGGATACATAGTTTTCTGTCAGGTCTATAGTTGTCTGGGGTTTTAGACTTTTTACATTTTGAGCATTGCTTACATTCTTGGTTCATATTTTCCATACCATATAATGGGGCGTAGTCTTTAAACCATTTTTAGGGCTCAATAAGTGTTGCACTAGAGGGTTTCCCATAGGGGAAATATTTATTGCACTAGGGGGTTTCCCATAGGGGAAATATTTATTGCACTAGGGGGTTTCCCATAGGGGAAATATTTATTGCACCTAGGCGTTTCCTATAGGGGAAATATTTATTGCACCTAGGCGTTTCCTATAGGGGAAATATTTATTGCACCTAGGCGTTTCCCACAGGGGAAATTTTTATTGAACCTAGACACCCAACAAAATGAAAAAAACATCAATTTTGAAAATACTGATTATAGAGGACGGAATAAAAACACCTACCCGAGGGAAAATCACAACCAAAAGCAACAAAAAAGCAAACCACCCGAAAAAACATAGGGAAAACGCTGGCAAAAACAACAGAAAAATTAAAAAACATCAATTTTGAAAATCGTATTTCTAAAGGAGGTACTTTTGAAACACCAACCCGAGGGTCGCGTTGCAACCATAAGCCCACCAACCCCAACCCACCAACACAAAACCTAGCCAAAATATACTTAAAGAAAAACGGCCTTAATAGTATATGGCTGAACCGGATTATGATTATATAATGGACTACCTAATAAGTAGTCGCATAGGCAACATAAAAACGCGTGGGAATAAAGAACTCAACAAGGTTATTATAGATGAAAAGGAATACTCTTATAACAAAGACAAACCACTTTCAAATATATTAAAAAAGAAATTAAGGACAATATCCAAAACACAGGGTTTTAAAAGATATGTTATATTAAAGAAGGCAACAAAAGGCGTAGCAGTGAGAAAGGCTTTAGAAAAATACGCTATTAAACAAAAGCGAGGGTCACCGAAGAAACAAGTGCATTCAAAGGATACGCCAATTCATATTCAATATCCAACATAAAACTTAAAGGGTACAAAGGTTTATCATATTTAAAATATCAAGAAGGAAGACTTAAGGAGTTTTTAGGTAGAAATAACAACATGAAAATTAGAATTGACACCGAAATATCTTTTAACCATCCAGAACATGAAGAACCCCAAAAATACAAAATAGGAAGTAGAATATACACCATCAACAACCAAGATGAACTTAAAACATCAATAGATAATATGGCTTCAGACATAGAGATTAAGGTGGAGAACTCACAGTTAAGAAAGTCGGGTTACACAATAAATAAGATTGAAAGCATTAGAATTCATTACGACAAATACAACCCAACAAGGGCAGGTAAATATATTGAATTACCTAAATGGTTTGCCACCAAAAAGGCCTGTATTCATATTAAAAATGATGATGATTATTGTTTCAAATATTGTGTACAATCTAGATTTTATGAGATAATGAAGAAAGACCACCCCGATAGAATGTATCATTACAACAAGCTAAAAGAAAATGATAATTTAATAAACTGGGATGGTGTAGAATTTCCAGCATCAGAGGAAGACATTGACACCTTTGAAAAAGTAAATTCTAACACAATATCAGTTAATGTTTATGGCATTGACCCTAACGGAACAAATAGCATAGTAGTTCATAAAGTTACTAAAATTAAAAATCCTTCATGTCATGTTAATTTGTTGTTATTAGAAGAAGCAAATAATAGCCATTATGTTTTAATAAAAGATTATAGTCGTTTAATGGGGTCACAAACAAACAAACACAAGGAAAAACTATTTCATTGTAGATACTGTCAACATGGTTTTAACAAAGAAACACTACTAACAAATCATTTATTAAAAGGATGCATGGCACACGAAATACAACAAATAGTGTTGCCAAAAGAGGGCACAACAATGTATTTTCAGAAACATTACAAAAAGCTTAAATGTCCTTATGTTATTTATGGTGACTTTGAGTGTCTCACAGCACCATCATCAGAAGGAATAAAGGGTAGCTATCAGCATCATAAACCATGTGGTTTTATGCTTAATGTTGTTAACAGTATAACCAACGAAGCAACGCCTTATTTATATAGAGGTGAGGATTGTATGGATAAATTTTGTACAACTATTAATAAAATAAAAGAGGAGATTATGGAAACGATGAAGGAGAAGAAAGAAATTCAATGGACAACAAAACAAAAGGAAGAACATAAAAAAGAGAAACATTGTTTTATATGTGGTGGTAAATTTGACCATCAAAACCCAGCAAAAACAAAAGTAGCCGACCACTGTCATTTTACAGGACAATATAGAGGAGCGGCACACAACAAGTGTAATTTAGATTATTGTTTCAAATACTTTAGAATTCCAGTGTTTTTTCATAACCTAAAAAACTACGATGCTCACTTAATAATATCGCATATGGAGAAGTTAAATAAGAACAAGGACAAGATAAGCGTAATAGCCCAGAACAGTGAGAAGTTTGTAACGTTTACGGTTGATAACTTAGAGTTTAAAGATAGTTTTAGTTTCTTATCATCATCATTAGATAAACTGGTTAAACTCACAAAATATGAAGAAAATTAGAAGAGAAAAGATTGGCAACATGGTTTCAAATTTAGTAAGAAAAACGTATATGTAGATGATGATAATGATTTAGATTTATTAACAGATAAGGGCGTTTATCCATATGACTATTTTACTGACTTTAACAAGTTTAATGAAACATCCCTACCTAATATAGAAGACTTTTACAGTAAACTAACAGAAGAAGGGATTAAACAGTCAGAATATGATAGAGCAAACAAGATATGGGAGCATTTTAAGATAAAAAACCTAGGACAGTATCATGACCTATATTTACAAACTGACGTTTTATTATTAACAGACGTTTTTGAAAACTTTAGAAAGACTTGTTTAGTAGATTATGGATTAGACCCAGCTCACTATATAACATTACCTAATTTTAGTTGGGATGCCATGTTACTTAAAACAGGAATATCACTAGAACTAATTTACGACGAAGACATTTACAAAATGGTTGAAAATGGTTTACGTGGTGGCATGTGTCAGGTATCAATGAGAAAAGCAGAAGCAAATAATCCTTATATGGGAGAACAGTATGATGAACATAAAGAAACGTCATACATTAATTATTTAGATGCTAATAATTTATATGGTCTGGCAATGTGTCAGAAATTACCATACAAAGATATTAAATTTGTTAATAACATCAATAACTTTACAGAAGAAGAGATATTGAATTATGACAACGGCGAGGAAGGTTACATATTAGACGTTGATTTAGAATATCCTAAAGAATTACATGATAAGCATATTGATTACCCACTAGCACCGCAGATTATGAGTGTTACATCAGATATGTTAAGCGATACCCAGAAAGAGATATATAAGACATACCACGAGAACAAGGATGCAAAAGATGAACAAACAAAAAAGTTGATATTAAATGTTATGGACAAGACTAATTATATATTACATATTAATATTCTGAAGTTCTATTTGAAACAAGGGTTGAAGCTCAAAAAGGTCAATAGGGTAATAGCATTTAAACAGAAGGAATGGTTAAAGCCGTGGATTGATTTTAACACGGAGAAGAGGAAACAAGCTACATCGGACTTTGAAAAGGACAAATATAAATTAATGAATAACGCAGTATATGGTAAGACGATGGAAAATGTAAGGGAACACATTAATTTTGAATTAGTAGATACTCAAGAGAGATACGCCAAATGTGTTAATAATCCTACATTCAAACACAGGCACATAATTAATGAAAATCTAGTAGGAGTGGAGAAGTTGAAAGAAAAGGTCAAATTAAATAAACCTATATATGTGGGAATGAGTATATTAGACTTATCTAAATTACATATGTATTCATTTTATTATGACGTCCTAAAAGAAAAGTATGATGAAAATGTTAGGCTAGTTTACACAGACACTGACAGTTTTGTTATTCATACTAAAACTAAAGATGTATATGATGATTTTAATGACATCAAAGACCAAATGGATTTTAGTGGTTATGATAAGAAGCACAAATGCTATGACCCGACCAATAAGAAAGTATTAGGTAAGTTTAAGGACGAGTGCGATGGAAAAATAATAACACATTTCATAGGACTGAAACCAAAATCATACGCGTTTAAGGTATTCAATGAAGTCAAGGAAGAAAAGAAATCAAAAGGAATAGTTAAACATAAAGTTAAGAAAGAATTGACATACAAACAATATGAAGACACACTCATAGAAAACAGAAGTGACACAGTTAGTTTCAACACAATAAGAAGCAAGAACCACAGCATATATACAATAAATCAAGTGAAACAATGCTTATCGTCATATGACAACAAACGTTATTATATAAATAGTGTTGAGAGTGTTCCGTATGGGCATTACACCCCCGGGCCGAAAGTTTCGACCCACGGCACATGTTGGATGGCACGCAGACAGTGAAGGCTCCCGCGGAGTAGCGGAGTGCCGAAAAGTAGCGTTTTCCCTACGCCTGCTAGCGGAGAAATTAATACCCCGTTTTGAAAATATAGTTAGTAGCTCCGGAGGAGGCCCCCAGCCCCATTGTGTCAGGAGTCTATGGGGAAGAGGGCGGGGTATGGGTGTAAGAACCCCAAGATGTTGGTGGGTCGAACTATCGGCCCGGCGCAGCATGGGTTTTGGTGGCCAGAGTTTGCTTCAAAAAGATGCCACCTTTTTGAAGTTTGGGCAAGACCAGTGCTCCCCGAACGCATGCTGCGCCAGGCCGAAAGTTCGTCGCACTCACAACATAAGACAAGAAGACAGCAGAAAACCCCCTCTCCCCCTTAGACTCCTGCACTCCAAGAGCGCCGGGTCCTCCTCCGGAACATTAAAAATAGTATAAGTTTATTCCAGGGGATTAATTCCTCCGCTGGCCAGGCTAGAACAAAACCATGATGCAATACTCTGCTGTCCTCCGTCAACTTTGTCTTGTCAAGAGCGACGAAACTTTATTCCTGGTCATGCTCCTCACAAGGCCGTTTCCACTAAAAAATCTGGCGTCCAGGACCTGGCCGGCGTCAGCATCGCGCAGAGCATGCGTTTTTGCGGCTAGAGTCTGCTTCAAAAAGTGCTTCCGGAAGGCAGCATGCGTTTTGGTCGCCAGAGTCTGCTTCACAAGTGCTTACGGACAGCTGCGTGCGTTTTGGTGGCCAGAGTCTGCTTGAAAAAGTGCTTACGGAAGGCAGCATGCGTTTTGGTGGCCAGTGTCTGCTTCAAAAAGTGCTTACGGAAGGCACCCCCGGGCCGAAAGTTTCGACCCACGGCACATGTTGGATGGCATGCAGACAGTGAAGGCTCCCGCCGAGTAGCGGAGTGCCGAAAAGTAGCGTTTTCCCTACGCCTGCTAGCGGAGAAATGAATACCCCGTTTTGAAAATATAGTACTATAGTAGCTCCGGAGGAGGCCCCCAGCCCCATTGTGTCAGGAGTCTATGGGGAAGAGGGTGGGGTATGGGTGTAAGAGCCCCAAGATGTTGGTGGGTCGAACTATCGGCCCGGCGCAGCATGCGTTTTGGTGGCCAGAGTTTGCTTCAAAAAGATCCCACCTTTTTGAAGTTTGGGCAAGACCAGTGCTCCCCGAACGCATGCTGCGCCAGGCCGAAAGTTCGTCGCACTCACAACGTAAGACAAGAAGATAGCAGAAAACCCCCTCTCCCCCTTAGACTCCTGCACTCCAAGAGCGCCGGGTCCTCCTCCGGAACATTAAAAATAGTATAAGTTTATTCCAGGGGATTAATTCCTCCGCTGGCCAGGCTAGAACAAAACCATGATGCAATACTCCGCTGTCCTCCGTCAACTTTGTCGAGTCTTGTCAAGAGCGACGAAACTTTATTCCTGGTCATGCTCCTCACAAGGCCGTTTCCACTAAAAAATCTAGCGTCCAGGACCTGGCCGGCGTCAGCATCGCGCAGAGCATGCGTTTTTGTGGCTAGAGTCTGCTTCAAAAAGTGCTTCCAGAAGGCAGCATGCGTTTTGGTCGCCAGAGTCTGCTTCAAAAGTGCTTACTGACAGCAGCATGCGTTTTGGTGGCCAGAGTCTGCTTGAAAAAGTGCTTATGGATGCGTTTTGGTGGCCAGAGTCTGCTTCAAAAAGTGCTTACGGAAGGCACCCCCGGGCCGAAAGTTTCGACCCACGGCACATGTTGGATGGCATGCAGACAGTGAAGGCTCCCGCGGAGTAGCGGAGTGCCGAAAAGTAGCGTTTTCCCTACGCCTGCTAGCGGAGAAATTAATACCCCGTTTTGAAAATATAGTACTATAGTAGCTCCGGAGGAGGCCCCCAGCCCCATTGTGTCAGGAGTCTATGGGGAAGAGGGCGGGGTATGGGTGTAAGAACCCCAAGATGTTGGTGGGTCGAACTATCGGCCCGGCGCAGCATGCGTTTTGGTGGCCAGAGTTTGCTTCAAAAAGATGCCACCTTTTTGAAGTTTGGGCAAGACCAGTGCTCCCCGAACGCATGCTGCGCCAGGCCGAAAGTTCGTCGCACTCACAACATAAGACAAGAAGACAGCAGAAAACCCCCTCTCCCCCTTAGACTCCTGCACTCCAAGAGCGCCGGGTCCTCCTCCGGAACATTAAAAATAGTATAAGTTTATTCCAGGGGATTAATTCCTCCGCTGGCCAGGCTAGAACAAAACCATGATGCAATACTCCGCTGTCCTCCGTCAACTTTGTCGAGTCTTGTCAAGAGCGACGAAACTTTATTCCTGGTCATGCTCCTCACAAGGCCGTTTCCACTAAAAAATCTAGCGTCCAGGACCTGGCCGGCGTCGGCATCGCGCAGAGCATGCGTTTTTGTGGCTAGAGTCTGCTTCAAAAAGTGCTTCCAGAAGGCAGCATGCGTTTTGGTCGCCAGAGTCTGCTTCAAAAGTGCTTACTGACAGCAGCATGCGTTTTGGTGGCCAGAAAAAGTCTGCTTCAAAAAGTGCTTACGGAAGGCACCCCCGGGCCGAAAGTTTCGACCCACGGCACATGTTGGATGGCATGCAGACAGTGAAGGCTCCCGCGGAGTAGCGGAGTGCCGAAAAGTAGCGTTTTCCCTACGCCTGCTAGCGAGAAATTAATAGAAAATATAGTTAGTAGCTCCGGAGGAGGCCCCCAGCCCCATTGTGTCAGGAGTCTATGGGGAAGAGGGCGGGGTATGGGTGTAAGAACCCCAAGATGTTGGTGGGTCGAACTATCGGCCCGGCGCAGCATGCGTTTTGGTGGCCAGAGTTTGCTTCAAAAAGATCCCACCTTTTTGAAGTTTGGGCAAGACCAGTGCTCCCCGAACGCATGCTGCGCCAGGCCGAAAGTTCGTCGCACTCACAACATAAGACAAGAAGACAGCAGAAAACCCCCTCTCCCCCTTAGACTCCTGCACTCCAAGAGCGCCGGGTCCTCCTCCGAAACATTAAAAATAGTATAAGTTTATTCCAGGGGATTAATTCCTCCGCTGGCCAGGCTAGAACAAAACCATGATACAATACTCCGCTGTCCTCCGTCAACTTTGTCGAGTCTGGTCAAGAACGACGAAATTTTATTCCTGGTCATGCTCCTCACAAGGCCGTTAGCGTCCAGGACCTGGCCGGCGTCAGCATCGCGCAGAGCATGCGTTTTTGTGGCTAGAGTCTGCTTCAAAAAGTGCTTCCAGAAGGCAGCATGCGTTTTGGTCGCCAGAGTCTGCTTCAAAAGTGCTTACTGACAGCAGCATGCATTTTGGTGGCCAGAGTCTGCTTGAAAAAAGTGCTTACGGATGCATTTTGGTGGCCAGAGTCTGCTTCAAAAAGTGCTGACGGAAGGCACCCCCGGGCTGAAAGTTTCGACCCACGGCACATGTTGGATGGCATGCAGACAGTGAAGGCTCCCGCGGAGTAGCGGAGTGCCGAAAAGTAGCGTTTTCCCTACGCCTGCTAGCAGAGAAATTAATACCCCGTTTTGAAAATATAGTACTATAGTAGCTCCGGAGGAGGCCCTCAGCCCCCAAGATGTTGGTGGGTCGAACTATCGGCCCGGCGCAGCATGCGTTTTGGTGGCCAGAGTTTGCTTCAAAAAGACCCCACCTTTTTGAAGTTTGGGCAAGACCAGTGCTCCCCGAACGCATGCTGCGCCAGGCCGAAAGTTCGTCGCACTCATAAGATAAGACAAGAAGACAGCAGAAAACCCCCTCTCCCCCTTAGACTCCTGCACTCCAAGAGCGCCGGGTCCTCCTCCGGAACATTAAAAATAGTATAAATTTATTCCAAGGGATTAATTCCTCCGCTGGCCAGGCTAGAACAAAACCATGATGCAATACTCCGCTGTCCTCCATCAACTTTGTCGAGTCTTGTCAAGAGCGACGAAATTTTATTCCTGGTCATGCTCCTCACAAGGCCATTTCCACTAAAAAATCTAGCGTCCAGGACCTGGCCGGCGTCAGCATCGCGCAGAGCATGCGTTTTTGCGGCTAGAGTCTGCTTCAAAAAGTGCTTCCGGAAGGCAGCATGCGTTTTGGTCGCCAGAGTCTGCTTCACAAGTGCTTACGGACAGCTGCGTGCGTTTTGGTGGCCAGAGTCTGCTTGAAAAAGTGCTTACGGAAGGCAGCATGCGTTTTGGTGGCCAGTGTCTGCTTCAAAAAGTGCTTACGGAAGGCACCCCCGGGCCGAAAGTTTCGACCCACGGCACATGTTGGATGGCATGCAGACAGTGAAGGCTCCCGCGGAGTAGCGGAGTGCCGAAAAGTAGCGTTTTCCCTACGCCTGCTAGCGGAGAAATTAATACCCCGTTTTGAAAATATAGTACTATAGTAGCTCCGGAGGAGGCCCCCAGCCCCATTGTGTCAGGAGTCTATGGGGAAGAGGGCGGGGTATGGGTGTAAGAACCCCAAGATGTTGGTGGGTCGAACTATCGGCCCGGCGCAGCATGCGTTTTGGTGGCCAGAGTTTGCTTCAAAAAGATGCCACCTTTTTGAAGTTTGGGCAAGACCAGTGCTCCCCGAACGCATGCTGCGCCAGGCCGAAAGTTCGTCGCACTCACAACGTAAGACAAGAAGATAGCAGAAAACCCCCTCTCCCCCTTAGACTCCTGCACTCCAAGAGCGCCGGGTCCTCCTCCGGAACATTAAAAATAGTATAAGTTTATTCCAGGGGATTAATTCCTCCGCTGGCCAGGCTAGAACAAAACCATGATGCAATACTCTGCTGTCCTCCGTCAACTTTGTCTTGTCAAGAGCGACGAAACTTTATTCCTGGTCATGCTCCTCACAAGGCCGTTTCCACTAAAAAATCTGGCGTCCAGGACCTGGCCGGCGTCAGCATCGCGCAGAGCATGCGTTTTTGCGGCTAGAGTCTGCTTCAAAAAGTGCTTCCGGAAGGCAGCATGCGTTTTGGTCGCCAGAGTCTGCTTCACAAGTGCTTACGGACAGCTGCGTGCGTTTTGGTGGCCAGAGTCTGCTTGAAAAAGTGCTTACGGAAGGCAGCATGCGTTTTGGTGGCCAGTGTCTGCTTCAAAAAGTGCTTACGGAAGGCACCCCCGGGCCGAAAGTTTCGACCCACGGCACATGTTGGATGGCATGCAGACAGTGAAGGCTCCCGCGGAGTAGCGGAGTGCCGAAAAGTAGCGTTTTCCCTACGCCTGCTAGCGGAGAAATTAATACCCCGTTTTGAAAATATAGTACTATAGTAGCTCCGGAGGAGGCCCCCAGCCCCATTGTGTCAGGAGTCTATGGGGAAGAGGGCGGGGTATGGGTGTAAGAACCCCAAGATGTTGGTGGGTCGAACTATCGGCCCGGCGCAGTATTCCACAGAATAATGCACAGAAGCGATTAAATGAAATCTATGGTTTCATTTTTATCCCCTATGGGTATCAAGGTATCAAAACTATTTAAAGACATGTTATTGAATTGCTCTAAATCTTCCCTTTAAGCCTAGATTTTCATTATTATTTAAACAAGCTCTACATGATTTATTGTATAATCTTTTGGACTGTTTACTTACAAACTCATCTACACATTTTAACTGCTTACATATTCTACACTGCATGCACTGTATATACTGTGCTTTGTAATCTTTACCAGCATCAAAATTAACAACAATATTATCATCTAATTCACTCATTATTATTAGATGATAATATCATGAATAGGTTTTCGTCTCTTCGTCATACTTTATCTTGTAATAGTCAAGGGTTGTTTGTTTCGGTTGTAAAATTTCCTTGTTGTTCAGTTTAGTCAAATATGTGTTCTTCTTATTCTCATACGTTGCATCAACTGGTGTTCTGTTAAAGTTTCTCGTGGGTCTTTCATGTAATAATTTCTCAATCCTCTCCAGTCTCAGTATGACATCTTGCTTGAATTCGGCTTTAGCCAATAGCTTTGCGTATTCAGGTTTATCACCCATATACTTATATATACATTAAGTTTTTAAATAAAAACTTTTATAATAAAACTTTTATATTAAAATTTTCATAAACTGAATTATGAAAATTCTAAATTCCAAACTAATTAGGGATATATCTTATGTATATCCGAATTATGTAAGCGTATCGCATTACTCCCCTTTCATGCGTCCGCTTACGATGTCTGGGACTTATGCAATCACACGGGAGCAATGGGCACATATTCGGGGTGTTCATCCTGTTTCATGTTCCGGGGAACTCCAAGCACTGTACTCTGTCAATATATATTATAGTTTAACTTTTAAATATTAGTCCATAAAATGAAGGTTATGAGATTTCAATTGTTCAACATCTTTTTTTACATCTCCTACTTCTTCTTCAATTTTATCTAGTCTTTCTTCACATTCTTCAGGGGTGATTTTCCGATGTTCTGACCATCCCGTACTACAAAGTTGAACGCCTCCAGCTTGTGGTGCTGTATCTGGTTTAAATATTCCATCATCAGGCGACACGCCCCGACCCATTTTAAAACTAGAACGGTCTTCTACAACATTAACAACAACCTTATCATTTTCTGTTGTTGTTTTAGTTTCTTTATGGTATGTGTTTCTTTTACATCTACAAAATAAACAGTTTATACCATCTTTATTTACACTTACGCCGCCGTCAGTTCCATCTTTGTTATTATCTTTGTTTGCATCGCTCATATATTAATGTATATTAGTTTTTCTTCAATTTTAAATATTGTAAAATCCCTTTACATATCTCCAACACCGAGTAGCAACACCTACGATATCTAGGCGTTGTTATTATTAACTGTTCTATTTCTTCAAGGTTATCAATGACATCAATGCAATCACTGTAATTCATATAGTATTAATGATATAATTTTTCTATGTATTAATAATAATGATTACACCTATAGTCAAGCCAGTTAATGTTAAAGAATATGGTTTCAAACAATCTAAATATGAAATAGCACCGAGACTACCGTTTAGTCAAATAATAACAGGTCCTAGCGGTTCTGGTAAAGGTATACTATTACAATCAATGATATTAGATATTTATCGTGACGTCTTCGCTAGAATTTACATTTGGTCACCTTCAATTTCAGTTGACAGTAATTGGACACCAGTTAAAAAATACATTCAAGACAATTTAAAGGTTGATTTAGAAAAAGAAAAATGTATGTTTGATGAATATGTCCCTTCAGAATTAGAAGAAGTTATTAAACGTCAACACAAAGTAATAGAATATCAGAAAAAGAATGACCGCAATAAATTACATTCAATATTAATTATTGTTGATGATTTTGCAGACAGTAAGGCATTCTCAAGAAATTCTCCATTATTAAACCAGTTATATGTGAGAGGTAGACATAATGCAATTAACATTATAACATCAACACAAAAATTTAACGCTTTATCTCCTATTATTCGTGTCAATAGTCGTCAGTTGTTCTTTTTCAGATTAAGGAATTATAAGGAAATAGAAACGATGGTTGAAGAATTAAGTGCTGTATTGATTAAAAAATCAAGTGTAGCAGATACTAAAAACCTACAAGAAGCAAAGAAATTATTATTAGAAGTGTATAATATAGCAACAGAAGAACCATACAGTTTTTTATTTATTAACCTAATGAAAGGTGATGTTAATGATATGTTTTATAAACGATTTGACGCTAAATTAGTCATTGATTAGTTAAAATTAGTTAAAACCAGTTCAGTGTCAAACCCATTCCAGAGTATGTGTTTAAAAGTCTCGTAATTTTCAGTTCCATCTACAACATTAAACCAAATGCGACCAAAGAAAAATTCCATTATAAAAGGTCTTATTAACCAGTCAATGTCATTTTTGAACTTGCAAACATTATTACTTTTATAAGCAGTTAGTAGTTTATTATGTAATTCATGATTATAATTAAGATAAATATTATCAAACTCTGAAGTATTAAGTTTGTTAAGAACAGGTATAACAAATGTATCATAAATTGCTTTACTGTTTTCATAGTTATAAAAATAACTAAGACCTGTTAAGAATAAAAACACACTATTTAGTATTGTATCAACTCTACTTTCAAAAGCACCATCAGGGTTATTTTGATTATTAATAACTCTTCTTATCTTATTACATTTAGGACAGTTAAAGTATGACATAATAAGTGTATCAACATTGAAATTAATAATTCCATTCTTTGAAATTTCCTTGTTATTGCAATAACAACTGCAGTTCTTAATATATGAATTTCCTTTTTCAATTAAATCACAAATTAAGATTTTTTATTTTATTATAAACTTCAAACTTTTTATCACTGATAATTCTAACTTTAAAAATTATACAACCCATATTTAACAACTATTACATAAAATATTAATATTGTTTTATGTAATGTTTGATAATATTTTTTAAATAATTGAATAATTACATAAGTTAACTGGTGGCAACTTATAATATATTTTATCACTCTTCTTTTCTCTCACCTCTTTTATATCTTTTATCATTTCTTTCAATACTTTAATCTGTAGTTTATCAATATTACTTAAATCTAGTTCATCTTCATTAATATTATTTATTTGATTAATACAATCGTTCTCATTATCACCTTTTGATATTCTACTACCCATATACTATTATTTAGGTTTTTTATTTTTGTTCTTTTTATATACATTATCCCAGAATTTCGGATTAGCGTCATAACGGGCTTCTACTAACTTTTGGTGTTCTTTTGTGTTAATGTGTTTCATATTCTCCTTTTCTGTTTCGTCTGTTGGTCTCTTCAATCCACATTTACATATATAATATGTTCGTGTCATATTAATGTTTTTAGATAAGAATTATTTTCTACTTTTTGCTTTTGGTTTAGCCTTTGGTTTCGGGCTTTCCTCGCCTTTCAACTTCTTAACCTCCTTCTTTAAATCTTCAACTTCTTTCATTAACTCTTGAACACATCCCCACAATACAACTGCTGTTTTATTATATGCTAATAACTTCATACCATCATCATTATAATATATAATATTGTCCCATTCAGAAGGCATTTTAGCGTCTTTTATATCATCTGCTATAAATCCAATATGGCTTTTTTTATCTTCATCATTAATAAAATTATATGTTTTAGGTTTAATGTATTTGACTGCTTTATAACATTCTTTAATATTTACTTCTTTAACATTCTCTTTTAACTTAGAGTCTGATGTTTCAGTTAAAGCAACGCATGTTAAATTTCCTCCAATATCAGCGTTATTCGTTGTAGTAAAGAAACCATAAACATCAACGCCTGTGTTTGTGGCGTCTAATCTTGATAAATTATTATTGCTTAATCTAATAAATCCATCATCGTCTGGATTATTAATTAATACTCTTTGTTGTCCTGATTTATCAGTGTTTGTAATTTCTAGTTGTCCGACTAAAGTTACTTTTCCATCAGTTAATTGTATTTCTGGTGTGCTACTTTCCAAGCCTATTGTTAAATTCATTTCCCCTGCTGTGTCTCCATTTCTGATATATAACTTATATTGAGTGTCCAATACTTCTCTAAACTCTGATGAATTTTGAAATTTCATTTTTCCCCAAGTTATTAAATCTGCTTCCGCTGTTAAATTACCAATACTATTAAATGTTTGATTATTTGTAACTGCTCTATTTATAGTAATTCCGTTAGTGTTATTTAATTGTAACGCTATTGTTCCTGTTGTAGGGTCGGTTGTTCTATTTGATTGTAATGAAAAATTTATTTCTTCTGTTGATATTACATTTAATGAATTATTAGCGTCGGCTCTTTGAAATATTCTACCCGAATTATTTACATAAATATCGCCGTTGAATGTTGATGTGCTTTGAAACGATGCTGTGCTTCCAAAATTAGCATTGCCTCCCGATACATTTAGTTTATTTGAACCTTGAATAACACCAATACCTAAACTTAAACAATAAACGCCATTACCGTTTGCTGTATTTAATAAAAGCAACGAAGAACTGTCGTTGCTTGTGTTATACGCGTTAATATTAAAAGAGTTAAATCTTATATATCCTTGTGCATTTTTTACTGTTAAAACATTACTGGCATCCGTTGTATTTTTATACAGTGTAAGTCCTGAATTATTAGAAATATTAGAAGTATCATTTTCATAATTTATAGTGTCTTTAAAATAAGTTGGGTTAAATAATGTAGTTCCTCCTGTTGCATTATTGCATTCTATAAATGTATTAGTGTCAGCGTCTGTTGATGCTCCTAACATTAATCTCACTGCCTCTTGGTCTGTTCTTATATCCATTGACGTATTTGATTTAGTAGCGTTATTGTATCTGTCTATACTTGTATTAGCGTCTGTTAATTCAATATTTCCACCGATATTAATATTATTTGTTAAATTAATGCTGTCTGCTGTTAAATTAGATACGGATAAATCATTGGTAATATTAACATTTCCTGACGGGTTTAATTCTAAATCTACAACACTATCATCGGATGTAGCATTTGATATAATTTTATTTCCTTGTAAAGTTATATAATTAGTAGCATTTTTAAATACACTAATAACTTTATCTCCTCCTCCTGTTTGATTACTAAATAATAATCCAGTAGTTGGTGATATATTTATTGTCTCATTATTTAACGTTCATCCACTATGAATAATAGTAGGAGCACTACAATCAATAACTGGGTTTGTTTTAAACCTATCAGTAAAGTCACTTAATGGAACTCTTAACGCTAATAGATTATCAATTTCTGTATCAGTATAACCACCACCGCCACCAGCTCCTGCTATCAATGTATCTACCTCGCCCTTATTATAAAAGTTTGTTGCTAATAATGTGTTGTTTTGATAATTAGTAGATAAATTTGTGTCTATTTGTGTTGATGTGTAATAGTTAGTAAATGTAGCATCTACCTCTGTTTTATTGTAAAAAATAGTAGCTAGAACTGTGTTAGTTTGATAATTATTTGTTAAATCATCATTAATTGCATTAATATTGTTGAAATTTTGTAATTGTTTTGTATTTAAAACTGCTATAGCGTCAGTATTTGCTGTTATATCTGCTGTAAAGTTAAGATTGTCAAGTTCTGTTTTTGTTGCATAAATTTGTGAAATGTCTGTTCCACTGACAACAATATTATCTGCTGTTAATGTGTTTGTATTGTTTAATGTCAAAGGCATTAGTTAATATTAATAAAATAGATAAATATTTTATTAATATTAATTATCTTAAAATCAGTCATAAACTTTTAAACCTAAATCCTTAATTTCTAATATTTGTTCCGACAGTAATGTTATATAACAAGTATCAGGCATGTTTGTATTAGTTATAGCACCATTTGCAGGTTTCACTTTCAATAACATTTGTTGTCCTGCTCTTGTATTAATTCCTGTGTAGCTACTATCTGGCACACGTTCAAATGAAAAAGCAAACACAAACTGGCGGTCTCTATATTGTTTAAAATCAATTGATAAACTGTGTTGATGGAACATTGGTAAATTTAGTGCCTTTCTCAAATGATAGAAGCACTCGGTAATTGAAGCACAAGGGTATTCAGGATAAAGTTTAGAACCTAATTGAATTTGAAATTCTAAATCTAAATCAGGGTCATATATTCCTTCATTTGCTGGAAATGATGCCTGTTGTGGATGATAGAAACGACAGAATTCTTTATCACAATATTCATACCCTGTGCTTGGGTCTCCGCTCTTGTAAAATGTAACGAACGATGCTACTAATTTAGAGACTGAACGAATAACTTGAACGCTAAAATTGTCATTTCCCGTTAGTGCTTGTGATTGAGTAATGTAAGTGGTATAAGTAATTGGTAGTCCTTTTCCTTCTAAAAGATGTTTGACATATTCATTATTCAAATTATTATCAAGGGTGCAAACATCACAAACAACACGAGCATTATTAATTTGCCATTGAATACTTGTATTTCTGTATCTTGCATTCGCTTGCCCTGCGTCAGCAGGGTTGACATTATTTACAAAACGATTGCCTACGGCAGTGTTCGCTGTATCATCGTTATAGTTAATAATACAATCAGTAGCATTAGTTACTAATTCTAATTCAATAGTGAGATTACCCATATATTTCAATGGTAAATATTTAAACTGACTAAATAAACCACAAAGAGGTTTAAATGCAACAGTCATTTTATTCTTAAACCCTTGACAATTATAACCATTAACTTCATATTTTAATTCAGGATTTACTCCGTCAGCAAATAGTGTTCTAACTTCGTCATCATATCTATAACCAAAACCTTCATTTGCTTCGTCTTTCCGTGCTCCTGCTGACATCATTTTAGAGAACATGTGATGAACTCGGTTGTAATTATCAAAGTCTTCTACGACCTGATTACCAGCAATAATTCGCATTCGTCTAAAGAAGCAATAAGGAGGAGATAATGGACGAAGCTTATTGTCATAATCACCAGTGTCTTCATTTTGCAATGTAAAGAAAATTCTTACTGATTGAGGGTCTAACCAAGTATTATCTTCACCGTTTAAAGAAATTTTAATACACGATTACCGCTGTTTGACTTATAGATATTTGAACCAGTCGGCCAGAATGACACACTTCTTCTATCAATAATATAAGAACTACCTTTGTTTAATTTAAATGACAGGTTGTCAATTAGAATATCTTCGGGCGAGAACGTTTCCATCAGTATATATAAACTAGTGTAGATAATTTAATTAAATATAATTGTTAATATTATATTTAATCAAATAATTTAAAGTTATATGAAATTTCTTTACTATTTTTCTTTTTGCTTTTAACTTCCTTAACTATATTATTATCGTTTTCATCTTCTACTAACTTTCGTATCTCTTCATAACTGTTCTGTTTAAACTTCTTCTCCTTCGGTTGCTTCTCCAGTTTCTCGTAAGTTGTCGCTTTGTAATGGTACATTATTACTATTACTTAGATTATTTAATGCTTCTTGGTGTTTTTTAGTTCTTTCGTGGCGTCGTATGTCTTCCTTTCTTACTTCACAACCACAACTACATATTATTTTAAGTTTTCTTCTTTGAATTACATCGTCTCTTTGTCTATACTCTTGGTGATGTTTTTTATATTGCTCTGGCTTTTTATCATAACATTTCTTTTTACTTTCGGAAACCTTTTCTGGGTTTTCTTCACGATATTTTTTACACCGTTCCTTGTTTTCTTCTTTATGTGTCTCCCTGTATTCCTGATTGCTTCTACCTGCTATTCTATCGTTTAATGTTCCAAGCTTTCTTATATATTGTCCTTCCATCGCTTGTAGTTGTTCTTTGTTGTCGCAGGGACATTCACAAAGTAATTCTATATAAAAGTTTTCAATTCCCAACTCTCTCATTCTCTGGTAAATCTTGTAGTCAGAACTTCTTGATGATTTCATATCATATCTGTGTTTTGCCATTCTTTGAGATAGTTTAGAACAAGTACTACCAATGTAGCAATCGCTATTGACTGTGTTTAAAACCTTGTAAATCTTACCATTTTTATAATCCATTATATTATTATTATTTCTTCTTTTTTATTCTTTAATTATGTTTCAAATTGTTCCATAAATTCTTCCTGCGTTATGGGTAAATTTCCTTCTTTATTATGAACATTGCCTATATCTTGATGTGAATGATTTTGTAAAGGGTCTAAAGTTCCCTTATTTAATGTTATACTGCCTCTATCAAACATTGATACGGGGTCTCCTGCTTGTCTCAAACGAAGGTTAGTCCCCGTGTCTTCTGGTTTCTGATTTGACACAAAAGGAGAACCGTAAGACCTTGAACGAAAGATATTTCCATAATCATTATTTATTTGTTGTCCTACTGCACTGCCTAAGGAATGTGAAATAATATCAGTAATACCTGTAAGTTTTTTACCATCAACTTCTATAGTTCCATCTTTAATAAATTTATCAACATCTTTATATCTTTTCGTGTTTCTTGTTTGATACAAAGGCAATTTTACATCGTCCCAAAAATCAATGGGGTCTTTAGTTCCAGCAATGTATAACTGACTACCATTTCTATATATTCCGTCAGGGTTTTCGTATGCTAATTTAAGTCCTTGACTATCTGTGAGAAAAGACCAATTACCTGCTAACTCTTCCTTAACATAATCACTTATCTTGTTTCTTGTGTTAGGTGCTTCGTACGGTATTCCTTCATTTCTTCGTTTATGTTTGTGCATTATAAATTAAATTATAAAATAAATTCTCATCTTTTTTATAATGCTTAAGTTTAAGAAAGTATATATTGACAGTTCATATAAAGTTAGTGGCACTCCATCTGAATTTACAATTGACTTACCTGAAACTGTTCAGTCAGAGGATAATATGCTATGTCAAATACACGAGGTAAGCATTCCTCATTCTTGGTACTCAATAAACAACACAAACAATAATATTTATTGGAGACATCAAGTTATTCCACCAGGTGTAATAGCAGGTATTACTTATCGTAAAGTAACCATCCCTGAAGGTAACTATACAGCAGTTGATTTAGCACAAACAATACAAATAGCAATCAATTTATTGGTTGATACAGGGGACAGACCTAATACATATTCTTTAAGTTACAACACATCAACTAATAAGTTTACAATCAGTTCTAATTACTCAACTGTTATTTTTGTTCTTCTTCTGACTGATGGAGAAGTAGCTCCGTTAGCAGGTTCATTTTCAGACCCTGTTGATGTTAATAATTTAAGTTCAATGAACAGAGTAATCGGTAACACAACACCAGCAACTGACGCTTATACTAATGTAGCACCTTATACAACTAATTTTGTAGATTTAGTGCCCTTCAAGAGTTTGTATTTACATTGTAATGAAATAAGCAACTACAACCAATTAACAGTAGCGGGTAATTCATCAATAGTAAAGAAAGTAAATGTAACAGTTCCCCATCTCGGGGTAATTAATGATAATGAGTTAAGCAGTGTTGATTATATTGATGTGAGTGGAAAAATGCTACGTCGGTTGAATTTTAGACTTACTAATAATTTGAATCAGGTAGTGAATTTAAACGATGTTGACATCTCCTTCACTTTAACATTTTTTAGAGGATAATAAATATCTAATTAGAAAAATCTAGACTATATTAATAATGAGTGCTGAAGCAGTTGAAGAGGTTAAAAATGAAGAAGCGACCGAAACAGTGGAAAATGAAGTTATTGAAACAACCAACGAACAACAACCCACTGAACTAATCAAACAAGAAGAGACAATAACACCACCTGTTGAACAAACAACAGAACAAACGCAACCAACACCAAAAGCAAAAGCAAAAGCGAAAGCAAGAACAGTTAAGGTAGTGGAGCTGGTTGAATGTCAGGCTTGTAATAAAAAGATGTTACCCAAGAGCCTAAGAAACACCCACCCACATTATTGTAAAGGACAACCAACCGAAACATTGCCGGTAAATAGACAAAAGGCAAGTTATGGGTCAAAAGTTGAACAAAAACTCAGAAAAGAAATAGAGGAAGAGATGAAAGCAAAATATGAAAACCAAGAAAACGATAAAAACGCTCAAAATGTTAAACATGAAGTTGTACAATATAGTCAACCTATTGAAGTAAAAACTAAAGCAAAGCCAAGTGGTCGCGAAGCACGCGAGGCGACTGAGTCGCGTCCAGTTGTGCCAAGTGTGCCAAAACAATTAACAGCAAGAGAATTATTAGAAGCATCCTACAACGAAATAAGAAAAGCAAAGAGAGAGGAACATATACAAAAAATAGACAGTTTTAAATCAGAAATGTTTTAATATACATATACTTATATGAAGAGTGATATTGAAAGGGTGGATATAGTAAGAAATGAATTATGAAAGATGAAAACATTTGACATAGATGAGAAATGTTGCATAATTGAAAGTTATTGTTTTCATTATTTAACAAATGTTAAGGGCTATGATGTCAATGATGAACTTATGAAACAGTTAGTCGTTTTGCAAGCATGTATTAGAACTAAAAGACCTGTGGCAAAACAGCTCGCTCCACTAAACGAACTGAAAGAGCATTTAAACAATAACCAACATGAGTTTCTTGATGAAGACACTGTAAAAATGTTGTTAAATGAGATTGACAAATATGTTATTGATTTTCCTGAAGAAGCACTTCAGTTCTTTAAATAAAGAACGAAATAATTATTAATAATATTTTTTTATCTAATATTATTAATAATGAGTATGTTTAAGAGCAAACCAGAGTTCAAAAGAATGCCGCAGGTTCAACAATACTATGATATAGATGATACAATCGGAGTAGCAAGTAGGAGGAAATATTTAGAAGATTTAAAATTAAGAATAGAGGAAGCAGAAAACAGAGGTAAAAATGTAAGATTAAGAAATGATTGGGTGCAGCATCAAAAGAAAAGTTTATACCAAGGTGAATTAGATGATATAAACAGACAGTTAGAGCGTCCAATGATGCCAGTGAGAACAAAGGAGGAACTAAGGAAGCGTCAAGATGACCTTAAAACAATCATGAAAGAAATAATTTAAATCTAACTTTAAATATAATATGATTCAAACATTAAAATCAGAATTAAAATTAAGACCTACGTATGATGAACTGGTTGGTATGATTGAAAGTCAAGGTGACCCTAACCGCCCATCAATAGAACAAGTAATTGACAGAAAAGCAACATTATTTAGAAACAATCAGTTCGGAAGTCAATTTGATAATCTTGATTTTTTCGGATTGAAGAAGCAAGAAGAAAACAAAGTTAAAAACGAATTGAGACAAGCACAGTTGAGACAAACGGCAATTGCTACTGGTGCATCTATGGGAGTTCTAACAAGTGACGTCGGTTCAAGTGGTTTCACTACTCCTTTACTGGATACACCGTCAGGAGAAGAATATCTCGGACACTTAGACATAGAACGAATAAAGGCGGAATTATCAGAATTAGAGATAGGACAACAACAAGCACGACAAGCAACATCATCAACATCAAGAAATAATTTAGATGAAGCACACAGACAATCCTTACCTACTGGGGTTGATTTAAGTCAACCCGCTAGTAGCAGTCAACCAGCAACCGTACCAGCACAACAACCAGCAGAGAGTTCAGACGAGGAACTGATACCAGCTGATGATACAAGTGGAGGAACAAGACCTTTTCAAAGAGCCATTCAATATTGGAACAACGACATTGATGAAATAAGACAAAATCAAAATGTCACCTATGAGGATTTAATGTTTCAACTTCATGCAAGAGGTCAATTGTCTGAAGCCATTCAACAAAGAGTAGAAGAAATGCCAGATGACGATACTAGAAAGATATACCTTCTTAGAATTATTGAAAAACTTATAGGTTCTGGCGGTGAGGATAACGAGTGGCAGATAGCAGTAAATCAGGAATTATTCAAAAAGAGATTAAAAGACTGGCAAGAAATGAGAAAACCGAAACAAGGAGTTGTTAAAAGTTTTCTATCAAGTGCAGGTTCTGCAGTTGCTGAAGCAGAAAAACAAGCACTTATCGCAGGTGCACAAAATGCGATAATGAGTTTAATATAATAATAATATCAGTATAAGTATACATGTTAAGATTGAAACCCACTTATGAAGAAATAGCAAGGGAAGCAAGAACAAAACGATTAAGAATATTACCAGAAAAGGAAAGAAGAACACAGCAAGGAATATTATTAGATGATGTTGATTTCAATGATTTTGATTTAGATAATTATGATAAGAAGATGATAATAATGAATGAAAACCCCCAGAAGGGAACACAAACTGATATGTTCTTTAACTCTTCATCTTCTTCTTCATCTAGTAAAAGCTCCGATAAATCTGAAATGGAACAAATAGAACAGTTGAAGGAAGAATTAATCAATATATCAAGCAAACCGAGTAGTGAAGCAGAACAAGAAAAAGAACAACCGGAAAAACAGAAGTCATTGTTAAGACGAATGTTAGATAGTATGTTTGACATTGATGGAGGTAGTGTTCCATCTTCTAGAATAAGTAGTGCATCTGAGGATAATCAACCAGTAGAAACAAAGAAAAGCAACACACCACCAGTATTTAGTTCATCATCATCAGCATCTTCATCGCGCGATTCACGCCCAGTATTATTGCCAGTTGAAACACAACCCACGCCACCAATTAGTTTACACTCATCACCACCAATTAGTGTACACTCTCACCACCAGTGAGTGTACGAAGTTCTCGTTCTAACACAATAGAATATGTACCTAGTGCTAGTTCAAGTTCTAGCAATAGGACAGTGCAATATCTAAGTTCAGGGAGTTCCCGACGAACATCACACGTATCAATATCTTCATAATTAATAATCTAAGTAATAATAATGGTAGAAATAGTAATTAGAAGAAGTAATAATAAAGATAAAAAATTTGATGTAAGAATAGACAATAGAAAAACTGTATCATTTGGTGCTAAAAACTATGAACATTTTACGGAAGGGCATCTGGACAATAAACGAAGACAAAGTTATGTAGCCAGACATGGAAGTGGTAATCAAGATTGGAAAGATTATGAAACGGCTGGGTTCTGGTCGTATCATCTTCTTTGGAGGAAGCCTACTTATAAAGAAGCGATAAACACTATTGAACGAGAGTTTCCTAAGTTGAGAATAACAATGAATAAATGAATATTTACTTTAAAGATTTTTGGGTTCAAAAAACAAAAATACTTAAAGAAATATTCACATTTATAATTAAAATGAGTAGCTATTTTGTTGGTAATGATGGAATACAAACTCAAATAAGTTCAGATTTATTTGCTGTTATGTGGAACAGCATAGAAGAAAATGAAGAACAGGAAGTAAAATCACAAAAGGACAAAAAGAAAGAACATAATGATAGACTAAATAAACTAAACAGGGAAAACGGTTATTTTAAGAAATATTTCAAAGAAAATGATAAATCTTTTGAGTGTGATAGATGTGGATGTATTATTAGTAGTTCAACTGACAAGTCAAAGCATATGAAAACAAATAAATGTAAAATGCTATATAAAGAAAGACAAGAAAAAGAGATGGAAGACAAAATAATAAGGAAAATATTGTATGGTAATTAAAACATAATTAATATTAACTTTTCTACTTAATATTAATTATGAGTAAAGAACAGGATGAAATTCTGGAGAGAATATACTATGACCTTGAGCGTGGTTATGGTTCTGTTCGTAGTCTTTATGAAGAAGCAAATAAGGACGCTTCGGCAGAAGCCTCGCGAGCTAATCGCGTCGGTGCAGGTGTTAGTTTAAACTATGTAAAAGACTGGGTCAAAAAACAAACTATAAATCAAAGAAGAAATTATAAAAAAGTATAACAGTTATTCAGCACCATATGCTAGGGCAGTTTATCAGTTGGACATCATGGACATGGTAAGCTTAATGAAGGACACAGACACTTTTAAGGAAGAGTATAAAAGGTATGCTTTGTTGTGTATTGACATATTTAGCAAGAAGATGCACATTGTACCCATGCAAAACAGAGACGGTGAAACGGTGTTTGATGCATATATGGAATGCTTTAAAGTTTTAGGATATCCAGAGTCAATTTATACTGATGATGATGGTGCTTTTAATTATAGAAAGTTACAAGACTGGTTGAAGGGCGAGGGTATAAATCATGTAGTAACTTTGACACATGCTAACGTAGCAGAGAGAGCCATCAGGACGATAAAAAAGATGATTGGAGACAGAGCATTAGTGACTAAGGGTGCGTGGACAATTTTACTAAAACCAGTGCTTGATAAGTACAATAAAACCATGAAACACTCAACAACGGAAATGACACCGAACGAGGCACACAAAGATGACAACGCTGTGAATGTTAAGGCTAATTCTATATTGAAAGAAAAAATATTTAAGAAAGTATCCGAAAGTTGAAGTTGGTGATAAGGTTAAAATATTTGTAAAAGGAAAAGGTAACTACACGTCAAGAAAGGAAACGAGAAACCAATGGAGTGAAAGAACTTATGAGGTTAAGGAGGTAGGAAGAGATGGACAGCTAAACAAGCATTATATTCTAGAGGGATTGAGTAAAAAATATAACAGACATGAAATTTTGTTAGTGGATGATTAAAGTACTTAAAGACAAAACGCCCTAATATAGTAAGTGAGATAATGAGCTTATTCAAATTTGATGAGAAGTGTTATTCGTGTGAATGTCACAGAAATAGAAAGGCAGTTGTTTTAAATATAGTGTTTGATGCCACCGTTGTGAATAACATCGTATCTTGTTTGTGCTGTTATAGCTGTTCCAAAATGAAAAAGTGTGAGTTGGAATATGAAAAGGAAGAATATAAAGCATATAGTAGGGAGGCAAAGTTGTTTCATTTTATATACAATCATCTAGACACCAAATATAACAGACTAAAAACATTGAAAGATAAGAAAACCTATATGAAAGAATTGATTAGAAAGTCGGAAAGCTGCAAAAAAGGGATGCTTGTAAAGTTTGTTAATGACACTTATTATTTGAAAGGGTTTGATGAATATAAACAATGGTTTTCTGAAGCATGTCCTTATAAAGGGTATTCTGTTTTTGATGAAACTGACCTAGAAGATGAGTTGTTTTATTATAGA
Organism: Symbiodinium natans; assembly: GCA_905221605.1. Classification (NCBI taxonomy): domain Eukaryota; class Dinophyceae; order Suessiales; family Symbiodiniaceae; genus Symbiodinium; species Symbiodinium natans. The sequence goes on from CAJNDS010002109.1 coordinate 406,493, forward strand.
AATGATGGAATGCCTTTCTATGATGTTTTAAAAAATCTATTCTATCAATACATAAAACATCATGCTATCGGATATAAAGACTACTTTGATTATATTGAAGTTATACAGTGGGTGCAACATATTTTTTAAGTGAAGCAACCATAATATTATTATTAAATATAATCTAATGGTTGAATGATCCTAAAAGTACTTAAAGACAAAACGCCTTAGCATATTAAGTGAAATATGGATTATTTAAATCTGAACTCATATAAGATCCAAATGAAGTATATCAAGAAGATATATGAAATTAAATTAAATGAAGTAGATTATTCAAATAAAATTAAGGAGTTATGTAAGTTGCTTAAAGTTTATGAAAGTGTCTTTGACGAAGAAGATGTCCTGAATGTTAGGCGTGATATATCTATTTTAGAAGGTAAGATTGAGGAAGATAAACAATTAATTGAAAAATATTCAGAACTGATTGAGAATAGTGAAATACTATGTCAGAATGGAGGAGACAAGGAAGCTAAATATCTAGATAAAAAACCTAAACATGCTGTCAAATGGATTAATATTAGTATTCAACAAATAGAAGAAGATTACAATGATTTATTAAAATAACAATGGCAACTATCATATAATATTATGTTAAATTATATTATATTATCGTTGAACAACAACAAAACCCCAGAAAAGCCCAAACTCCGAATAAGGTCCGAACCAATGTTCTACCATATGATGTTATAATCTATGAACCACGGAAGAATACCGAAACAAGAAGTGGAAAATAACGAATGAGCTGTGATGATTTAAGAATGTTTAAAAATCTACTTCAAGAATTTTTGTGTTAGAAATGTTGGTAGGGAGTGGAAAATAAAACGATTAAGGTGTCAAAGTCAATTTTGTTGAAAATTTTGGAAATTTGACTTGACCTTGGAAAATAACCCTAGTAATGAACAAAAGTTGAATAGTGTCTAAACAGTATTTGAGATCATAATGTTACAATGAATGAGATAGCAAAGTAGAGTGAATAATAGCCTAAAAAAATGGGGAAAATAACGAATGAGGAGACAAGAAACAAAATGTATGATAAAGTACTAGGTGGAGAAATGGAAACGTGAGAGGTGGAACAAATACTTAACAAAAATATTGGAATACTAGGGTTATGCAAGAAACGAAAGAGATGAGCAAGAAGTGAAGAAAAATGAGAAAACGAATGAGATGAGATGAAACAGAAAACGTGAAAGAATACGACAAAACGGGTGAGAACGTCAATGACAATAGAAACGAAAACAGAACAGGTGCAACGAATGGAGAAAAGTTAGGATGCAATGAGAAAAAACAAAGAATGAACAAGACACGACAACCCTAAACCCATTGACCTGTCAATCCCCCTTTACACTATTTCCCCCCCCCCCGCGTTTTGGGGGGGGTAAGGAGGGAAAGAGAGGTTTTCACTTCCTTTTCCCATCCAACACGCCGCCAGGGTCGGCGGACACTAAACCCTAAACCCTAAACCCTAAACCCTAAACCCTAAACCCTAAACCCTAATTTCGAAAACCCCCACAAAAAACCTAAAGGTGCCTCTTCCTCTGTTGCCCTCCGACCCTAAACCCTAAACCCTAATTTCGAAAACCCCCACAAAAAACCTAAAGGTGCCTCTTCCTCCGTTGCCCTCCGAGCCGGAGGGAGAAGATGTGGCTGAGGAGGGTGAGGCGCTGGGTGTCGAGGCGCGGGAAGGGGACTCGGTAGGGCTTAGGCTTTATGCTTTAGGCTTTAGGCTTTAGGGTTTTTTGTTGAGGGGGGGGGGATAATTACTGCAGTGTTTAGGATTTCTAGGTCTTCGGGGCATGAGGATTGAAGGATTTAAGGGTTTAAGGACTTAAGGACTTCAGGATCTGAGGGATCTAAGGATTTAGGGCTTAGGCAAAGTCTCCCCCAAGACTCTGGGCACAAGGGGTGCACGTCGAGCCGCTTGAGCTCGAGAGTGGAGAGGGTTGTACTCTAGCGAGAGGGGTGGGGGGGGGGGGGGGGGGGGGTTGGGAGCTAAGGAGCCAAGGAGTTGGTGGCTTCTGGATTTTAGGGATTCATCGGGTTGTAGGGTTGTAGTGTTTGGGGTTTTGGGTTGAGGGTGCAGGAGATCATTCGGCGACGGGGGTTTTGGGAGATTTGATGAGCGCGAGATCTTGGCTGAAATCCCGATGTCTTGGACTGCCGCTCAGTATAGCTTCGGGATTTCGCGCTAAACCCTAAACCCTAAACCCCAAACCCTAAACCCTAAACCCCAAACCCTAAACCCACCGACTCGAGGAACGTGTGAGATGATGAGGGTTCCAGGTCTCTAGCCTCCGCCGAAAGTTGCTTGGTAGCCCAGTGGTACCCTGTACCCAGTTTAGGGTTTAGGGTTTTTGCTCTGGGTTCCCTTATAAAATAACCAACCCCCAAGAAGGGTCCCCTTATTGCGGGCTACCCTAAGCCCCCAGACCGTACGTCCAAGGCCAGCCCTAGAAAGCCCTAAATACCCTGAACCCTAAACCCTAAACCCTAAGCCCTAAACCCTAAACCCCAAGCCCCAAGCCCTAAACCCTAAACCCCAAGCCCTAAACCCTAAACCCCAAGCCCCAAGCCCCAAGCCCCAAACCCTAAACCCTAAACCCTAAACCCTAAACCCTAAACCCCAAGCCCGAAAATCCCTTCTGTAGGAGTATGCCCTTCAGCGCACGCTGGAGCAGAGCATGCGCCATGGCGCGAAGATGTTCGGTCGGGGGTTCAGAGGTGGGGGATTTTCTAGACTTCAGAGGGCTTGCCCTAACCCTAAACCCTAAACCCTAAACCCCAAACCCCAAACCCCAAACCCTAAACCCTAAACCCTTGGGTTGTTGAGATGCTTGTTTTTGTGGCACAACATGTTCCCCTTATACTAACAGTCCTGAAAGGGGATTGTAGTAACCCCCTAGAATAATCCCTATCAAGGACTGTTAGTATAAGAGGGAACATCCCAACGTTCAACCCCCAAGGCTATCCACTCCCTTCATCCTCACATGGCGCTTGAGATCACGCCCTGCCCGAAGCCTTTAGCCACCAAACGGTTCACCTCATGGCCCCAAGCCTAAGTAATATAAGGGTCGGGACAATTACGAATAGTTTGCCCGGCCTTGTGGTCCCTATAGAGGCATACTATAATAAACACCCCAAAACCCTATTCTTGTTTTTGGTTTGTACAGATGCATGTGTCTAAGGGCATATGTCTGTCAGTTTGCTTGTCTTAAGTTGAAGCTTCTCTAGTGCATGTTGGCCGTCGAAGGCAGGGATCAGGATCAACGCGGGACTCTTGGGTGCGCGTGCCTGCGCAGCATGTCCCTAAACCCTAAACCCTAAACCCTAAACCCTAAACCCTAAACCCTAAACCCTAAACCCTAAACCTAAGAACTCTATAAACGCTAAACCCTAAACCCAAGGCCCTTTCTCTTTTCGGGTGGGCTCAGGGTTTACGGCTCATGGGTTTATAGGTTTGATGGAGGGGTTAGGGCTTAGGGCAACCCGAAGCCCTAAACCCTAAACCCTTGGGGTTTCGGAGTAGCATGTAGGGTTTAGTGTGCCCTTTTGGGCTAAACCCTAAACCCTAAACCCTAAACCCTAAAGCCTAAACCTTAAACCCCAAACCCCAAACCCTAAACCCTAAACCCTAAACCCTAAACCCCCCTTTTGGGCCAAACTCCGGAAGCCCAGGGGTGAGCTGCAGCTCGAGGATTCGGACATCGACTGGGCGATTGCTGCCAGTCTTGCCGAGCACGAGGAGGTTTCGGAGGGGTCCATAGCTAGGCTTTTAGGGTTTAGGGTCTAAGGGTTTAGGGTTTGGGGGTTTAGGGTTTAGGGGTTTAGGGGTTTGGAGGTTTGGGGGTTTAGGGGTTTGGGGGTTTGGGGGTTTGGGGGTTTAGGGTTTAGGGTTTGGGGGTTTCGGGTAAGAAACACGGGCCCTTTGTCTATGGCGCCTTGCCTCCTGTAAGGAGTTGGTTCTGAAGTACGGGCCCTGGGGTTGAAAAGGGTATATCGCGGGGAAAATAAGGGATCCCCGTTTGAGGGCCCCTACAGAAGGGCATGAAGCTACACTTAGGTTGGGTTCAGAGTGTTGGGTTTTTTGCGTTTTAGGGTTCAGGGTCTAGGGTCTTTTAGGGTTTTAGGGTCTTGGGTTGAGGGTTTCGAGGTTTTAGGGTTCTAGGGCTAGGGTTTTTAGGGCTTAGGGTTTTAGGGTTTTGGGTGTCTTTTTTTGGTGTTGGGGGGCGGTTGGGTTTTATGATTTAAGAGCTTTAGGCTTTCAGTTTTTCGGGGTTTTGGGGGTTTTAGGGTTTTAGGGACGTGGTGGCAAGCGACAAGAGATGCCTCGAAACCCATGGCCTGCGCTGCCCATCCTTGGTTGAGGCAGGCGTGGCACCGCTGAGCTTGATGGAGCAGGCTTGACAGAACTTCGCCCTTCGCCGTGAAATCCTGCGAAGATACAAGAAGATGATTGTTCTTCCGCAGGCCCTGCGAAGGGATGTTGCTGAGTTTGAAGAGCCAACATCCAAAACGCCGCCTGGCTTTCATCGAACACTGAGGCAGTTATTTCCTGACAGAGCTTGTGTGTGTCCCCCCCTAAAGCCTAAACCCTACACCCTAAACCCTAAACCCGGATGCAGATGCTGCAGACTGGGATTGCATTCGCGTATGCAGCTGCTGGATCTTGGCACGAGTAGTGAGACTCTGGAAGTCTGCCCCCTCTGTGGCGAAGTCGAGATCGACGTAGCCGACCCGCCAAGCAAGGCCTGGGAATGACGCGCCACCCACTGGTGCCCCTTCCCTGGCTCCCAAATGGGGTCAACAAGGGTAGGAACAAGGGTAGGAGGGCTAGAAGTGAAACTATTGAAGCTGTAGAAGCTATTTCGGGTGTTAGGGTTTCGGGTCTAGGGTTTAAAGGGATGTAGACTCTATGTATGCCCTAAAAGCCCCAATTCCGTGATCCATATCCCTTCGTGACCCGATTGTTGAAGGAAGGAATGGGATAGTCTAAGCCCTAAACTCTATAACCTCAAACCCTAAACCCTTAAACTCTTTGTCCCGAAGCTCTAGAACTCTAATCTCAAGCCCTCAACCCCAAATCTATAACCCTAAACCCTAGATTGAACTCTATATCCATAACCCTAAACACGAATCCAAAACTCGATGGCGTAAACTCCAGAACAGTACACCCGCCTTTTCCAAAACCCCAAACCCTTCAAGCCTTATCAGCCCTAAGCCCCAAGCCCTAAGCCCTAAGCCCTAAACCCTAAACCCTAAACCCTAAACCCTAAACCCTAAACCCTAAACCTCCAAGCAGGGAGCGCTGCCGGAGGAGGTGGAGGAGGTGGTCGAGCTGGGAGGGTGCCTCGCTCGCCCTGGAGCCCTCAAGACTCCGGTCGCGGAAAATGTAGGCATTTACTAGGACGCAGAGTAGGTTAGTAACTTAAGTGCATGCTATAGATATGATCTCAACTCTAACTCGGAGCCAGGGTTGGCAAGTGTATACTATAGATATGATTTCAACAATAACTTAGACCATTACTGCATTGGTTTAGGGGTTGGGCTCCCCAAAAAGCCCTTTAAACCGGGCCAGTTCATGGATTGGGGGAATATGGAGACTTGGAGCGCAGTGGTGCCTTTTGACCATTTGTTTTTTGCAGTTTTTGAGTTCCCTGATAAAGCAACCAACCCAAGAACGGGTGCCCTTGTTTTGAAATCGTTTCTGGGCTACCAGGAAGATCTAAGACCCAGAGTAGGCCCTTATTCCCATTTTTAGGGTTTGGTTACCTTACAAGCCCCTTCAGACCAAAAAGGGACCCTTTCCTTCCTAGGTTACTCTTGGGTTTAGAAGATTTAAGGATTACGGATTTTAGGGTTTAAAGATTTAGGGTTTTAGGCTGTTTAGCGGATGAAACTTCAGGACTCGGACCTAAGCAAGACTGTAGTTGTTGAAATATTTGCATGAAATTTGGCTGCGAAGATCGGGTTTAGGGTGTAGGGTTTTGTGCGACAAGCACTCAAATTGGGGTTCAAGCATGGTAAGCCTGTGCTTATACTGACCCCCAAAACCCCAACAGCCTAAATATCCTTAGTCCCCAAATCCCTAAACCCTCAAACCCCACCACCACCCCAAGCCTTACATCCAAAGACTCAGCCCAAATGTCCGAAGAAAGGCTTGTGGCGAGCGAAGAGGCTCAGTTGCGCTGGGCTCCTCCGGCCTATCTTTAATGAGGGTCTCAGGGTTTAAGGTAAGCCCTAAACTCGAAACCCGAAACCCTAAACAGGCTTCAGGGTGTTTTGGGTCGTCAGGACTTGGGGGTCGAAGGTTGAAAGGCCTTCAGGGGAAAGGGCTTCAGAGAGTTCAGGGCTTAGTGATCTTTGTGGTGTTCAATGGGTTTCAGGCTTTGTGGTTGGGGACTGAAGGAGGCGTTTCAGGTTTCGGGTATAGGGTGTAGAGGCTAAACCCTAAGCCCGAAGCCCTAAACCCTAAACCCTAAACCCTAAACCCTAAACCCTAAACCCTAAACCCTAAACCCTAAACCCTAAACCCTAAACCCTAAACCCTAAACCCTAAACCTTGAGGATTTCGGTGCCCAAGCACTGCCATGGGGTCATGGCGGCCAGCAGCACGTGCAGAGCACCATGGGCGTCATCCACACCATCGTAGGCAAACTTGAAGCCTTTAGTCCCTAAACCCTAAACCCTAAACCCTAAACCCTAAACCCTAAACCCTAAACCCAAAAAACCTCCCCCCTAAGCCCTATACCCTCAACCCTGAGCCCGAAACCCGAAAAATTCTAAACCCAGAAGGCAGCTGCGCACCCATCTGCAACAGTCCACATGCCTCAGCCAGAGCAGTAACTGCCTTGGTAGCCCAGTGGTACCCGTTTCCCTTTTTTGGGTTCAAGGTTCCCTTATAAAGTAACCAACCCAAAAAGGGGTGCCCTTATTGCAATATGGTTACTGGGCTACTAAGCTGCAGAACCTAAACCTATAGCTAGACACCCCTTAAACCCTAACCTCACATCCGTACAAGCATTCAGAACTCCCTTGAGGTTTGGGTTTAGGGGTTGAAGGTTTAGTGTTTATGGTTCAGGGTTTAGTGTTTATGGTTTAGGGTTTAGGGGTTGAGGGTTGGCTTAAGAGCTCAGGGCATGGCGTTCCTTTTTTCCTGCTGTTTACCTTAGGCCCTGCACTCTATAAACCCTAAACCCTACGCCCTAATGGAGTTTGACCTCGAGGGCCCTCATAGGCAAGAAAAAGTCCGCAAACCACGATTTCCTGGGGCCCAGCCCCGGGTCCTACTGATCGCCCTTGATTGTGAAGGCTGCGGTCTCCGGTTGCCTTATGAACCGGTAACCCTGGCTTCTTCCAACCCTAGACCCAAAACCCAAAACCCTAAACCCTAAGCCCTATATCCCTAAACCCTAAACCCTAAACCCTAAACCCTAATTAAGCCCTAAACCCTAAACCCTAAACCCTAAACCCTAAACCCCCTTTCATTCCTAGGCGACTCCTGTGCCCAGTCTCAGGCCCTGGAGGCGAGCCTCCGGCAACCCCAGCCGGCGATCCAAGCCTGAGGTTCACAGCTTTTTTCTTCAGGGCATCCAGCCTTTCGGGTGTTTTTTGTTGTTTTTAGGGGGGGTTTAGGGTTTAGGGTTTAGGGTTTAGGGTCTAGGGTTTAGGGTTTAGGGTTTAGGGTTGAGGATTTAGGGTTTAGGGTTTAGGGTTAGGATTCCGTGTTTTTATAATACGGGGAGCTTTAATAAGGTTTGTAGCGCTATTAGGGGAGAAAGCGTTTGGGGTTTTCTAGGGTTCAGGGCATCATGTTGACTGGGTTGGAGGTTTGAGGTCTTCAGGCTTTCCATTTAAGATTTTCAGGGTTTTTAGGTCTGTTGGGTTTAGGGTTTAGGGTTTGGGGTTTAGGGTTTAGGGTTGAGGGTTTGGGGCTTAGGGTTTAGGGTTTAGGGTTTAGGGGGTTTAGCATTTTGCCAGTAGAGCATCTAGCTTGTAGAATGTGGCCAGGCTGACCTGGCCGTGCTGCGCGCAAGAGTGAGAAGAAAAGCGTGCTCGAATCTTGGTGCTGAGTCCACGAAGTCAGCGCTTTTGTGCATATCCAAGGTACACTTTCGTGATTTCTGCCCTGGCATTCGCCTCTTGGCCCAAACCCTAAACACAAAAACCTACAATCCCTGAACCCTAATTCCGAAACCCTGATTAAACCCCAAAACCGGGTCTAGGGCTAAATAGCTTCGATTCCTTGTGAGACCCTAAACCCTAAACCCTGAACCCTAAACCCTGAGGTTGTTTTCCGATCACCCGGCCGCGGGCTGCTCACGGGCTACTCGCCGCTCGTGGTGATCTTGGCCCCTCAGACGCAGACCCCCTCCAGGACCCTAAACCATCCCAAGCCCTAAACCCTAAACATAGCCAGAAGCCCCAACTAAACGCTTTGCCCTAAACCCTAAACCCTAAACCAAAAACCCTAAACCCTAAACCCTAACAACTGCCGGCAGAAGCCCTAAACCTTTTGCCTTTGCTTTTCTTTCGGGGTCTTGGCGTCCTTGATCAACAACCTCAGCCGCAAGAGCACACCAAGCCCAGAACGTCAAAGCCTCCGGGTTTAGGGTTTAGGGTGTAGGGTGTAGGGTTTAGGGTTTAGGGTTTAGGGACAATATGGAGGGAATGGAGGTTTTCCTGGGAGAATCAAGAAAACGGACAAAATGACATAAACAAAAAGCAACAACTCCACCCAGTTCAAATCTAGCTCAACACTGCAAGAGCGCTCACGAGAAGGAGACAGAGAGAGAGAGAGGGAGAGAGAGAGAGAGAGAGAGAGAAAGATAGAGAGAGAGAGAGAGAGTAAGAGAGAGAGAGAGAGAGAGAATCCAAAACACAACCCAAATTCCCCAAACCCCAGGCCCGGAACCCTAACCCTAACCGCCCCCCAAACCCCCCCCCCCCCCAACCCCCCCCCCCCCCCAACCCCCCCCCCCCCCAACCCCCCCCCCCCCTTGCAGCGCTAAGGTCATTTACGACAGCGTTTTCGGCTCCGTGCCCGGCCTAGACACTGGAAAACTGAAGGATTTCGAGTGGTCAGGGGTTTAAGGTTTAGCGTTTAGGGGTTAGGGATTGAGTTTGGGTTGGGGTTTGGGCCTAGGGTCTAGGTCTAGGTAATGGTCTGCAGGCTTATAGGGTTTAGGGATGTTTGGGGTGTAAGTAGGCTTTCAGGGCGTTTTGTTGCGAAGTTTCGGGCTCATTCAGTCCAAGGCCTGCAATCAAAGGGTTTAACCCTGCTTATAGTACCCTAAACCGCCTAAACCGCCTAAACCCTAAACCCTAAACCCTAAACCCTAAACCCTAAACCCTAAACCCTAAACCGGGCATATAGGGGTTATGATGCAACGGCATGTGGACCGCAATGCCGAAGCCCTGCTTGAATATTCGCAAGGGCTCTTCGATCTAGGATCAAGTTTAGGGTTGAAGGGTTTGGGGTTTAGGGTTCAGGGTTTAGGGTTTAGGGTATAGGGTTCAGGGTGACGTTCCGAAATGTCGCTGGTGTGTGCAGCGGTTTTGTGCTTTCTGCGCAGCTGCGAGACACATCGTGGTCTAGGAAGCTTTCCCGCTACCAGAATCTGTGCACGATGTCCACATGCCAGACATGTTGGTGGTTGAACTCTTCCCTAAACCTTAGGCCCTAGACCCTAAACCCTACTTGAACCTTCCTAAACAACCCTTAATCCCAAATCCTAGTCGACATCAAGACTCCCTTGAGACCAACACAACTTCTCGCAGCCCTTGCCATTTCGAGGCCCTCGCCTCCGTCCCGAAGGGGGGAAACCTGGCGAAAGTCATCGGCGCCAGCGGATCCGTGTTGCGGCCGCCCCAGGGATGTAGGGTCTCGGGCATATCAAGGGACTAAAGGAGGGACCCTAAGAAGGAACCTCAGGAGTTATTCATGGGTTTTTAGGGGCTACTTATAGTTATTTAAGAACTATATAAGGTTTTTATAGGGGTTTTATAGGAATAAGATTAAGGGTCCTTTTAGGGGTCCCTCCTTATACCTCTACCCAAGGTGTAGACTGCTCCTAACCCTAAGGGTCCACGTACCTTGTTGCTTTTTCTGTTTGGCCTTTACAAAGCTCCTAATATAGAAGCTTCAGTGCCATGTTGGTACTTGAGTGAGGGTAACGCTACGCAAACCCTAAGCGACAAACCCTAAACCCTACCTTGACAGAACCCCAGAACCATCTGCTTCTGTTACTCGTCCCGCTTTTCCCGAGAGAGATCGTCCGTTTTTGTTTTGGGCTTTGCGGTTCTAGGTTGCCGGGGCGTTGGGTTCACTTCGCTCTCAAAGCCTCACAACGCACGTTTATTGCAGCTTTGGCCCCACAAGAAGGTGACCAAACACAGTTTTTGGGCCACGCAAGTCCTTGTATAAGTAGAGCCCACTAGACCGCGCCATATAGACCGTGATTCGGAATGAAACCCAAAACCTAAGCCCGAAACCCCAAAACCCTACTCGCTCCTGGCCGGCCGCGGGATGCCAACCCCTAAGTGCTCGACACAAGGAACTTAGCTCAAGTTGCCAGAATAAGGAAACCCCTAACCCTAAACCCTAAACCCTAAACCCTAAACCCTAAACCCTAAACCCTAAACCTAAACCCCGGTATTGGGTCTATAAGATTAGGGCCGAGCTTGTGGCTGCTTGCGCCAGCTTTCCTTGCCAGACCTCTGCCATGCTCTCTGTTTGGAGCATCTCCGGGCACAGGGCGGCCGCGATACCCGTGGCTATATCCCCCTTTGGGAATATTTTTGTTTTATACGTTTGTTTACATAAAACACCCAAGAGGACATTTTTAAAGGAATTGCTTTTTTTAAATGTTTGTTTATATATAACCCAAGAGAGGATGTTTAAACAAAATGTATTCTTTATGAAGGTTCTAAAATAAGGGGAGTATAGGTAGGGGAGCTGAGCGACGTCGCGGCCCTGAAGCGCCAACTTCGCCAGAATCTGGGTTGAGCTTCAAGGATCATTTAACGATTTCCCTTCCTTCCTTATAAAGGGAACCTATTCATAAATAGCTTTCAAAAGGTTTAAAGCACTTCTTTCCTCATGACTTTTAAGGGAACCTATTCTTAAATAATCTTCAAAAGGTTTATAAAGCACAGCTCAGGAATCTGGGGGTGCCAGTGAACTTTCAGGAGCTCCTCCATGATGGCCGGAGACTCCCTGATGATGAAGAGATAGCTGAGCCTTGGTAGCCCAGTGGTACCCTTTACCTTTCTTTGTTTTTGCTCTGGGTTCCCTTATATAATGTAGCCAACCATTATAACCAAAAAAAGGGTGCCCTTATTATGATATTGTTACTGGGCTACCAAGGAGCCCATGGATCTGCAGTTGGTCGTATCCTCGACGTTCTGCAGCGCCGAGCTTGCATCGGAGTGCTCCGAGGCCGTCAAGAACGGCGAGGTTGAGATCGTGGATTGGCTGCTGGGAAGGCTGGGCGCGGGTGAGGTGAAATCCTTGCTGAGCTCGATACAGGACCAGTCAAGCCTCATTCTCGCCTCTACCCAGGGGCGCGTCGACCTGGTGCGATTGCTGCTGCAATTTGGGGTGGCCAAAGATTTGCCGGACCTCCAGGGCAACACTGCTCTGGTTCATGCATCTGCCTCTGGTCACGCTGGCGTGGTGCGCTTGCTGCTGGAAGTCCGCGCAGAAACGGACTCCACACACATGACACACAAGTCTGGCAAGACCGCTCTCATTCATGCATCTGCCGAAGGTCATGTCAAGGTGACTCGCTTGCTGCTGGAAGCTGGCGCGGCCAAAGACTTGAGGGATTTTCAGGGCCAGGCGGCCCTTACTCACGCATGTATTCGCGGCCATGCTCAGGTGGTGCAGCTGCTGTTGCAAGCCACTGCGGCCACAGACTTGACCGACAAGTTCGGCAGAACAGCTCTATGTTATGCATCAGCGGAGGGCCACGCCGGGGTTACGCGCTTGCTGCTGGCAGCTGGTGCTGCCAAAAACGTGAAGGACATGAAGGGCCAGGCAGCCATTCTTCATGCGTCTCTTCGTGGCCATGCTGAAGTGGTGCAGCTGCTGTGTGAAGCCCGCGCCAAAACGGACTTGAGAGACGAGTCTGGCAAGACAGCTCTCATTCATGCATTTCTCGAGGGTCACGTCGGGATTGTGCGGTTGCTGTTGGAAGCTGGTGCGGCCACAGATGTCAGAGACAAGTCTGGCAAGACAGCTCTCATGCATGCGTCGGTGATGGACGTCGTTGAGGTGGCGCGCTTGTTGCTGAATGTCGGTTGTGCCGAAGACCTGCAAGACCGCCAGGGCAACACGGCCCCTTGGACCCAGAGTAGGCCCTTGTTCCTCTTCTTTAGAGTATAGGGTTCCCGTAATGCACCCTTCACACAGCGCACCCTTTATTCCTAGGTTACTCTTGGGTCTACTACTAATTGCTTAAGAACCCCGGAAAAATAAAAGTATCATTCCTGATTAAGGGCAATATATATATATATATATATAGGGATGACTTTTTTTTTTATTCTTTTGGGGCTCTTAACAGTAGTCTAGGCCCTCATCCACGCCTCCATCTACGGCCACGCCGAAGTGGTGGATCTTCTGCTGCAGGTCGGCGCGTCCATGGACTTGCTGGGCGCGAATGAAAGAACAGCTCCTGGCTGGGCTTTGGAGTACTATACTTTATAATACTTTTTTTGGTTTTGGGGTTCCCATTATAGCTACTTCTACCTAAAAAGTATATATTTTTTTTTCTGGGTCTACTCCAGAGGTAGGTCCTACGTAGGCCCTGAGGACATTTTTTTTTCAGATTTTCTCTTCGTGGGGTTCAAGGGAATCAGACTAGCTTGGGGCATCTTGGGGCATGCTTTCCTATGTTTTGCCTCTCAGTGGGGTTTCTTTATGGGGATCAGATGCAGGAATGGTTGCGTTAACCTAAACCCTAAACCCTAAACCCTAAACCCTAAACCCTAAACCCTAAACCCTAAACCCTAAACCCTAAACCCTAAACCGCTTGAAGGGTGGCCATCCTAGGCCCTGGTTCATGCATCTGTCATGGGACATGAGAGCGTGGTCCGCTTACTGTGTGAAGCCGGCGCGGAAACGGACTTCGCGGACGACTTGGGCAAGACTGCTCTGCACCATGCCTCTGCCCAGGGACACTCGGCAGGCCCTTTGGGAACATTCTGTGGGTTCCCTTGTGGGGTGTTGGAGGGTCATATTTGGGAATAACCCTAAACCCTAAACCCTAAACCCTAAACCCTATTTAAACCCCATTCAGGCAAAAACACAGAGGGCTTCATAAGGGCCATCATCCTAGGCCACATCGAGATTGCATGCTTGCTGTTGCAAGCTGGGGTGACCTTGGACTTGATGGACTGCCAGGGCAAGACGGCCCTGATGCACGCATCTGAGTCTTGGCAGCCCAGTGGTACCCTTTTCTTTTTTTTTGTGGTCCAGGGTTCCCTTTGCAAAGTAACCAGCCCAAAAAAGGGCGCCCTTATTATTATATGTTTCCTGGGCTAGCAAGGAGTGCGGATATGCTGAAATTGCGCATCTGCTGTTGGAATGCGGGGCGGGGAAAGACTTGCTGGACGCGGACGGGGGCACTGCTCTGATTCGCGCATCCAGCCTTGGGCGCCAAGAGGTGGTGCACGTGCTGCTCCAAGCCGGTGCAGACGCGGACTGCACGGACAAACTCGGCAAGACCGCTCTGGTTCATGCATTTGAGAATCGCCACGAGGAGGTGGTGCAGCTGCTGCTGTATGGCGGCGCGGACTTTAAGGACTTGCTTGGCGCGAGTCACAGCAGCAGCAGCACTAGCTCATGCAAGCGCAACTGCAAGTGGACAGTTTAAACTGATGTGCTTGCCGCTGGAAGACACGGCCACGGCGAAGCCGGCCCGGCCAAGTCTTGTCGACACAACGATGGAAGGTCAGCCTTTGTCGCGCATGTGTCTTTCTCAGTGCAACCCTAAACCCTTGGGTTTAGGGTTTAGGGTTTAGGGTTTAGGGTTTAGGGTTTAGGGTTTAGGGTTTGGGATGTGGGATTTGGGATTCATATCGATTTCATAGGGCTTCGGGGAATTTGGGGCTTTGCAGGCTTCACTAGGTGTTTCAAAGCGTTCTTGAGCCGACAGGTGGGACGGAGCTTATGCATGCGGCCCATATATCTTGGTAGACCCGTGGGTACTATTTAACCCTTCTTTTCCTGGTTCTTAGTAGGGAATAAGGGAATGAGGGCCCTACATAATCCCTTCAACTGGGTTCCCTTATAAAGTAACCAACCCAGGGTGCCTTGACTATACTCAGATGGTTGTCAGGCTACCGACCCAGAGTCGGCTCTTGTTCCCTGTTTTTCGGGTTTAGGGTTCCCTTGCGAGCCCCTTTTCAGCCGCAAACGCCACCGGTTTTTAGGCCTAGGTTACTCTTAACCCTTAAAGGCCCTTTGAAAACCCTTGAAGCCCCTAAAACCCTTAAACGCCCTGAAGCCCTTTGAAATTCAACCCCAAAGCTTGGCATTTGAGCAGCTTGCAGTTGGGCATGTGCTACTTTGAAGGAGCTTGGTGGATGAAATGTGTCCTGTAGTGTCAGACAAGGGCTTAGGGTTTGGGGTTGAGAGGGTCTATAGGGTTATAGGGTTATAGGGTTAAAGGGCTCTGAACGCACGACACAGGTTGGGGTCTGAGGTTTAGGGCCATGGGTTCAGGATTTGATGGACAGGGGCCCCAAGACGCCGAGCCCCGAACGCCCTTCACAAGCCTCCTGCTACCGAAGCCTCAAACCCTAAACCCTAAACCCTAAACTCTAAACCCGAGGCTTGGTAGACCCTGTAAACCGGGGTCCCGAAGCCTTAACCCGCCTACGTCCCAAACCCTCAACTCCCGCTAACCCAAAACCCTAAACCCTAAACCCCAATACCTCAACACCCCAAAACCCCTAAGCCCCTAAGCCCCTAAATCCTACTAAACCTCCGAACCCCCAAGGCCCCTGAGCCCTACGTAGCCCTTCTACACCCCAAACCCTACCCTAAACCTAAACCCTAAACCCGAAACCCTAAACACTAAACCCCTAAACCCTAACCCCCCCTGAAAACCGTAAACCCCAACCCCTCAGTAAGGTGCAGCACACTTGTGGCAGTTTGCCTCTTCGACTTCAGGCCCGGCCTTTATTCGCCCTAAACCCTAAACCCCAAACCCTAAACCCTAAACCCTAAACCCTAAACCCTAAACACTAAACCCTAAACCCTAAACCCTAAACCCTAAACCCTAAACCCTAGAGGGTTTTGGGGCTTCAGGGTCTTTGGGGTCTTCAGGGGTTTAGGGTTTTAGGGGCTTTATAGTTTAGGGCGTTTTATAGTTTAGGGTCTAGGGTTGTCGGGCTGAGGGTTCAGGGTCCCTAGACCCTAGCCCAAAGACTTTCCCCAACTTTTTTGGGGCTCTTCGCGTCTGCGGGATTCGGAATTTAGGTTTTCAGGGTTCTAGGGATTTAGGGCTCAAGAGTTTTAGGGTTCGGGCCTGTAGTGTTTGTCGGATTTTAGGATTTCAGGGTCCGGGGCTCAGTTCGCCATGAAGTTCTACGTAGGGTTCTTAGGGAGGGGGTATGCATGGGGGGGTAGAAACCCTAAACCCCAAAGCCTAAAGCCCAAACCCGAAACCCTAAACCCTAAACCCTAAACCCTGAACCCTGAACCCTGAACCCTAAACCCTAAACCCTAAACCCTAAACCCTAAAACCCTAAACCCTAAACCCAGGTACCTAGGGAGCTGTCGGGATGCTTAGGGAGCCTTAGGGACTAGTGGGGAGTGTTAGTTCCGGGATTGAAGGAGGGACACTCATCAGGAACCTTAGGGGTTACTTAATTTAGGGGTTCTGTAGGGTTTAGGGTTTAGGGTTTAGGGTTTCGGGTTTAGGGTTTAGGGGTGATTTGGGGGTTTGTTTAGGGGCTACTGAGGTGTACAGGGACGATACAAGGTATATATGGTCCGGCGTCTATGGTATGGTCAGCTAGGGGGGGGGGGGGGCGACTGTGAGCACACCCTCGGCAAAACCCGTGTGTTGGGAGTGTTGCGCCTTCGGTTGAGGGAGCACGCCCTCGGGAAAACCCATGTGTGTGAGGCGTTTATCCCCCCCCCCCCCTCCAGGTCTACGGTCTCTAAACCCTAAACCCTTTCAAACCCTAAACCCTAAAAACCCTAAACCCTAAACCCTAAAACCAAAACCCTGAACCCTAAACCCTAAAACCAACCCCCAAGCACATGGTCTGGAACCCCCCCCCCCCCCGTCCCGTGGTGTGGCTGGGGTTGGTTTTAGGGTTCGGGTTGTTTATGGTTTAGGGTTTAGGGTTTGAAAGGGTTTTGGGTTAACCCCCCCCCCCCCCCCCTGGTGTGGTTGTGGTTGGGGGTTGGTTTTAGGGTTTGGGGCTTAGTGTTGGTTTAGGGTTCAGGGTTCAGGGTTCAGGGTTTAGAGCTTAGGGTTTGAAAGGGTCTAGGGTTTAGGGTTAACCCCGCCCCCCCCCCCCCCCCCTGTGGTGGGGGGGGGGGGGGAGCGGCCGGGGAGCACTGGACCATATATATAGGGGTTATATAGGGAAATAAGATTAAAAGTCCCTTCTAGGCCCTAAATCCTATTCCCAAATAGGGGTGCGGGTTGAGGCAAAGCCGGGTCATAAGTAAGCTGACGTTGCGTAGCTAAGAGCCCTCCTTACGACTGCTCATCAAGTAAGCCCAAGATAGCTGAAACGAATCCTCCTACCTAAAAATCAAACGGCAAGCACGAAAGAAACCCTTATATCTGCTGCTAAACCCTACTCAACAACCCTCATATCTTTTTCCGTAGCGTTTAGAATTCAGTAATAACGCTTTTACAGCCCATCGATCCCTAAACCCCCTAGAATTGCAGGCTCTTCAGGGAGTGGTGGGGAGTATAAAGGTAACCTTGGGTTACAGACCCCATTTGAATCCCCCACCCCCCCCCCTCCCTTAAGAACCCGAAAAAGAGAAGCCCTAAACCCTAAACCCGAAACCCTAAACCCTAAACCCTAAACCCTAAACCCTAAACCCTAAACCCTAAACCCTAAACCCTAAACCCTAAACCCTAAACCCTAAACCCTATCAAGAGAAGCCAGGCCTGAGCGGGCATGGGTGGTGTCTGCATCCCTGGCGGCATGCTCACTCTGCCAGGAACCTGGAGAAGCCCACAAGCAGGGTTCAGAGTTTAGGGTTTAGGGTTTAGGGTTTCGGGTTTAGGGTTTAGGGTTTAGGGTTTAGGGACTTTTGGCTTCGGAAGAATTACCTAGTCTCTAATAGTGCTCCCTTATGGTACCTTTGTAAATACACTATAGTGACCCCCCTAAACCCTATTCTAATTATTCAGGCCCCTATGGCAGGGTCTAGGGCCTGAACGCGCTAAGGGCTGAGTTAGGCTAGGACCAGGAGCAGGCCCTTATCCCCCTTTTTCAGGGTTTTATAAGCCCCTTGCAGACCAAAAGAGCACTCTTTACCCTAAACCCTAAACCCTAAACCCTAAACCCTAAACCCTAAACCCTAAACCCTAAACCCTAAACCCTAAACCCTAAACCCTAAACCCTAAACCCTAAACCCTAAACCCTAAACCCTAAACCCTAAACCCTAAACCCTAGCAGGCTTAGGGTCCAGGGCTCATGGGGCAGAACCCCCAGCAGCCGCAAACTGTGCACCTAACATGGGGGTTCAAGCTTCGTGGCTCCAACCCCTAGCCCCTAAACCCGAAGCCCTAAACCCAAAGCCCTAGACCCTACAAATCTTTACGGTTAGGGATCGGGCTTATGAGGCTTCTAGGGACTTTGTCAGAAGGTGTTGGAGATAAGATCCCCTTCGGTTAAACCCTAAACCCTAAGCCCTAGACCCTAAACTAAGCCCTAAACCCTAAACCGAAGCCCTAAATCCTAAACCCTATTCCAAGGTGTCTGTAGGAGGGGCGCTTCAGGATCGTTTTGGGCCAGAAATATCCCTTAGGGTTCAGGGTTCAGGGTTTAGACTCCAGACGTATCTCTTCTCCGGCATGCGCGGACTGCGTCTTGAAAGGAGCTTCAGGTGATGTGGGATTTGGGGTTTAGGGTTTAGGGTTTAGGGTTTCGCCAAAGGTACTACCCTGCATTGCATTGTAGTTTCGATTTTTTGAGCTTGGCCCCTGGCTGCCAGGCTGCTTGGGCCGGCTGCGCAGAAAGTCCAAGGGCTCTCCGAGGTGAGCGAGGAGCACTCTTGGAAATCGAAATGCTGCGGCTCTGTCCACACGGTGACACCAAGAAACGGCATTCCAAACCTGATCCCAAAGAATCCATGTACCTATATGGTATATACTTGGGCCTTAAAGGGGTTCCTATGTAGTAGCTTTAGGGCCCAAGAATATACTATATAGGTACATGGATCCTTTGGGGATACTTGGAGTTCTGAGGCCGACTTGTCAATTGGCTCCTGGGTCTGCAACGCTGCCGTTCCAAAGGTTGCATTTGCACAGCTTTCGGCATCTTCAACCAGGATGGGCTATTATTACCTAGAACACCCTTAAAGGCCCTTATAGGGTTCATTATGGGGATTCTAAGGCCCAATAGCCCATCCTGGAAGGGCAGCCCCCCTCAGATCGGCAACTTCAAGTGACATGTGCAGCATGGGGGCCATGTGAAGTCGCAGCATGGCGGCTCAGAGAAGTGACCACCGAGACTGGTTAGGGTTTAGGGTTTAGGGTTTAGGGTTTAGGGTTTAGGGTTTAGGGTTTAGGGTTTAGGGTTTAGGGTTTAGGGTTTAGGTTTAGGGTTTAGGGTTTAGGGTTTAGGGTTTAGGGTTTAGGGTGAGCTGGAAGCAGCTGTGGCTGGGGCTGTGGGCGGACTTGAAGTCTTCGAGGTTTCCAGTTTTTAAAGCGCAAATCCGACCAGCCGAAGTTGATGACATCTCAGGAAAGCTTGAGGGTTACCCTTAAACACCAAACCCTGCACCCTAAACCCTGAGCCCAAAACCCTAAAGCCCGAAGTCCTAAACCCTAAACTCTAAACCAGCCCAAAACCCTAAAGCCGAATCTAGGGATCGGAAGTTCGGAAGAATTACTAATAGTATTCTCTTTTGGTCCCTTTCTAGATATACTATAACAACCTCCCCCCAAAAAAAAACAAAAATCGTTCAGGCCCCTATATATTAGGCAAATCATCGACCCAACTTCGCACCTGCAAGGTCTCTATTATGGAGACCAGCGGGCTTTGTACCGAGACTTGGCCGCCAGTTTATCGGGTCCCAAAACCACATCGACATAAGGATCCTACACGCAGTGTTTTTCGGAATCCCGCTTTTGGGGGCCATTTTCCGCCCCCTTAAGTAGGATCCTCACGTTTATATATGTGGTTTTTTGGGCCCCTAGTTTAGGAGGTTTGGAGGTTGAGGGGTTGGTGGGTTTCGGGTTTTTGTTTCTGGTTTAGGTGTCTTTTTGGCTTCGGAAGTTTTGGGGTTTCAGGATAAGCTATCTGCGGATTTTTCAGAATTTTGGGGTTTGGGGGCTTTCGGGGTTTTCGGGTTTCGGGCCCTGACACAAAGCAAGCGGGGCCTGCGGATATTATAATTGCCCAACAGGGGTTAGGATGACCGTGTTAAGCAGCATCTTCCGGGCGTTCCATCAGAAGGCCTCACCAAACCCTCAAGCGACTAAAGGAGGGACCCTTACAAAGGACCTTAGGGGTTATCTAGGGGTTCTGTAGGGGCTACCTAGATATATATAGGCACTATGTAAGGTATATTTTGGGCTTATATAGGGGAATAAGATTAGGGTCCCTTCTAGGGGTCCCTGGTTGTACCCCATAAAACCCTGCAAGCCCTGCGAACGCTGAGGCTGAAACCCTTCTTAGCGCCGGAAGCCCGGTACACCTAAACCCCCCAAACCCCCAAACCCCCAAACCCCCAAACCCCCAAACCCCCAAACCCCCAAACTCCCAAACCCCCAAACCCCCAAACCCCCAAACCCCCAAACCCTAAACCCCCCAAACCCCCAAACCCCCAAACCCTAAACCCTGAACCCTATACCGATAGAGCGCCCAGGACCAGATGTGGACGTACCTGCCCTTGGGATGATCTTTAGCTCCGCTAGCCATGTCCTTGCCGCTCGGCGGTTTAGGGTTTAGGGTTTAGGGTTTAGGTTTCAGGGTTTAGGGT
The DNA here is from genome assembly GCA_905221605.1 of Symbiodinium natans. Lineage (NCBI taxonomy): Eukaryota > Dinophyceae > Suessiales > Symbiodiniaceae > Symbiodinium > Symbiodinium natans. Next base: position 426,717 of record CAJNDS010002109.1, read on the forward strand.
TTAGGGTTTTTTAGGGTTCAGGGCCTGTTGTTTGTCTTTCAGCTGTCTCCTCAGAGACCCGCATGTTCAGCAGAAGCCGTATTCCTCACCTTCCTTTTAGGGGAAGCACGGCCAAAAGGGCAGTTTTCCTGCACATATTTTAGAGACAGATTCGAGTCCAATAGCACTCTCTTTTTTTTCACGCACCTAATGTAGGACTTCCTGCAATTTTTTGGGAGAGATTTGAGTCCCATACCACCTTTTTCTTGCATGCACCTAGGACTGAGACAGAGGCATGTTTGTTTCTGTGCCCGGTTCGCTTGTAAACCGAAACTCAAAGGCCCCACTGCGCGCGCCCAACGTCCCCAGAATTCTCGGAGTCTCAACCCTAAACCTTAAACCCTATAAACCCTACACCTGCAGAAGTTTGCAGACCCCTTACACTACGGTCATCCCTATGACCTAAACCCGAAACCCGCTCTTATCCCTGGACGCAAGCGCTAAACCTTAAAGGGCGGAACGTTCCCCCCCTATACCAGCAGTTCTTAATCGGGATTGTACTACCCCCCCCCCTCCTACTATCATTCAACGCTCCTTATTGTTTGCAGCCTCCTACTATAATCCCTAATAAGGACTGTCAGTATAAGGGGGAACATCCCAACCTTAAACCCCATGTATGAGCCCTACATGCCCTGCAAACCGACCTCAGAAGCCTCAAGCTAAGGCAGCCTCCGAGGAAGCTCCCAAAATGGTCTGAGCCTCCGAATGCGGCGAGGATCGCCTCAAAGACTCAGCAAGACATGCGTGAAAAGGGCTGGGGTTGGGGTTGGGGTTTAGGGTTTAGGGTTTAGGGTTTAGGGTTTAGGGTTTGGGGTTTGGGGTTTAGGGTTTAGGCTTTAGGGCTTAGGGGGAGGGTGGGGCTCCCGAAGCAACAGACCCAAAACACCCTGAACTCCAAAGCCGCAACTCTACGCCCCTAAAAATTCTAAACCCAACGTCCGCAAATCCCTACACCCCAAACCCCAAACCCCAAACCCTTGACCCAAAACCCACCTCCCCAAACCCCAAGCCCTTTTCCCCAAACACTAAAACCTAAAGTCCAAGCTGTCACAGGGGCGCCCTTGTCGAAGCAACTCGCTGTCCCGGGCTCTGCGTTTGCTTTGTCCTGCCTTCAAGGAGTTGGAGGTTCATGGTACTTATTAATTAACCGGGCTTAGGGTTTAGGGTTTCGGGTTTCGGGTTTAGGGTTTTGGGATTAAGTGCCCTGAAATGGTTAAAGTTTGGTTATAAGTACAGTCACTATCGGGTTTAGTAAGCACCCTGAGCCTTGGAGTTGGGGGCTTCTAAGAGTACAGGGTGCAGGTTTAGGATGCCGTGTGTTCAGGCTCCCTACGGTTTAGGGTTTAGGGTTTAGGGTTTAGGGTTGTGGGTTTCGGGTTCAGGGTTCAGGGTTTAGGAGGGCGTAGGGGTTTCGGCTCAGGGCTTAGGAATTTGGGCCGCTGTCCAGGTCAAGAACGGCTTTCGGGTTCATGTGAATGCCCCTGAGCGTAGCGCTCTCCCGCTGTATTTCTGGTCATTGGCTTTATGACGTTTAAACCCTAAACCCTAGACCCTAGACCCTAGACCCTAAACCCTAAACCCTAAACCCTAAACCCTAAACCCTAAACCCTAAACCCTAAACCCTAAACCCTAAACCCTATAAACCCTAACCCCGCCCCCTCACTTGGAGGCTCAACGACCTCACCCCCCCACAAACGGGACCATGTACCGTAATGAAGCTGTCGACTTACATATGGCACAGTTTAGGGTACAGGGTTTAGGGTTTAGGGTTTTAGGGTTTAGGGTACCCTTTTCTACCACAACCCGAGCCGCAACACGCCAGAAGACATGGACTAGGACCCGGAGTAGATAAGGCCCTTATTTCCCTTGTTTTAGGGTTGGGGTTCCCTTCTACTCCCCTTATGACCAAAAAGGGTACCCTGTTTTTTATACCCTGAACCCTGAACCCTAAACCCTAAACCCTTTTTTATTCCTAGGCTACTCCTGGGTCTAGTGGTCACACAACGTCCGCAAGGGACACGAAAACCCGCACCGAGGCGCAGACTGGATGGAGGCGTCCGGTACAGAGGTTGGAAGGCCAGGCGGTTTAGGGTTAATAGGGTTAATAGGGTTAATAGGGTTAATAGGGTTAATAGGGTTAATAGGGTTAATAGGGTTAATAGGGTTAATAGGGTTAATAGGGTTTAGGGTTAATAGGGTTAGGGTTTAGGGTTTAGGGTTTAGGGTCCAACTATTGACTTGAAACCAGTCAGCAGAACACCTAAGCCCTAAACACTGAACCCTCCCCAAGCTTGGGACCCGGAGTTGGCCCTTGCTCCTTTTTTTTTGTCAGGGGTTTAGGGTTTAGGGTTTAGGGTTTAGGGTTTAGGGTTCAGGGTTGTGGGTTTGGGTTGACTTCTAAACCCCTTGAAGCCAAAAAAGGGCACCCTTTCCATTCCCAGGCTACTCTTGCGTCTGGAAACCCGAGATCCTGCACCCTAAACCCTAAACACCCCAAAACCCTCAACATCCTGCACCCTGAACCCTGAACCTGCACTCTGCTACCCCTGCCTTACAAACTGTTTCGGTGTGTACTGTCTAGGTAGGCCACTGGGTGTATTGATGTCTGCTTGGGCTTCAGAGGCTCCTGTTTTAGGGTTTAGGGCGTTTAGGGTTTTAGGGTTTGACGGTGTAGGGTTGGGTTTTCGGGGGTGTTCAGCGCCCAACTTAGCTATAGTTAAGTTATGTCCAGATCATGATTCAGTAGCTCGTTGGGAGAAAAAAATGAGCCCTAAACCCTCCCAAAGCCGATGAGAGCACCCTAAACTCTAAACCCTAAACCCTAAACTCTAAGTCCTTAACCCTTAACCCTTTACCCTTAACCAAAATCGCTGGAAGTCCCCCGGTCCACCAAGTAGTGTAGAAGGAGGCACCGAGGTGTTCGAGCCGCTGCCATCTTCCCGGCCTAAAGGTTGTTTAGGGTCGCTGGCGGTTGGGGTTTAGGGTTTAGGGTTTAGGGTTTAGGGTTTAGGGTTTAGGGTTTAGGGTTTAGGGTTTAGGGTTTAGGGTTTAGGGTTTAGGGTTTGGGTTCAGGGTTTAGCGCCCGCGAACCTTCAATAAGCAACAAGAACAGTAAGCCTGACCCAAAGAGCCGTAGAGCCCTTTGGGGTTCGATATGTCGCACGCGTGTAGAAGCGGGAGCCCCGAGTACAAAGCCCTAAACCCTAAACCCTAAACCCTAAACCCTAAACCCTAAACCCTAAACCCTAAACCCTAAACCCTAAACCCTAAACCCTAAACCCATCGTTCTGATCATGGTGCCTTGTACCTTGTATTTGGGGGTGCCCAACAGGGGACTACATCTTGAAGATAAACCACCATATGGCCTTGAGAGCCATGGGAAACATGGTGAGGCACTCGCCAGCTTTGCAGCCAAGATGATCCGGGTTTGGAAGGTCTCAGGGGATGAGCTGGCCGCCATACCCGCAGAGGAGCTGAGTGACGACTTCGAAGTTCGGTCTTTGAAGAGCTTGCTTCGAACGAAGTGCGGGATACCCGTGTCCCTTCAGCAGCTCTTGCATGACGGCCGGCGGCTGGGTGAGCATGACAAGTTGGGTGCACCGGTAGAGTTACAGCTGATGTTGTCACTCCGTTGGCCACCGGATGCTGCTGCAAAGGAACTTCAAGAAGCAGCTTCGGAGGGAGCGGTTGAAGTAGTCCGCTTACTCTTGGAAGCCGGCGGGGGCAAAAACTCTGTGGGTAGCCAGGGCGACACAGGCCTCATTTCTGCGTCTGAGAAGGGCCACATTGAGGTGGTGCGCTTGCTGTGTGAAGCCGGAGCGGCCAAGGACTTCAGGGGTGGAAACCACGACACGGCCCTCATTCGTGCCATTCGTGCTTCGGCATCGGGTCACGTTGAGGTGGTGCGCCTGCTGTTGGAAGCTGGTGCTGCCAAGGACTTGGCAAACAGGGCAGGCGACACAGCCCTGACGTGTGCTTCTGCAAAAGGCCACGTTGAGGTGGTGCGCTTGCTGTTGGAAGCTGGTGCTGCCAAGGACTTGGCAAACGCGTTAGACGACACAGCCTTGATTTGTGCAGCTGCCAAAGGCCACGTTGTGGTGGTGCGCTTGCTGTTGGAAGCTGGTGCTGCCAAGGACTGCACAAACATGGCAGGCGTCACAGCCCTGACTTGTGCATCTGCCAAAGGCCACGTTGAGGTGGTGCGGTTGCTGGTGGAAGCTGGTGCTGCCAAGGACTTGGCAAACATGGTAGGCGACACAGCCCTGATTTGTGGCACCAGCCAAAGGCCACGTTGAGGTGGCGCGCTTGGTGTTGGAAGCTGGTGCTGCCAAGGACTTGGCAGACATGGCAGGCGACACAGCCCTCCCTGATTTGTGCATCTGCCAATGGCCGGGGCGGCAAAGGACTTGATGAACAGGCGTGGCAACACGGCAGTCGTCTGTGCATCTGAGAATGGCCACGCTGAGGTGGTGAACTTATTGCGAAGCCACAGAGTTGGAACAGCGTGATTGTTCCATTGACTCCGTTATAGTATAAATTATATTGGGGTCCTTTCCCCAATAATTGTTACAATCTTATTATTGGTCATTGAGTAGATTTGCGCATTTGCCATGTCGCTGGTCGCTGACAAAAGCTGAGTGGACCTGTCAAGGCTCCAGGGTTCCGACTTTTTTTGATCATTGTCCGCAGGTATGCCGGTACTGCTGCACGACGGTACAAGGCCAATACACGGCCAATAAGTCCCATACCTACACGGCCTAGCCCAGAAGTTCTTGCAGGTCATTGAATCTGCCAAGAACAACCTTACTAAATGTTGTTCATTGGTACTGCTAGCCCTTCCCCCCCAATTAAGTAGCAAAACCCCTAAACTCCCCCAAGAAATTCAAGAGCCTCCGGCTCATGCCGCCGACCCCAACGCAGGAGACATAGGGTTTAGGGTTTAGGGTTTGGGGTTTGGGGTTTGGGGTTTAGGGTTTAGGGTTTAGGGTTGGTTTTTGCAGTTTCTTAAGATTCAAGATCAATGCAGACATGTGCATGTCTTGCCCCACACCGAGGAGCTTCTGCAGCCAATTTGTAAGGAGGGGAGAAGAAAAGTGAGGTTTCCCTAAACCCTCAACCCTAAGCCCTAAGGCCTAAGCCCTAAATCCCAAATTCCAAATCCCAAGCCCATCCAACAGGCCGCCAGACCTATGACTCCACTCTCTGTCTGCACGGAAGCCTGATAGTATGGGGGTCGGAATAGTTACTACTTGTATTCCCAGGGTTTAGGGTTTAGGGTTTAGGGTTCCCTTATGGTTCCTCTATAATTATACCATAGTACCCCCCGAAAACCCTGTTCTAATCATGAAGGCCCCTACATTACGCAGCGCCGTGAAAACCATTGAGCGGGTAGGGTTGCGGGACCCCAGGTTTGGGGGGGGGGGGGGGGGGGGGGGGGGGGGGGGGGGGATCCCAGGGCAGTCCTACAAGAAATTACAAGAACACCGAAACACGTTTTAGGGTGGAAGGAGGAAAAAGGGAGGCTTTCGTGGCAAGAACACCCAACACGCCGTAAGGGTCGGCGGACCCTAAAACGCAAACCCCAAACCCTAAACCCTAAGGCCGAAGCGCTAAGCCTCAACACCACCGCCACGTTGGTGTCGGGTCGGCTGGCGCAGGACTGAGTACCTTCAGCTCCTCAAGGTCCTGAGCTGAGAGTTTAGGGTTTACGGTTTAGGGTTTAGGGTTGAGAGTTTAGGGTTTACGGTTGAGGGTTGAGGGGTTGAGGGTTGAGGGTTTACAGTTTGGGGGGGGGGGGGGGGGGGGGGGGGGGTTGGGTCTCTCTTTTTTGCCTGACATTGGTCAAAGGCGGGGGACAGGGTGCATAGTAGGAAGAACCACTAATACCCTAAGCACCTAACCCTTAAAGGAAAGGACGAAGGGTGCCTCGAAGTCACGAAGGCTTCCCAAAAAGTCCACACCGACTGAGCAGAATAGAAGTGTAAACCCTAGACCCTGAAACCAAACCCTAAACCCTACAGAAACAGCCTCAACCGCCTAAGCCCGAAACCCTAAACCCTGACTTAGCAACCCCTTGCAAAGTTCCGGCGCCACGGCTAACACCCGCCTCCCGAAGCTCGGAAAGGGTTCAGGGGCTTAGGGTTCAGCATTTGAGGCTTAAGGTGAACCCTAAACCCTAAACCCTTAAATCGGGTGTAGGGTCTAGGGCTTAGCAGAGAGGCCTGCACCAACTCCACCGTGAAAGACCGTGCCTCTGTGGCAGAAAAGCTGCTGAGGCTCGAGCGAGGGGGCGTTTAGGGTTTAGGGTTTAGGGTTTTGGGCGGCGGAGTGTGTTGAGGGGCTAAGGGTTTAGGGTTCAGGGTTTAAGGGTTCATGCGTTTAGGGGCCCTTAACCCCTATTCCCTAAACCCTACACCCTAAACCCTAAGGCCCGGAACTCTGCACCCAGAGCCTTCCAAAAACCCTGAAGAGACCCTCTAAACCCTCGAAGCCCTAACCCTAAACCCTAAACCCTAAACCCTAAACCCTAAACCCTGAACCCTGAACCCTGAACCCTGAACCCTAAATAGTGTCAGTTGCCCGCCTGGCCGCCTCAAGCCAACGTCTGCTGCAGAGGCAGATGGTCGCAGATGGACGCGCGCTCAGCTATTTTGGGCTCAGCACCATTTAGGGTTTAGGGTTTAGGGTTTGGGGTTTGGGGTTTAGGGTTAGGGCTTCGAGGGTTTAGAAGCTTTAGAGGGTTTAGAGGGTTTCTTAGGGCATAGGGCTTGGGGCTTAGCTCAGCCAGATTCTTGAGTCCCCAAGGCCTCAAATTCCGAACGCCCTGTAAAATAGGCCCCAAACCCTAAACCCTGAACCCAAAACCCTAAAACCTAAACCCTAAACCCTAACCAGAACCCTAAGGCTCTAGCATCCAAAAGCCCTGCAAGCCTAGAACCCTAAACCCCAAGCTCCCTCCTGCCTATCAAGCCCAACGGGTCCATGTATCCAGGAGGTACCTAAGCCCAAAAGGGAGGCACCAAGTATTCACCATAAGAAAACTCCTGAACCTTAAGCCCTAGATCCTAAACGCTAAGCTCCCGGACACTAAACCCTAAACCCTAAATCCGAAACCCTAAACCCTAAACTCCCGGGAACCCTTTGGGAAAGAAGGCTTCACGCCCGACAGCGCCATGCTCTCAAAGCTGGAACCTCTACTCGGCAGGCCTTCACGTCTTGATTTAGAGCTTCGGTTTAGGGTTGAGGTTTAGGGTTTAGCGTTTAGGGTTTAGCGTTTAGGGTTTAGGGTTTAGTGTCGGGGGAGGGGGGGGGTAAAGGGAATATGTGCTTTCGGGGGTTTATGGGGTTTCACAGGGTTTGTAGGGCATGGAGCCATTTGCAGTCTATGGCTGTAGATGATTCTTGGCCAGATGATACGGCATCAATTCGCGGACTACTTCAGCAGATTAGGGCTATTGTGGTTCCAATGGAGGGCGAATGGTTAATGTTGAGTTGGACTAGACAGCTTGGGTTGTCTGCTTGCTTTGGCGGTACTTGCGGTTGCAGGCTCACTTACGGTTGCGGGCTTCCCGTAACCCTAAACCCTTCTTGAAGGTTCATGGTACTTACTAACCAATTATAACTGTACTTATAACCCTACTTATAATACCCCTAAAGGGCCTTATAGGGGTTATCCCAATTATAAGTAGGGTTATAAGCCCAGTTATAATTGGTTAGTAAGTACCATGAACCTTCAAGTTGTCGCCTTGCAGGCGATGCCGAGACATTTGCCGAGGCCCCGGCATGCAATTACTGTAATTAGGGGTCAGGGTTCAGGGTTCTGGGTTTAGGGTTTCGCCCCCAGCACAAGCCACCAAGAATCTGATGCAGAGGTCCTTGGAAGTGCAGTAGGGTCCCACTTTGCGCATGACTCTGCCACCCAGATCCGAGGTGCAGGTTGCTGAGCTCACGTCTTGTCAACAGGTAGAGCACTTGGAGGTTCATGGTACTTACCTAATTATTATAAGTGCAATTACTTATCACCCAATTATAACCATATTAGGGCACTTGAAGGGCTTATAAGTGGGTTGCAAGTGCAGCAGCCATCTTTTTGGACCCCCCAACTCCTACAGGCTTCCCTTACTCTACTCCTAATATGGCCTTATATTCGCTTGGAGGATCTTTAGAAAGGGTTCCCCAAACCCAAGGGTACAACCTTAGGCCTTCTCCCTAAACCCTCAGCCGACATTTTCACTGCTTTGGGGGGGGAGGGGGGTAAGGATCCCTCATAGGGTCCATGAAAATGGGGCCCCTCTTCATTCCCGGGTTTCGCAATCTGGTGACCCAGTCGAAGCAGCGCCGATCGCCCCCTTCGCCTCCTCGCCCTCCCCCTTCCCTCTATCTCTGTCTCTATCTATTCCTCCCGTTTTTCTGTCTACATGCTTATAGTTGTTCCATGCACGGACCTTCAACTGTCGCCCTAGGGGTAGTTATCTGGTCCCTGAATTTTGTCGCTTACCTCCATTTATGGGTTCTGAAGTAGGGGCCCTTGGGTTCAAAAGGGCTTATAAGGGGGACATACTAAGAGGCCCCCATTTAAGGGCCCATATGAAAGGACCAAGAGCCTGACGACAGGCAAGAAGACTTCGGCGCAGCCCAAGGCTGCCGCGAAGCCCAAAAAGGCCGGGAGGAGGGGGGGGGAGCTGAGGGATATTCGGGACTTCACGACCTTCAAGGGTTTAGCATTTAGGGTTTAGGGTTCGGCTCTGGGCTGGTGCGAGATGTGCCGCCCCCAACTTGCGCAAGATACAGTCGCAGGTCCTAAAGGACCTGTGAAACCCCAAAGCCCCTAAGCCTTGAACCCTAAACCTTGCACCCCAAACCCTAAACCCTGAACCCTAAACCCTAAACCCTAAACTGAAGACCTAGGCTGCCCCCCTACAGTTGGGGGGCGATGGCGCAAGCCGACCCAGCTCGTTCGCGCCTCCCACAATTCGGAGGTCGGTAGCACCCACGATGGGCCCGGTACAGGAGCGCCTTCCAGTACTGATCGTCAACCCAAGTCCTGTTAAAGAGAGGTCCCCAAGACCCCCAGGCCAGGAGGACCCGGGCCCCTCGCCGCAGCGTGTCCAGGGATCAGGGGGCCTCAGACCGGCTCAGGCGGAGGCGGTTTTGTCTGGGAATTTCTGGGACCCGCCCTGGGACAATTCTGGGACCTGCCTGAGACCCCTGAAAACCCCCTAAACCGACCCTAGAGACCTGCCTTCCCTGGAGACAGGGTGGCTCTGAAACCCACGAACCCTCTTACAACCCGCTGACATGAAACGTCCCAAAACGGAAGAAGTTCTTAGCAGTGGACTGTTGCCTTGAGTTTAGGCCTAAACCCTAAAAGGAATAGGTGTGGGTGGCTTTGCCGCCGTTCCAAAGCATCTACGCCCTGTCACAGCAAACCCTAAACCCTAAACCCCAAACCCCAAACCCCAAACCCTAAACCCCAAACCCTAAACCCTAAATCTAAGAAACACCTCGGCTGCAGGCAACTACTGCTGCCCTGGTGGAGCTGCTGGGCACGCCCAAAAAACGGAGCCCAGAGGCGCGTAGGGTTTAGGGCTTAGGGCTTAGGGCTTAGGGCTTGGGGCTTGGGGCTTGGGGCTTGGGGTTTAGGATTTTATAAGGCTTAGGGTTTAGGGTTTAAGGTTTCGCGCTCAGGGTTTAGGATTTCAGGTTTAGGGTTTAGGATTTAAGGTTTAGGGTATTGAGGCACGCTGTGGGCAAGACGTCGTTTTCGCACTGGGGGGCGGGGGGTCATCTAGGTTTCGGGTTGTTGGGCCTTAAACTGGAGGGATGGTTCTTTAATGAAAAGAGAGGGGGGGGGGCTACAAGGCCCAGCATTTAGAGATCAATCCACTCCTCCGCATAAATGGGCCTGAACACAATGACTCCGAAACACTAAAGCCTCAACCCTGAAACCCTTGCAAAGTCCCAGGCTCTCAAACAACGAAAAAAGTCCCAGGACGCCCTGGATCGTCTCACCAAGCCCTCATGAGCACCTCTCAAGACGCCTCAAAAGCAAGCGAGTCAGACCCAAGTGCTGCAGGGTCAATAGGGTTTAGAGGTTTTAGGGTTTAGGGTTTTAGTTTTGGGTCATAGTAGCCCTAAGCCCTAAGCCCTAAGCCCTAAACCCTAAACCCTAAACCCTCAGCCCCGCCACCCACGAAAAACCCTTCAGAACTCCATAGGCAGGTAGCAGAACCGTGAGCCTTCTGGTGCGACTCTCTGAGGACACCAATAACAGAGCCCCCCACACCCCTCCCCCCCTGCCCTGAGCTAAGTAAGCACTAAAAACTGGGTTAGGGTTTAGGGTTTAGGGTTTAGGGTTTAGGGTTTAGGGTTTAGGGTTTAGGGTTTAGGGTTTAGGGTTTAGGGTTTAGACCGCAGAAGTTTCTTCCAGATCCCTTCAGCAAGCTGCCTCCTTAACAGGCGGAGGCGGTTCCCAAGCGCTGGTCTCAAAGGCGCGCCAAGACGAAGATCTTGGGGTCTCAGGGTGTTAAGGTTTAGGGTTTAGGGTTTAGGGTTTAGGGTTTAGGGTTTAGGGTTTAGGGATGTTAGGGTTTAGGGATGTTAGGGTTTAGGGTTTGGGGTCTAGGTTGGGGGTTTCCTGGCTTTCGAATGGCTTGGATAGAGTTCATTTTGTGGTGTGTTTATGTTATTAGGGACAGGCCCTATGTGAGCACTTTGTGTCTTGCTGTGGTTTGCACAGACGCCGCAGATACTATGTGTTGATCTGCAGAATAACAGAAGAATTTGGGGGTTCTTATAGTACATGCTTTAAGGACCATAAGGGAATATATTGCATCTGGTGAATTTATTCTGCATTCGCTTAGTGTTGTTGTTGATTACCTGCAGCTTCATTCGAGCTCCGTGGTTTTCAGACTCCGCTAGTGCTGTGGCCTGGGTGGGGGGAGGCCTTGCTGAGGCTGTTGTGGTGTTTGGACTCCGATATTCAGAGTTTGTGAGACTCTATGCATTAATGTTGCACCTGCTCTAGCATTTTCCCCGAGTTGGACGGTCTGGAGATGAAATGCCCGGCAATGGAATTTAAAGGCGCGCCACACGAACTGTTCTTACGACTCCCGGAGGACTAAACCCTAAACCCTAAACCCTAAACCCTAAACCCTAAACCCTAAGCCCTAAACCCTCCACAGTTGACTTTTGTAGAGGGGGCTCTAGCGGGTGCAACATGACAGCCTTAGCTGGCGTGATACACACACGACCCTCTGCGGCGCCAAGCCCGAAAGCTCCCGTGCATTTTCCAGGCCCCCAAAAACGCACAGAGCCTTCTTGGACAGTGCAGAGCCTTCTGGAAGGTGTCCTCATGAGGTTCTTTAGGGGATTTCTGGGGGCTGGGCAGGAATCATTCAGTAGCAAACACCAGAAAGCGGGCGGCTCCCTCGATATCAGGACCCATTACCTGCTTTCGAAGGGAGTTGCAAGCACTACTCAGAAAACAAGCCCAAAACAAGCCCAAAAGATCTAACCCGTGGCGCCCTCACTTTTTGGCAGGTGTGGCGAGACAGTGAAGCTGCTTCAGGACGGTCCTGTCCTGCACAACGGATTCAGAGGGTTTGGCATCAGGGATCGTGGACTTCAGGGGCTCGTCTTTTGGGGCTTTTGGGGGATTGGTAGAGATTCAGGAACCGCCCTAAACCCTAAATCCTAAACCCTAAGCCCTAAACCGTTGCAAGTTTAAAAGTAGACTCCAGGGTTTTCCGACATCAGATGGGGTTTATAGGGTTGAAAGTGGTTGTGCAAAAGGTATGGGCCATGAGACCTATTGGGAGACGCGCCCCTGAAAAGGGGTTTCGGGTTTAGGGTTTAGGGATTAAGGTTCAGGGTTTAGGGTTTAGGGCTTAGGGTTTAGGGTTTAGGGTGGATGGCCATTTTAGGGACAGGCATTTTCAACAACGACCCATCTTCTTACAGGTTCCCTACACGAGAGTCCCTTGTCAAGTTTCCATGAACAATGCGGCACCCGATATGGAGCGTACCCAAAGAGGACCCCTCATTTGCATCCATCAGGTCCAGTCGTGTTTAAATGCAGATTGGCTCATATCAACCCTAAACCCTAAACCCTAAACCCTAAACCCTAAACCCTAAACCCTAAACTGCTTAACCTCGAAGCCACCTGCATCACGCGCCTCAAGATAAACCCTAAGTCCCAGGGCCCCCAGCCCTCTACCCTGAACCCCAACCCACGAGGGCGCTTACCACGACGCCTGATGCATATTGGGGGCACTCCCTAAATCATGGGCCGATTTTGGGGTACCCTAAATATCAGAGTTTTGAGTTTTGGGTTTACGTAAAGGTTTTGGCTATTCGAATAGGACCCCCAAAAAGGAACCACATTTAGGGAACCTCCCATGTCCTCGACGTCTGTCAGGAGCTAGGTGAGGAGCTGGAAACGGAGAGCCAAACCACTGCATAGCGCGCGCAGCGCCGCATGAACCTCGCAGGTTAGTTACATGGGCCCTTGGCTTTTTGTGGGGATTAGGGTCTAGGGTAGAAGGGATATGTAAGGGGTCCACGTTTAAGGGCCCATACTAAGGGACCATGTAGCTACCCTGAGAGAACCGGCCGTTTTAATGTGGAGCTTCCGTGCGCCACCCTTTGAAGGCTACGGAGGGCACTTTCCGGACCATTCGGCGCTCCATCGTTGTTTTTTCTACACTTTGTCGCCTAGGGTTTGGGGTTTAGGGTTTAGGGTTTAGGGTTTAGGGCAACTCTCGGATATAGCCTCTCCTGGGATATGCAGCGTTCCTTGTGCTGAGTGAGGCCATCTGAGATACTGTAAGGTGCCGAAGGCAGAAGTCAGCAGCTGAGTCCTGGAACTGGAGCAAACCGGTGAGCTTCTAGGGGTTTAGGGTTTGGGGTTTGGGGTTTGGGGTTTGGGGTTTAGGGGTTTAGGGTTTAGGGTTTAGGGTTTAGGGGTTTAGGGTTTAGGGCTAGGGCCCAGAGTAGGCCCTTGCTCCCGCCATGTTTAGAGTTTTGTTCCCTTACAACCCCGTTGAACCAAGCAGGGCACCCGTTTTATTCCTAGGTTACTCCTGGGTCTAGGCATTGTGCACAAGCTGGACCGTCTTAAACTGTTTCAACCTATATGCCCCAGAGGTACTACAACGGTCCTTTCAGAAAAGATCCTTAGGGTTGAGGGTGCAGAACGCCCTAAACCCCAAACCCCAAACCCCAAACCCCAAACCCCAAACCCCAAACCCCAAACCCCAAACCCCAAACCCCAAACCCTAAACCCTAAACCCTAAACCCGAAATAGACCCTGAACCAATGAAAGAAGTTTTGCCTCCCATCGCTGGAACTCCTAAAGCGGCCTTAAGCCCTTAGAAGCCCCAAACCCTCTAAGCTCTAACCTCTAAGCCCTCAAGCATTAAGTAGCAGCTCCTAAACCCTAAACCCTAAACCCTAAACCCTAAGCCCTAAGCCCTAAGCCTAAACCCTAAACCCTAAACCCTAATCAGCCTTGGACTCAGCCCGCGGCGGAAGCGTCTCACAGCCCTTCTCCTCCATTCTGTGCCCCCTTCACAAGGAATTCGGTCCCTGGGGTTTAGGGTTTAGGGTTTAGGGTTTAGGGTTTAGGGTTTAGGGTATGGGGTTTAGGGTTTAGGGTTTAGGGTGCTTATGTGCAATTAGGATGCTGGAGCATGCTTGTGCTCGTCTCGCGCAGCGCTCCGAACAAGGAACAACTTGTCTGCCCTGCAAGTCATGGTTTAGAGCTGAGGATAACCCTAACCCTAAACCCTCAACCCTCCCCTACCTCGCATACCTTCCACGCGAAAGGGGCGCAGGTCGTCTTAAGCAGAAGTTTCACCCTGGGCCGCCCATGTCGCGCCCCCGCACGAAGCCCAAGCCCGAAACCAACTTGCAGAACTGAACCTGTATCTGTAGACAAAAGACATAGAGATAACTGAGTCAGCAACACACTATTACGCAACCCTAAGCCCTGAGTCAGCAACACACTATTACGCAACCCTAAGCCCTAAAGAGCAGTGCCCAGACCCTAAACCCGAAACCACAGACCCAGACCCTGAACCCAGACTGCTTTCGGGAGGTTGGTTTTGCTCCCGGGGCTTTCGAACTCCCAACGCCCTGTCGTGGTTTTAGGGCCAGTGTAGGGTTTAGGGTTAGAGGGTCTGGGCTTGCCTAAACCCTAAACCCGAAAGGGTTTCGGGTTTAGGGTTTCGGGTTTAGGGTTTAGGGTTTAGGGTTTAGGGTTGAACTCTACACCCCGCACCTCCCAGACGCCAGACGACATACTTGGACAGCCAGACGTTCCAATTTTCAGGCGGATGGCTCTCGAGCCTCTCATTGCACCGCAAACTAGGGTTTGGGGTGTGAGGTTTATAGGGTTTAGGAACCCTCAACCCCAAACCTTACACCCTAAACCCTAAACCCTAAACCCTAAACCCCCACAGCGGGATGGAGGTTCTATAGTGATTTCTCTAGGGTTTAGGGTTTAGGGTTTAGGGTTTAGGGTTTAGGGTTTAGGGTTTAGGGTTTAGGGTTTAGGGTTTAGGGTTTAGGGTTTCTCTAACTGGTGGCCCCTTCGGGGTCCTTATTGCAAGGCGGCAGCTCTTATTTCGGGAACCCCGAAAGCGACCATAATGTAGGGTTTAGGGTTTAGGGTTTAGGGTTTAGGGTTTAGGGTTTAGGGTTTAGGGTTTAGGGTTTAGGGTTTAGGGTTTAGGGTTTAGGGTTTAGGGTTTAGGAGGGTTTTCGAGTTTGTGGAGGAATGGGAGAGTGCCGATTCCTGGACAGCTGTGATGCAGTCTCTCGAGCGGCCACAAGTTTCCAAACAGTCCAAGCTATCAAGTGCCTTTCAATCCTACAGGCCAACCCTAAACCCTAACCCTAAACCCTAAACCCTAAACCGGGCTTTAGGGTTTCGGGAATGCTTTCGGGAGAAACGCTTGGCGTTTGAATCCCTAACCCTGGTTCTCGTACCCGAAGCCCTAACCGTTGGGCCCATCTCTGGGTTCTAGACAGCCCAGAGGTACGAAGACGTACAAACAGTAAGCAAGGCTTCAAACCCTAAACCCTGAACCCTAAACCCTATGCTTAAGTCTTGGGGCTCAGGGTTTAGGGTCTCTGGGGTACCTAAACCCTAAACTCTAAACCTGGAGAAACCCTTGCAAGTTTAGGTACCAAATAAGGATCCCCGCCAACACCCCATATTCCCCAACAGATCCCTTACAAGGGTACCTTAAACTAGGATATGGCTGTACTTGTAACCCAATCTTCATTTGGAGCACTTAAAGGGCATATAAGTGGGTTATGAGTACAGCTACAAGTGGGTAACAAGTACCATGCAGTTACAGTACTTGATGTCAGCATCCTAGGACCGGAGTGGGCCTTGATTTCCTTTTTTTGGGTTCGGGGGTTCCCTTGCAATCCCCTTAAAACCCAAAAGGGCGCCCTTTTTGTGCCTAGGTTACTCCTGGGTAGGGGTTCCATATATGCGTAAACCTCCACATGTCTCAATCTGCTTGGGTTCACGTACTCTGGCTCAAGCTGTGAGTAGGGGCAGGGACATCGCTCGGTTGGACACCGAGACACGCCCGGTCCTCAAAATGTCCCTAAACTCCAAACCCCAAGGGTCCATGTACATGTACCTGCATGGGAAATTCTAGGGCCTTAAAGTGCCTAGACTCCTAGGGCCCAAGTACATAACAATAAGGTACATGGACCGGTAGGGCAAACCCTAAACTTTGCCATAGTGGGATGACATGTGATGTTGTTAAGGGTACTTAGCCTCAATAACGAATAGAAATTCAAATTTCTTATGCTCTCCCAACAATGAACTGGTAAAACCTAATCCTTGGGACGCAAACCCAAGGACCCCGAGCTTTCACCTCCACAAGCCTGGTTGTTGAAGAAAAGGAAGCCGTCAAAATCAACTCTGTTGGGGTTTGGGGTTTGAGGGTTCTTTGCTGATGGCCAATGGCCCGACGTCGCAATGTAATGTTCACCTGCCCGCTGCCTGATGAAGCTTCAGCAAACCCCTGCAAGCCCAACGACCACCCTAAGCCAGTTCAAGTAGGACGCCCGCCGTACCCTTATTCCCTTCTTTGTGGGTTTAGGTTGCCTTGTAGACCTCTTTGGCAACCTAGTAAACTCGCACGCCAAGTCGTGCCCTTAATCAAGTTTTGCGGGTTAGGCCCCCCCCCCCCCTCGTAACCTTCATGAAGCCTAAGGCCCTATGCCTTAAGTTTCTTAAGCCCCAAACCCTAAACCCCAAACCCTAAACCCGAAACCCTAAACCCTAAACCCCCCACCGGTTGAGGTGGCTCCTGTTGGCTGACCCCTGGTGGGGCCAGCCCCCCGGAGCGAAGCAGCCACCGGCCCAGCTGCATCGTTTAGGGTTTAGGGTTTAGAGTTTAGGGTGTAGGGTTTAGGGTTTAGGGTTTTGGGTCAACGGTCAAGGGATTGGGAGTTGTAGTTGTGTGGGAAATACTTCGGGATTGGTTTCAGAGGTTCATTGAAGGTCTCAGGGCTGTGATCACAAGCAACATCGTCCCAGAGAAAAGGGTTTCAGGGTTAGGCTTTAGGGTTTAGGGAGGCAGAGAGACATAGAGCTTGGTCCTGCTTCCCCCCCCTTCATGTAGAACGTTGACTTTGGTTCTCTACAAGCAGTTGTGCCGTGTGCCATCATTCATCTAGGGTTTTGGGTTTAGGGTTTAGGGTTTGGGGTGTAGGGTTTAGGGTTTAGGGTTTAGGGTTAGGACCCGGAGAAGGCCCTTGTTTCCGTTTTTTAGGGTTGGGGTTCCCGTAGAACCCCCTTAAAACCAAAAAGGGTACCCTTTTTATTCCTAGGTTACTTCTGGGTCTAGTGGCTTCGGGGCAAGGTTCACAGTTTCGGGTTCAAGGCTTTCGTTCGGATGCGTGACGGTCTTCGCGCGCAAGCGAGTTGCTTTGCCACGCCCTAAACGCTGAAGCCACAGCGCTACTAAACTCTTGCTGCTTCACACCAGAACAGCCTCAAGGGTCATAAGATGCAGGAAGCCCCTAAACGATAATCCCTCAAGTTCTAAACCCTAAGCCCTCGAAGCCCAAGCCAAGGCTCCCCTGAAAGCCTATCCCAAACCTCCAAAGCCTAAGCACTGATAACGCAAGAACCTTAAGTCCTAAACCCTAAGCCCTAAACACTCGAATTCTTAAACCCCCAAATTCCTAAATTCCTAAACCCGGAAAGCCTTACCCTTAACCCTAAACCCTAAACCCCAAACCCTAAACCCTAAACCCCATTGTTCCTCAGGCCATGATGGCGGGAATGGGGGCTGCGCCCATGGTGCAGCCCAGCATCGGCGCAGCCCTCGGCTTTGTGGCATGCTTTTGGGTTTGTTTAGGGTTTAGGGTTTAGGGTTTGGTGTTTAGGGTTAGGGTTTAGGGTTTGTGCAGCGTTTAGCTTTGCCAGGGTTTGGGGTTCATTTAGGGTTCATTGCCGAAGATGCAGGACAATGTTAGAATTTGGACCCGAAAACCTTTGAGCCCAACACGCCTTTCTTTAGCTTTCACCACAAAGGAAGGCCCCCAGTAGCCCTAAACCCAAAACCCTGAACCCTGAACCCTGAACCCTGAACCCTAAACCCTAAACCCTAAACCCTACACCCTAAACCCTAAACCCTAAACCCTAAACCCTAAACCCTAAACCCTAAACCCTAAACTAAAGCTACAGAGTACTTGGGCTGGGAAGCCTATGAAATCATGACACCAGTTTGGGGCTTGCCTTCTCCTGCTTCGGGGGTTGCAGGGCTGTGGGTTCATGGCTTAGGGTTTAAGAGGACTCCGAAAGGCGGGCCTATGGGCTCATGAGGGTTTAGGTTTTAGGGTGGTTTAGGGTCTAGGGTTTAGGGTTTAGGGTTCAGGGTTTGAGTCTTCTGAAGATCCGAATGTGGTGAATGTTTCGGGCTTCCGCAAGTGTGGCAGAGCATGGCGGTAGGGTTTGGGGTTTGGGGTTTAGGGTTAGGGTCTAGGTTCTACTAGGGTGCAGGCTGTAGTACGGACGTAGGGTGTAGGGTTTAAGTAGTTCAGCCGTTCGGATCCCAATGGTTTTTTTTTCGGTTTTATGAAGAAAGCCTCTGGGGAGGTCCCGCGATGCCTTCCACATTGACGCCGACCGGTGCCGCCCAGGTACGGGTTCATATTGGACTTAACATCACAGTAAAAAGTATCAGTTGATAGTCATAAGCAGGTTCCCATATTAAACTGGTAACATCGCAATAAAGTAGCCATCAGTTGACAATTATAAGAAAAGGGGTCCACATTAGACTTCACAACAAAAGACACTATCAGGTGATAAGAATACGTCATCTGTGGGTGTTGGGGGGTTCGCGTGTGCCCAATCGCGTGGTCAGATTTTTGCGCTAAACCCTAAACCCTAAACTCTAACCCCTAAACCCTAAACCCTAAACCGCGAACCCTAAACCCTAAACCCTAAACCGCGAACCCTGAACCCCAAACCCTAAACCCCAAACCCTAAACCCTAAGCCCAATACCCTAAACCCTCAACCCTAAACCCTAAACCTAAACCTACCCTCCGCACGAATCAAGCCCACGTCTCATGTCTCGCAAGGCAGCCGCCTTGGGTGCCTCTACACAGAAGGCGCCCAACGAGCGCAACTTGCTCGGGACCCCTTGGACTTCTAGGACACGGCGTAGGCCCTCATTTCGTTTCTTTCAGGGTTGGGGTTCCCCTATAATCCCCTTAAAGCCAAAAGGGTTTGCTGCTTATTCCTAGGTTACTCCTGGGTCTAGACTTTCAATGCGCGCAGCGCGTTGGATATTTTGATGGAGGCTTCTTTTCCGTAGAGACGTGAACTTAAGCCCCAAACCCTGAACCTGTTTAGATTGCAAATTCCGAGACCCTTCATTAAAGCCCTCTTAAGTAAGCAGGGTGTAGGGTTCAATGGCTCAGAAGGGTGTCGAAGGGCAACGTCTGACCGTGACCGGGTGACCGGGCTGCAAAAGATTGAGTTTCGACCCCCGAATCCTGGAAATAAGTACGCAAACTCAACGATGAAAGCCCCCTGAGTTTTTGCCCTTTGAGGATTTGACACCCAGGGTCTGTTGCTCAGGATGAAGCCGCAAGGGCTTTTACACAACAGCTAGACGGCCAGAGAGGACGAGGGTGTATGCAGGCTGAAAGCAGTTCTTGGTGCTTAGGTTGCACACAAGAACGTTGCTAGAATCTGACCAAAACCGAAATTAATTATTACAGGGCTTCCGTGCCTACAACCCTATCCAGTCCGCCAGAGGACATCCTAAACCCTAGACCCTATAAACACTATACGCCCCTATACGCCCCAAAACCCTCACGTCGCCTTAGGACAACCCCCCCCCCCCCCCCCCCCTGCCCCCCCCCCCCCCCCCCCCTCCGCGCCCCCCCCCCCCCCTCCCGCACCCCCCCCCCCCCTCCGCGCCCCCCCCCCCCCCCTCCGCCCGCGCCCCCCCCCCCCCCCAACCTTCCTTGGTTTACCTTAAGAACCCAAAACCTACGTTTTTGTACGTTTTCTATACTGAAAAAAACACTCTTTTATCGGATTCGTTAACCTACAAAAAGTAGGTTTTGGGTTCTTGAGGTAGGGTTTGGGTTATCTATAGGGCTGCGGCACCTAAGGCAAGGCGGCGTCCGTGACGCTGCGCAAGGCCGCTCAAACTGCTAGGGCCGAATGCAAGTTTTTGGAGTTTAGGGGTTTAGGGTTCAGGATTCAGGGTCAGGGTTTGGGGTTTGGGGTTCAGGGTTCAGGGTTTAGGGTTTAGGGTTTAGGGTTTAGGTTTACGATGTTGAGTTCCGTTTTGAGGGCCGGGCATGCCACCAGCCTTCGAGACTTTGTTTCGCCATGTCGCCTCTGCAGCCTCGTAGAAGTGCACCTCTCAATCTTCCGCCTGATGACGGGGGTTCAGGGTTTAGGGTTTAGGGTTTAGGGTTTAGGGTGTAGGGTGTAGGGTTTAGGGTGTAGGGTGTAGGGTTGAGGGTTGAGGGTTGAGGGTTGAGGGTTGAGGGTTGAGGGTTGAGGGTTGGTTGAGGGTTGAGGTATCCCTTGTCTGCATGACTGCAGCGTCCTGAGGTTGAAAGATGGCCAGCGTTCGTCGGTTTACTCTGATGCTGGTCAACTGTGCTAAACGCTACAATCCTGAAAGCCCCTACCAGCCCCAAAAAACAAAATAAAGCCCCAGGCCCTTAAAACCTAAAGCCCTAAAACCCAAAGCCCTCGAAAGTTTTCTGAGGAGGTCTATTTTGCTTTTCGTTGGCACAAGACCCAATTGGGAATATTGAAGCTGGATTGTTTTTCAAATCTGGCGCTGAGGGGGCCAAAGCCTTGAACTCTAATCCTCAAGCCCGAAGCCCTGAGCCCTACACCACAACGGGTCCTAACCCGAAGCCCCTAAACCCTAAACCCTAAACCCTAAACCCTAAACCCTAAACCCTAAACCCTAAACCCTAAACCCTAAACCCTAAACCCTAAACCCTAAGCCCTAAGCCCTAAGCCCTAAGCCCTAAGCCCTAAGCCCTAAACCCTAAACCCTAAACCCTAAACCCTAAACCCTAAACCCTAACCCTAACCCTAAACCCTAAACCCCAAACCCTAAACCTTACGAAGGCCTCTGGCAAAGTGTGGAGAGATCCGACGCTGGATGACTGGCCAAAGGAGGACTACAGGCCGATAAGGAGTTTAAGGATGGTTTGGGTTTAGGGTTTTGGGTTTAGGGTTTAGGGTCTAGGGTCTAGGGTTTAGGGTTTAGGGTTTAGGGTTTAGGGTTTAGGGTTTAGGGTTTAGGGTTTAGGGTTTAGGGTTTAGGGTTTAGGGTTTAGGGTTTAGGGTCATTCAAGGTTTCGGGGTTTTACCTAGACCTAGAACCCCTCCCCAAGTACCATCTAAGATACCTAGGTACCCCCCATTCAGGGACACCTCGGCCCTTCTTAAGGGGGGCTTAGGGCACTTTTGGATGTCGGGCTTTTCGGGCTGTGGGGCTTTTAGGGGTTTAGGCCTCTTGGGGGTTTAGGGTTTAGGGTTCGGGGTTTAGGGTTTAGGGTTTAGGGTTTAGGGTTCGGGGTTGAGTCTAGGCAATCCCCCCGGTTTTTTTTGTTTAGGCTAGGATCCGGAGTAGGCCCTTGTTTCCTTTTTGCTGGGGGTTGGGGTTCCCTTGTCATCCCCTTAAAAAAGGTTACCCTGTTTTTTTTTCCCAGGTTGCTCTTGGGTCTAGTAGGCATTGGGAGCTTTATGGATTGAGTTGCGGCTCGGCCTTGGCACCCCCCTCCACCTACTCTCTCCTCTCATAGAGTGTCCAAGGGCGCTTTGTGAGTGAAGGAAAGTACCTTCCAGGGTTTGACACTGGTAGCATGCTAGGTCTTCGGGTTTAGGGGCGGTAGACGATGACTCATTACGCCCCCACGCCCCTGGAGTCGACACTGAGAGCACACCCCAAGAGAACTTGATAAGTTGAGCTTGCATTAGATCTCAAAGGTGGAAGGTGGCGCAAACCCCCCTAAACCCTGAACCTTGAAGCTTACTGTCGGAGACTGAGGGCATTGTGTCTTTGGGGTTTGTGGCGCACTGAAGCAAAGACACAAGATTTCCAGCGGCATGGTCCGGACCTCACAGCTTTTAAGCGTACTATAGGGGCCGGAATAATTACTAATAGTATTCCCTTGTGGTCCCTTTATGAGTATACTATAGTACCCCCCCCCCCCCCCCCAAAAAAAAAAAAACTATTCGAATTATTAAGGCCCCGATAGTAAACTCCACAAGCCAGGGTCCGCAAATCTGAAAACGAGACCCTGCGGTCTAAACTGCACGGCCTGTCTTTGGTGCCCCCCAAACCTGCAAGTTCACCCTAAACCCTAAACCCTAAACCCGAAGTCTTAAACCCTAAACCCTGATGTCTATGCATAGAGAAGTCCACCAGGCTGTTCTGCGGAGACTTGGGTAACGAGGTCACGGACGATCTGCGCGGGCCTTGGGAAGATGACCCCCTCATCGGTTTCAGGTCGGGTCTAGAGTTCAGGGTTTAGGGTTTAGGGTTTAGGGTTGAGGGTTGAGGGTTTAGGGTTTAGGGTTTAGGGTTTGGGGTTTAGGGTTTAGGGTTTAGGGTTTAGGGTTTAGGGTTTAGGGTTTAGGGTTTAGGCAGAGGTTGCTTCTGGTTAGGAAAGGGTTCTCCCGTGTTGCCATCGCTATATTCAAAGCTATTGAACAGCTAAGTGCCATTGCCTGCCTGCTTCCGGGTGCGTAGAAACTGGGCATGTTCATGCGCGCTCGCTTGGCCTCAGGGCATGCGCGAACGTGACAAACCCTAAAACGGATACTAAACGCAAAATTTGTAGGAAAGCGCCTCCTCCGAAGCTCATGCTCCGAAAGGCCTCCCTCTGAAACTTTGAAGGCCCTGTAGATAAAGAACAAGCCCTATAGCCCTCACGTCGCACCTTCGCGATTGGGGACGCGGTGAAGATTGGAGGTTGCTCGTTGGGCAACCCTAAACCCAGAACCCCTTAAAATGAAGCCTCAGTCCTAATTCCTAAACCCTAAACCCTAAATCCTAAACCCTAAATCCTAAACCCTAAACCCTCAACCCCACACATCCGCCTAAAGCTCACCCCCGAAAAGCCCTCGAATTGACGCCCCGTAAGGCTGGCAAACGCCTTCCGAAAGTACAGCTCTTTCCAGAAAGCCAAGGCAGGCAAGCAAGCCCTGGGGACTAAACCTAGAGTAGTTTCGGTTTAGGGTTTAGGGTTTAGGGTTTAGGGTTTAGGGTTTAGGGTTTAGGGTTTAGGGTTTAGGGTTTAGGGTTTAGGGTTTAGGGTTTAGAACTGGGGTTTAGGGTTTAGGGTTTAGGGTTCAGCGTCTCAAGTGCAGGAATTCACTAGTCAAGCGGTGTGTTTGTGTTTCGGAATAATCCCACCCACCCAGAGTGTCACGTCATAGCATGCAGGGAAGGCCTACTTCAGGATAGTTCCGCAATGTTGCCGAAGCGCCTGCAATCTCAAGGGTTTAGGGGTTATAAGGGCTTATGGAACAGCCTGTCCACGTCTCCTACCTCCGAAGAAGCCCCTCCATGCCAGGTGATCCGAGACAAGCGTACCGGTAAAACCAAGGGCTATGGCTTCGTGTCATTCTCCGCGCCCGAGGACGCATCAAGGGCTGAGGGCATTTGAAGGTTGGGTTTTTTGGACTCCAATCCCGAACCTCTGTGCCTACTCGAAAGCTCACGGGTAGCCCCAAGCTGGGTGACAAAATATGAAGTAGGGTATTTTTCTCCTAGTTTCAAACAAGGGTTGAGAACCTTACTTCAAGGTACAGAACGTGCCTCAACCCTAAACCTTCGTCCCAACTTGAGAGGATCATGGATGACCCCCCCACCCCCCTGCCCCCCACCCTCGCCCCACCCACAACAAAAAAAGACAAAGACAAAAAAAAAAAAAAAAAAACAACAAAAAACAAGTTGTAGCTGTAGTTTTCATACTATACGAGCCCGATTTTTAAGTACCCGTGAACCCATCAAAGTAAACGCAAACGAAAGCCCGAATTCCTAGACGCCCCTAAACCAAACCCTAAACTCTAAACCCTGAACCCTAAACCCTGAACCCTGCCTAGGCCAGAGCAAGCGAAAGCCCTAAACCCGTGTTTAACTTCGACGCCCGAATCCCAAAAGCCATCAACAACCGCGACGGGCCCCCTTTGGGGTTTAGGGTTTTGGGTTTAGGGAGGTTGAGGTGTTTGGAGGTGAGGGTTTAGGGGGTTGGAGGGTTTAGGTTTTATTGTTCAGGGGATTCAGAGTTTATGGTTAGGGTATAAACCCCATGAAACCCTAGCGTTCTTAAAAGTGCAGGACATGGTGGCAGCGTTGCGCGATGTGAACGGCCGATATGTTGGCAACCGACCTGTCCGCCTCAAGAAGAGCAACTGGAAGGACGAGGGGGTTTACCCTAAACCCTAAACTCTAAACTCTGTGAACCCCGAACCCTAAGGGAGAGTTTTTAAGGTCTAGAGCCACAGGGTTTTGAGGGTTGCGCATTTGGGGGCTTAAGCAATTAGATCGGAGAGGTACCTCCTTGAGGTCCTGATTGCAAGGGAATGCTACTATTTGGGGATCTACATTGGGGGGGTCCCTTATTGTCGTAAACCCCCATTCAAAGGTGACTCTAAACCCTGAACCCTAAACCCTAAACCTTAAACCCTAAACCCTATTTTTTGGGGGGCTTAAAACCCTGAACCCTAAACCCTAAACCTTAAACCCTAAACCCTTTTTTTTTTTTTGGGGGGGGGGGGGTTTACTAGGCTTAAAATTGGTCCTGGAGTTGCCACGGCATTTCGTGAGTTTGGACTGGCAACCCTGATTACACCCCAAACCCCAAACCCCAAACTTCAAACCCTAACCCTTTCACCCCTAAACCCTAAACCCCAAGCCCTAAGCCCTTTAACCCCCAAGCCCTCAACCCCCAGAAGCCTTAACCCTAACCCCTACTTCACCCGAACCCCGAAACCCTAGCCCTTTGACCCCTACCCCTAGGCTCGTGTGGTGTTCCTTTCTGTTCGTTCCCTTGTTTTTTTGGTCTGGCTTGTTTTTTTTGGTCTGACCTACTTTTTTTTGGCGGGTTTTCTTGTGTACTTGTTTTTCTTGGTCTCAGGAGTCGGGTCACTTTTGGGCATGATAAAGGTAACATGGATGGCTCTGGCAGCTGAATGCTGATAGCAATGGGCCCTATGATGTATGTAGGTACACTGCCCTACCCCCAATCCTAGGCATGCCATCAACAACCGCCGAGGAACACATCTACGCTTTATAGTTCTCTCATAGGAAGGCTGGTGTTGTCTGATGTCAACCCTATAAACCCTATAAACCTCATACAACCCCTAAATGGACCCTACATCACTACCGAAAAGCTCCCTGCCACATTTAATCCTCGATGCCGTCGATGCCCATCTGATGCATCGTGATGCATCACAGCTCCGTGGCTGCAACAAGTCAGAGATTGTTCGGGCTTGGGAGGCTCGTTTTGTAGACAAGACCTATGACATGATGCCTGAAGGCTCCCATGTCTGGTTCCTTATCGGGCTATATAGTTGTAAGGGATCATAGTGTACTAGCCGAAAAAGTACTGCCTTTAGGTCAGCTTCTTCGGAGGCGATCTCAGCTGCTTCAAGCTTTGCATGAGCTGTGAAACTCATGTGCGCCAGCAGTGTTCTGCTCAAAGTATGCGTATGTGAAGGATACATGCAGCATACCAGCAACACTGCGACTGAGTGAGACCCTCGTGCCAAGCCTTGTGCCAAACCTTGATGTTCGACCATTTTTTGTGTTCCTACTTGGGGTATATCTTGACTATCTCTGTCTCCCTGCAAGCATGCCACCTCGTCGCACGAACTGCAAAGAGCAGCGACATCATGTTTCGATTGAAGAGCTAGATCCAGCCGACAACCTGGCTGCGTTTGCCCTTGTGGATGCGACTTTGCCCCATTATATTGGGGGTTTAGGGTTTAGGGTTTAGGGTTAAACCCTAAACCCTATAAACCCTATAAACCCTATAAACCCTATAAACCCTATAAACCCTATAAACCCTACAAACCCTAAAACCCTACAAACCCTACAAACCCTAAAACCCTAAAACCCTAAAACCCTAAAACCCTAAAACCCTAAAACCCTAAAACCCTAAAACCCTAAAACCCTAAAACCCTAAAACCCTAAAACCCTAAACCCTAAACCGTGGTGTTAATACAGGCTGAGTCGGAGGCTAACACCAAACTCTAGAGAACCAGATGAATTACAAAGGGTCTCCGCTTGGCACAAGGATCTCTTCGAGCAGAAGGAGCTTCAAGCACGTGTGCTGCTTTTGGGCGATCTGCTGGTGTCGCCTCCGCGTTCGAAAGACAAGGATACTGAGAATGACCCGGCGAGCACTGTAATCTCGGCTAACACCCTGAAACTGAACAAGGTCGCTCTTCCTGGTACATGAGCTTGCAACAGCCCAAAGAGCCCAAGAGCCCTTAATTCAGGAAAATACCTTATATAAAAATCGCACCGGGGATCTCTATACACATGTATATAGGGCCATATAGGGTAGATGTTCCGGAATGAAGGGGTAGTGGGTTCTTTGGAGCTGCATACATTCCCTTTTTCCCCCATTCTCTAACCTACAAATTCTACACCAACACTCCTGGACATCTTATCTTCTCTCCTGGTCCTTGCACCCTTTCCTGTTGCTCACTCTCTCTGTGTTTATTTGTGCACTGCGATGGGGGAAAGTTACACCTAGAAAAAACAGCTTAGGTTTTGCTTTCGACGGTGATGCCTCGCTTGATGTGTCATCCAAATCTACTTGCAGTTCCGACGTTGAAGTGGGCCATCCTTGAAACGGCCAAGCGGTGGGAGGCCACTTAGCGCAGTGATGCACATATGATCACAATTTTACGCTGCAGAGTGTACACAGGGAACACTCGGATCACACATGCCACAGTTTGACAGAATGTGTACATGTGTATGTATATGTGGGCAGTCATGTGTTTTCACCATGGTGTGTTGTGTTTGTTTGCATTGTGTGCGAGGCTTTTCTTTATGTATATGTGTCGATCATTTGTACGTGTGTGAACAACAATCTCAGGTTCCATACTCCGCTGTGAAGGCCAACAAGTGTGCTTGGATCATCAAGAAGAGTCTTAATCTTCACGGTCGGCTGCAGAGCCGGTCTTCGAAACGAAGGGATGCAGATGTGCAACAGCTTACTGCGTCGGGGCTGCAGTTTTTCTGGTGTGTTACAGGGCAGGCACGTCTGTGTGTGTATAATGATACGCGTAGCATGTCCCTGTACCGTGCGCCTTGCCTTTCTAGGATGTCTTCGATGCTATCTTGGGTGGGAAATTGCTTCCACAGGACCCGTCTGACAAAGCACAGTCAAAAGCAAACTTAGAGAAG
Source organism: Symbiodinium natans (assembly GCA_905221605.1). Classification (NCBI taxonomy): domain Eukaryota; class Dinophyceae; order Suessiales; family Symbiodiniaceae; genus Symbiodinium; species Symbiodinium natans. The sequence goes on from CAJNDS010002109.1 coordinate 453,708, forward strand.
GCACCCGTGCGTTCGCGATCGAGGTCATCACTTGGAAGAGGTGCAGGCAAATCTGCCTCGCCAGGTTCACCTGAGGCAGCTCAGGATGGTGAGCTGCCATCTCAAACTAGCTCGGCTCCCCCAGAAACCCTCCCAGCAGATGCTGAGGTTCCTTCTGTAGCTGGCTGTGCTTCGCCGCCCCATGGTGAAGTGCTGTCGGTTGCAGACTGTGAATCCCCAGTGCAAGGCTGTGCCCCCTGCCCAAGCCCGCCATCTGAAGCTGCCTGTGCAGTGCCGCCAGTTGGAGTGTGCAGCCAATATGTGCCTGCGCCAGCAAGGAACTTGGTGGATGACTACTTGGATCATTATTACAGTGTGAGTCACAGAGGTTCACCGAAAAGGAGGATGGAATGGAGCCCCGCGACCCCCTTGACAGCCAAGTCCCACAAGAATGTCAAGGTCAAGAGCCCCCCTGTCAGCATCGCCCAAAGTGTGCCGATAGAGGAATCTCCTGTGAGGCCTAATGTCTTCCCGCCAGCATATTCTGCACAGGCACCTGTGCCTCCCTGGGCTGTGATCCCGCCCCAACAGGGTGCTGAAGGTAACAAGGAAGCACAGGGTGTATCCAGGCCAGGACAAGAGGTCTCGAAGGCTGTGCTGAAGAAGCCTCTGCTTGAAAGGGCAAAGCATCTCATTGCGGATGTGGATGTGGAAAGTGATGTTTGTGGAGGTACGCACTCCCGAATCCCTGGGCATAGAACACTGAAGAGTCTCCCTATGAAAGTGTTCGTTTAGGAGAAAGAGTGGTGTGCTCATTCAGTGTGTGTGGAACGGAGGCCGTGTGGCCGAGCTTCATGCGAGCCTCATCAGCATCAAGACAGCTTTGAAGCAGAAGGCCATTCGGACCCCGAGCTTCGGCCAGTGACCTGCTCTGCACATGGGACAATGTGGTGTCTTTGCGTGTAATTGGAGGTGCACGTGCCAAGCGATGTACATGCATTATCGTATATGTTGTGTGTTATATACTTAGTGTTATCCATTTTTGATTGAGCCATCACTGCATGTCATCTCGTGACTACACAGGGGTATGTTGTGGGGGGTGTGGGTGGGTGGGTGGGTGAGTGGGGTGGGGGCGAAACATGAATATAACGTGTCTCACCCTAGAACACACCCTCATATTCACGAGACGCCGGAAAAATCCTACACACACATATGGGGTTTTCAAAATTGTGGTACCTTTTTAGGGGGTTTCTTTATACCCTACACCCACCCTAAACACTGTAAACCTGTTCAAAACCCTGTTAAATTCCCTCAGCCTTGTACACCAGGTTATCGGAAAACTCCAATCACTCGAACCCCGATTCTTTGGAGACGCTTCCATGGGATGGAATTCCGGACAGAATGCTCATGATGGAGACGTGGGTTGGCCGAGATACATTGCTGTGCTCTTCTTTGTAAGGGGTTCTGTCGACATATGTGCCTCCCCCCCCGCCCCCTTCTGCCCCTTGGCACCCCAGGGTAAGATTCTGGTTAGAGGTTCAAAGGGTTTCTACCCTATAGATATATATACATATAGATAGATAGATAGATAAATAGATATGAAGATATATATATATATATATATGCTTTATCAACCCTAAAACTGATAGGGTTGTTACAAACCCTTATAAACCCTATAAACTCGAGAAACCCTATATATAAACCCCATAAACCCTATAAACCCTATAAACCTACAAAGGGTTAAGGGTTTCTACCGGCTTTATATAGGCAACGCAAGGTTTATGTACATATAAATATCTATGACTTATATATTGATTGCGTTGCCGTTGTGAGGCAATGCTCCGTAGTGGAACTCGACGATGATGATGATGAGAAGGTGGGAGGGGTCTGGGTGTGTGTATGTGCAGGGTATTCAAGCTTCCTGTGTGCTAGGGCTCTTTTGACAGATTTGACGGGAGAGCTGACTGAGGGTTTGTATGTGTGTATAGTGCACCTGGTATCTGAAAGTATGCAAGTGAAAGTATGCGCTACAGGCATTGCCGCCTGCAATGGATCCTGCTCCTGCGCTGCTCAATGGTGTGGCTTGAAACAAGCTGGTGGTGTGGTGTGTTCATTGGGGGAACGGTGTCGAGTAAGGGGTAGTTTTCCCATGTGCAGGTGCCCATGCATTCGCGCACGCACACAGAGACATGTGCGCACACACAGAGTTTCACTGAATGGACTTTGGAGGGCCAGGTCGGTCTGCTGCACTGTTCGAGCTCTGACACAAGGAATACATGTGTACATGTATGTGATACTTTATTCAGACTTTGTAGGTTTCTTCAACTCAGCCAAGGAAGGGGTGGTGGCGAACCATGTGGTTCCTGATGCGGCAGACAATGTCATGTCTGAGGCAAAGGCTGCAGATCATGCAGCTCAGGTGCTGCCAACTGAGGGCCAGCTTGAGTCTCCTATGCAGGGGGGTGTGGCCCAAGCAATGGTAGAGGGTTCAGGTGGCGCAGAGGGTGTGAAACTGGCGTTGAAAGCAAAGTATGAAGCGCTTCTGAACCAGCGCAAGACAGATGGTGGTGAGGATGTGACACAGGATGATGACAGCAAGCAACGCTTGTACAGCCTGGGCCTTTGGAGGCCCAATCCTTCGGAGCCCACCGAATGTGTTGACCGAAACCATCAAAGGGCTCTGAAGCAGGCCAAGGAAACAGCAGCCAAAGCAAAGGCGAAGGCGAAGGCAAAGGTGAGCTGTCAGGACAAAAAGGCAAGTGAAGCTAATGAGGAGAATGAGGAGAAGAGCCCAGCTGAGCCAAAGGCACCCAAGAAGCCCAAGAGAAAAGCGAAGTCTCAGCCCACGCCTGCTGAGGCTGCTGCGCATGATGAGTGTGTGGCAGGTGGTGACATGGGTTCTGGTTCGGCAGGCCCCAGTGACCCCAGTGATGAGGCCGCCCCTGCTGTGAGGCCTGATGCTGCAGAGACAACCTCAAAGGCGGTGGCCGTGGGTGGGGGTGGTGGGGAGCCCGGGGGTGTGCATGGTGAGAAGACTCGCAAAAGAAAGAAGCCAGATGATGAAGGGTATGTGCCATCGTTTGCGCGTCGTACGTGTCCCACGCAAAAGCCCTATGCAACTGCAAGATGGCATGCCATCAGAGATGCCTTCATTATGATTCTTCGCCCCCATTTGCGGAGTCCATCATCTCACGAGGACCCCTTGTGTTGGTGCGTGCGTGTGTGTGTGTGTGAAAGGCATGCAAAGCTTAGGGTTGCACGAAGACAACAATGTAAAGCAAACACTATAGGAGATGGCATCGGAGTACCACTCTGGTGGTCTATGAGCTCCCACTAGAATGTATGTGTATATATATATACAGTAACATGGGATGGGTGATGAAACAAATAATATATATTTATATACATCTATCTATATATAATAGAAATGTACACTGCGCCGCTCCGGTGGTCGATGATTAAATCTTTGCCCTTCCAAGTCTGTGTACAGAATAAAATAAACTCATCAGCTCAGGTGAATGGCATCGTGCTGGAGTCCGTGCTCGTGGCTGCGATGGGGGGCTGTGTCTCAGCAATAATATATACATACAAAACATATTTACATATCTACATGTGTGTACTTTTGCACATACATACATATGCAGAGATATAACAATACATATATGTATGGGTCTATAAATATTAACATATATATATATATATTCAAATATGTATATGTATATGTACAAGATATCCGTATGTGTCCTCGGCAAGAGTATATGTATGGATATATATATATATATGTATACATATATATGTATACATATAAGAGCATATATGTATATATACATACATATATATATAGAAACATATATATATATATATATGTGTGTGTGTGTATGATCAGTATTACCCTGCTCCGGCGGGCGCATTTCTGGCGTGTGAACACACGCGCAATCTATATATATGTATATATATGTATATATGTGTATATATATAGAGAGATATGTACACGGATACATATATATATATATATTTATATTTATATTTATATATGTACTTATATTTATACACATCAAATTCAAAACATTGTCCCTGCCCCGGCAGGCGCACCGCTGGCCATTATATGTGTCTATGGGCCCTACACCCTAAACCCTATAAACCCTATAACCCTATAAACCCTAAACCCTAAACCTATATATCTATATCTATGTATGTATATATATATATATATATAGATATATGTATATACACATATATGCACACACACATGCATATTTTCCATAGGTATGTATGTACTTATTATCTTTTCTGGGGTGATGTAGTATGTATGTGTGTTTATAGCATACACGATATCTATGGATTCGCTCGTATTTCAAACTCACACTGCACTGTTCGAGTGAAATGAGCACTGCTGCAGGATACGTTCTGGAAGCACTGCATGAGCACCTTCAAAGTCGAGAATGTGCAGCAGAAGGATCTGATGAAGTGTGCTGCCCGGGAAGCCCATGTCTACCTAGACCAGGCCTATAGAAAGCCCGTGCCAGTGGTTGGTGTGGGTCTGTGTGGTGAAAGTGATCTCGTGTCTATCGCAACAGTCTTGATATTGGGTCTTTGCAGGTGCAGGAGACCTGAGACAATTCGAGCATGTTTTTGGTGGTGAAAGGATCTTGCAAGAAAGCAAGCCACACTTGTGCTGCTTGAGGCATGTGTGTGTGTGGCTATGCCTGTGGAGGCTTCAGCTTTCGGAATGAGAAACCTTGTTGCTTATATGGACAATGCTCTGCGCACATATGCATGTCTGGTTCCGAGCAGAGTAGTTCTGTGTGATGGGGTCTGCTAGGGCTGACCAATTCGAATGTTCATCGACTGCTGGACCGTGCAAATTCAAGTGCCCTCTTCGTGGTGCTGGTTGAAAACAGGAGTCAGGGTCACCTCCTGCTCCATATAGTGCTTTGTGAACACAGACACACACACATGTACATACACACATACGTATGGACATATGTATCTATATCTATATATATATATACACATACATTTTTGACTGTAAATACATGTAGTGAGCATATACTTGTGTATGTGTGTATATAATGGGTTATCGATACACCGAGCCTCCTTAATAAACCCAACACTGAGGTTCAGTCTATTTTCAGTCCAGAGTTTTTGAAAGAAGGGGCCCCTACAGACGTGTAATGCAATATACTGCCAAACCCCATGCAAAGACAAGGCTGGATGGTGGGCGATGCCACGGGGCTGCAAAAACCTGCTGAAGTGTCTGCGGGCCGAGAATGAAATCGATGATGGTGTGGCTGGCGTGTTTCTGGAGACTCTGTGGGGTTGCGATGGATCTGTTGGGTGTGGTGTCAGAAAACGGGTTCTGTATACACCATGGAATCCTAACATTCGTAGAGGATTGGTTCTGGAATGGGAGGGTGTTGTGTGTTCAAATGGCAGTTTCTTGTTCAAACTGCGTGTGGGTCTCTAACTGCTGCAACAAGGTCCTGTAGTGTAATCATGGTGCAATGGTCGGTGCACTTGTTCGTGCAGCGCTGCTACGCAGCGCGGATGCCAAGGGCCACGGGGCTGCACAAGTATGCTTCTGGAGGGGGGGAAGGGGAGGTTTCGAGGGGTTTCACAGGTCTGGTGGTTTAGGGTTCCTTGTCAAACACACACAAACACACAGAGACACACGCGCCAAACCCTTTTGTGAGATAACGTGCACATATGTGTGAGTGTGTATATATATATGTATATATATATATGGTTTCAATACTGTGTGCACATATATACCTGTATATAGATATACGGTTATACACATCCAAAGTACACACCCTGTCCTAGGTGGTTGTGCTATGTGGGCTCCTCCTCTTGTGCAATCAGAAGCTCGATGTTGGCAGAGTCTCTTGCCTGCGGTTTGTGCATATCTAAGGGTGTGCAAGATGCAAACTACGAACAACCCCCTCCTTATGAATCTATCGAAAACAAGAGATCTTTTCAGATACAAGATTTTTTTTAACATGGAGACAAGTATAAAAATCTACATATGTACAATTGAATTTGATCTTCGAGTGGGCAGTCAGGTGTGGAAATTCTGCGAGTTCTTCGCAGGAGAGGCGCAGGTGAGCCGTGCGCTACATGATGCTCAGCAACCTGGGGTCAGCTTTGACATCAAGTATCAGGGCGGCAGCAGGGCAATGGACATTATGACCCCCTCTGGAATGGGGTGCCCTGTTCAATACATGGGATGGTAAGTTTATACATGGTTCAGCTCTTCCCGACTTAGTGCTTCGAATGGGCTGGGCTGTGTGTGTGGGGATGCAACAGAAAATGAAACCTTACCAACTCTTAACCCTATATAAACCCTCTAAACCCTAACACGGAAAAGCTTTAGTTTTGATATGGTGCTCATGGCTCTTTTGAGGCTGGCTATGCTGGGTGTGCTGCGCATGGATACCAACTCGTTGGCAGTCCTGGCTCCTGTGTGCTCATCATTTACATTTATGTGTGTGAGCCAATCTGGGCGCAGCTTTGAAAACCCGGCTGGCCGCTGTCATGATGTGCCTTGGGTTGCGCTGAGCAACAAAATGGCGGCTCGGAGCCTCTGAATGCTGATGAGATGTCTTGTGTTTGAGAAGTATCTATATAGATGAAGTCTATAGAAGTTATTAGCTAAGAAAACCAAAGCTTGTATTGTCAGGACCATCCTCCTGGCTTGGATGGTGGCAGCACTGGGCTGCTGCTTCCTATTGGAGCAGCCTGCAAACAGTCTTTTCAGGCACCTTCACATGTGGAGATTTTTTTGCAAATACATCACCACAGTGACTTGGCGTATAATTTACAAAATCTGTGCTCTTGCAAATCAAGGTACCTGGGCTATATAAACGAAAGAGTGTGAGAGAGCCGGACCATACACGTCTCCCCCTTTCTACCTATACACATCAAGAGAAATATAAAATATATCAAGATCAAGAAAAAGAAACAAAGAACAGAAGGAGCACCCCCACCCCCCCCACCCCCCATGCCCCCCACCCCCCCACCCCCCCGCCCCCCCGCCCCCCCCCCCCCCCCGCCCGCCCCCCACCCCCCCCATGTAGCCAAAGTCCATGTAGCCAAAGTGGCATTTTTGAAGGTATTCAAATTTCGTGGAGTGGCGCACCTGGTGGGGGGGGCGGGCTGGCGGGCTGTGGGGGCTTGCGGTGGGGGGGTGGGGGGGATTCAGGCACGGGGACGTGGCTTGTGGGGGGGGGGGGAGGCAATAATGGAGCGTACGGCTGGATTTTGTTGTTGGGTGTGTGTTCGTTTCGGCGCCAAAAAACAATGTACGCGCGCGCCGCCAAAACGTGGCGCCAAACAATGATGCGTGCGCGCGCGCGCGCGCGCATCATGGTTTTTTCTTTTTTGGGGGGGGTGGGGGGGGGGGTGGGGGGGGGAGGGAAGATCTGCTCCAGCCGGGGTGGGGGTTGGTTGGGGTTTAGGGGGGGTGGGTGTGGGGTCCCCTTTCTTTCGCAATTCACTCAAACCAACGGCCCCAAACCCCCCCCAAAACCCCCACACAAACCTTCTCCTCCTCTCCTCCTCTCCTCCCTCCCTCCTCCTCATCCTCTCCTCCTCCTCTCTCCTCCTCTCCTCCTCCTCCTCCTCCTCTCCTCCTCCTCCTCCTCTCCTCCCTCTCCTTCTCTCCTTCCTCCTCCTTCCTCTCCTTCCTCTCTTCCTCTCCTTCCTCTCCTTCTCTCCTCCTTCCGCTCCTTCCTCTCCTTCCTCTCCTTCCTCTCCGCTCTCCTCCTCTCCTCCTCTCCCTCCTCCTCTCCTCCTCTCCTCCTCTCCTCCTCTCCTCCTCTCCTCCTCTCCTCTCTCCTCCTCCTCCCCTCTCCTCCTCTCCTCCTCTCTCTCCTCTCCTCCTCTCCTCCTCTCCTCCTCTCCTCTTCTCCCTTCTCCTCCTCTCCTCCTCTCTCCCTAAATCATATATATATACAGGTGGCATTTGTGTACATGCACACACGCACACACATGCACCAAGGTATGGAGACAAGCTGTGTGGCTTCGATTGTACGGCCACGAATCATGCAAACGTACGTACTTCTGGAGCAACAGCAGACATGTCGCAGAATTGGACTTGGGCAGGATTACCAAGGAAGGGCTTCGAATGGTTGTTCTTAAGTCTTGCCATTTTGTGATGATAGGATTTGGTTGTGCTGGCTGTGGCAAAAAGATGTCCGTCTGCAGGAAATGCGGGCGTCGGCGAAGCCGCTGGCCCGATACCATGTGGACAAGCGTGGTGTCAAGCGATCGTCTGGCCATGGGAAGAGATTGAGGGCATCGCAGACTGGGCCTTGGTCTGTGTACATAGTAGCCTCCCCTTCCTCTGCATCACTGTCTCATGTAAAAGTATGTACCCCGTGGTTCTAGTAGTTTCCACAAAAACTAACTAAGGGCCTACCCGGTGGCCTTGGCCAGGAAGATTGCAGATGTCTTTCCCAGGATGTCTCAGGATGTGGCGCCATTGCGCAATGTACAAGTTACTTGGATCGTAGGCTGAGGGGGGGTTGTGTAGGGTGTGCTTCTGGGTTCGATGTGTCTTGGAGTTGCTCAGGTTTTGTTTTTCGTTGCTCAGTACAGGAAATTTATACACACGCAGAAACATGTTCATATATATTCCTTATTTTGGTACAGGGGGTTTGGGTTCAGACCAAAAACATTATACTGTGAAGTTCGGGGCTGATAGTCGTTCATGGGTGCTGGGTGTGCTGTGTGCCCGTAATGATGTAGAGCCAGGGTTTGTGAGTCATAGTGCGGTGGCCGGCCATCGAGTCACAAGGATCATGGAGGAGCCTCGACGCTGACGCTGCTACATGCGTTAGAGACAAGCTCTGTTTGGCTTGAAGCTGAGATGGGCGAAGTGTTGGACTACTTGAGAACATGCAAGTATGTTTATGCTGACCCATGGCTTCAGGATTTTTTGTCTCGAAGCGGGAGTCAGTAGCTGGTTGTTCTGATGGGTTTATACTCTTGTGCACAGTGGGTTGCTCATACATGTATGCAAAAGGCACCAGTGCGCACACACACACACACAAAATGGGTGTAGGCTTTGTCTGTAGTCTGTAGTGTTTAATTTTCACTGTGTGCTATGGATTCGCAGAGTGCCTTCCTTGAGCTTGAAGAGCTCTTCACATATGTTGATGACCGTGGTCACAAAAGGTGAATCCAAAGCAAGGACACCTGCGTGGTTTCCTGTACTCCCCGAAGGCCTGCCTATGTGGGTTATCATGTAGTGGAGGGGTTCTCCCCGAGGGGTGTATACACATGTTGTGTGCAGCTACGATATTGGCTTACTGCAGTGGCTTCGACTTGAAGGGGAGAAAAGTTGCAGGCAGTGTGGCCTGACCTGCAGCAGTCAATCCGTGCCTGGTTTTCATGGAACAGGAGCACCGAGCAGACTCTTCACTTGCATGTGCGTGAAGAAGTTTTTACATTTGTATGATAAGGTGTTGCTGTAGGAGGATGCGATGGTAAGTGTGATATAAAGCTATCCGGTGCTTTTGTGAACAGTGATTACCTGGCTGATTTCGTGTGAGGCCCAGCACTTCCATATGAAGCGAATGCACACTCAGACCTGGGAATATCAATCACAAAACTTCTCGAAGATGGTGTGTATCCATGCCAGCAACATCCTTGATACTGGCTTTCAGGGGTGAGAAACAAGGATCGCTAAGGAACATCAACAAGGGGGTAGAGGGAACCAGGAAGAAGGATGGATCGCTCAGGTTTGTGCCTCCATATTTTGTGTATGTTGTTGGTGCTGATGCATCACAGCCGCGATGTATACTAGGCTGATGGGCTGGGTGTGCCTCGCTGTTTCGGGCTGTACTGACAGCCTGAGGCACCAATTCGAAAATTCGAAGGGGTCATGCCGGCATCTGCTGGAAAGCCTGCGTGTTTGGTTGTGTGTATAGATGCACACAGGTGAATGTGTCTATCGACAAATACTTATACTCATTTAAGTTTTTGCATATATATATATATATACATATATACATATACATATATATATATATATATATATATTAGATTGCTATAGGTAGGTTTATAAATAAATAAAAGTAGAAGTATATATATATATTTTATAGGACTTATCTAGGGCTTACAGGGTTTGTAGAGTTTAGAGGGTCTATAGGGTTTATAGGGTTTATAGGGTTTATAGGGTCTACAGGGTTTATAGGGTTTATAGGGTTTATCGGGTTTGAAAGTGTTTTATAGGGTTTAATAGGGTTAATATAATCTATAGATAAGGTCAAAATTTAGGGTTCATAGGGTTTATGTATTGGTTTAGGGGGCTTAAGGTGGCCTGTTGTTTTGGTTTTGCTGGTGTTTAGATCAGCTGGCCTCAGGAATGTCCTCCCCTTGTGCAAAGCACTTATGAACCCTATAAACCTTTTCAAACCCTACAAACCCTATATAAACCCTACACACCCTATAAACCTTATATGTACCTAAAAGCCCTACACTGGCTCTACTTGGAGCAGAAGGAGATATGATGCAGTATTTTTTCTTGTGAAGCAAGATATGACACAAGAATTTTCCCGTGGCTACTGCTGAGGAAAAAATGTTGTTTGTATGGAAAAAAGTGCTGCGCAAGAACGCGACGGAAAGCCAAGAATTTGCGCAAGAAAACCAAAAAAACGCGCAAGAACGCACAAGAATTCACAAGATTTTCTGGGGCCTCCGGGGCAACATTTTCTGAGAGGTTTCTGTGAAAAAAACAACCCACACAAGAAAAACACAAGAAAGCCTTACACCGAGGGCCGGGGGCACAAGAAAAACACAAGAATCTGAGCTCAAACATATCACAGCATGGAATTTAAAATAAATATGCTTTAGGGTTTCTATAGGCTTTAGGGTTTGTAAAGGGTTTAGGGCTTATATAGGGTTTAGGGTTTAGGTTTTATAGGGTTTGGGGCTTAGGGTTGCAAATTTAGGGTTTACGGTTTAGGGTTGCGTACAAACCCTATATATGTATATGTGAACACGTAAACCTCTTGACATATATACTAGAAACCTGAAAACCTTATAACTTACATAGTCCCCAAACCCTAAACCTTAGTTTAGCCTAACCCCTACACATTGTCTCTCTTCATATTCATGTATACACACATAAGATGTATCTCTGCCAGGTCCTGTGTCGAAGCGATCGAGATCAAGTAAGCGGGCCCGACTTCCAGTACATGGAGATGGTCCGTTCGGTGCCGCCCCCCCCCCCCCCCCCCCCCCCCCCCCCCCCCCCCCCTGCTTTGATGCAGCATCACTTATCGGTCTTATGGGACTGCGGTTGCTTTATATATATATATGTATGTATCTTAACACTGTAGCGCCTGGACATGTAGTACAGTTCTGTGGTGTGGTGCTTGATAGAAGCAAGCATGCTGTGGGCATGCTTCCCATATATGCCTCTGGACTCGCAGGTGGAAACCATGTACGAGACATATAAAGAAGATATATGTGAAT
>CAJNDS010002109.1:470167-671160 GCA_905221605.1 Symbiodinium natans
CAGGAAATGCTCGACAGTGGCTTGTTCGACACGTCGTGGTCGTTGGGCGACATCGTGGCCTTGGACGATGAGTCCGAGGGTCGGCAGGGCTCGGGCGGTGGTGATGCTGGTGACAAGAAGGCCCGCTTGGCAGAGTTCCCCCCCGTAGAAGGGGGGGAGACTCTCCAGGAAATGTTGGGGCAGTATAAGAAGTGTTGCTTAAACAAACGTGCCCTGCACAAAACGACCAGAGACCGCCTCAAGTCCGAGAATGCTTCTGGCCATGAGACTCCCATCTGAATAGCAAAGGCATTGCGCACAAGCTTTTTGTAGTGGGGAAAATAGTCACACCGAGAGAGAGAGAGAGATATATATATGTACACACGTATACACACACATGTAAAAAAAAAAATATATATATATATATACATATGCACACAGATAAACGTATTATATTAGTGTATGAGGATAGGTACATGTAGGGTTTTGAATGTGAGGAAAGCATCTATAACAAGTGTGTGTGTGTGTGACGCACACACTCTCTTCGTGCTTTCTGATCAATCACCCCGAAAACCCAATATAATCCCTATTCAAAACCCCATAAAGCTTGAACCTCTAAACCCCACAAACCCTATATAAGCCCTTCTAAAACTTATAAACCTTATAAAGCCACGAAAGTGTCTGACCTCCAAGGGATGACCTTGCCGAGCTGGACAAGTGTGCGGGCTGCTTGGACAGGTATGGTAGAGGGCTGTCAACCAGAAAGTGCTTCAGTTTACATAGGGCTTACACTCTGGGCATTGGGCTGCTTTAGGGTTTGGTCTGAAGGGGTTAGGGGAGGCTTGAGTTTATGTGTGCTTCTATAGGGCTGTTGGTTCCTTCATGGGGTTCGGACATGGGACATGGGTCTGGGGTTTGTGCCTAGCGAAAGGGCCTTGTGTGCTTTTACACAGTTCAGGATGGAAGGTGTCAGGCCTTGGAGCTTTGAGTTTCCAGAGGCCTTGTGTATAGTAAAGGGTTTGGGGTTCATAATTCATAAGTGTTTATAGGTTTAGGGTTTACAGGATCTAGAGGCTTTCTAGGGTTATAGGGCTTATAGAGGGTGTTTTGGGTTAAAGGGCTACTGGGCAGCCTGGGCAGGCAGTCGAAATGGTCATGCGCCCTGGTTCTCACTCTGTCCCCTAAAGCCTAAACCCTAAACCTTAATTTTTATAAATCCTAAACCCTAAACCCTATAAGCCCTAAACCCTATCAAACCTCCACCCTATAAACCCTATAGACCCTAAACCCTAAACCCTGTAAACCCAAAACCCTAGAAACCCTACACCCTATATAAACCCTATAAACCCTTTAAACCCTATAATCCCTAAACCCTATAAACCCTATAAACCCTATAAACCCTATAAACCCTATAAACCCTTTAAACCCTATAAACCCTATAAACCCTATAAACCCTATAACCCTATATAAGCCCTATAAACATCTCTGTTCGCGGGATTTGGGGTTGGGATTTCGGAGGTGCTGCTCTTCCTCTGTAGTGTAATCCCCTACAACGAAAAACAGGAACTCTACACAGGAGCCTTTGAGACCCTTTACACCCCATACAAAGTCTTCCAGCCCTGCAACCCTGCAACCAATGAAGTGCCAATCCATTGGATGTTTCGGCCTGAAACATGTATGTAGGTTTGCGCAGCGCAGTTATGTATGTTAGGATGGTTTTATATGTTAGTTTTTATAGGGCTTATACAGGGTGTACTGTTTAAGGGTTCGTAAGGGTCTTTCTTGTATAAATATAAGGTGGTTTGTGGCTGAATGTGTATCATATTCCTAAAGGGTGATGCCTCTATATAAACCCTGAACCCTGTGTGTAAATAACCCTATATATGATGTAAACCCGAAACCCTATACGAAGCACCGCCCAGGTGAACTGAACAAGCTCTATTCCCAGATGACCGCCCTCGAGGTGACCCCTGCTGGGAACATGCCAGGGCCCCCAGACGTCATCACGTCGCAACGTTCTCCTCCGGCGTAGCGTGTGCAGGGTACTTATGTGCTGCGTGTGCTTTACATTTGTATAAATACCTGCTAGCTTTCGTGAAATAAGGAAGGCATCCTATGCCACTATCTGCGAAAACATCCGTGCCCAGTCCCTTGGCGAGCATCATAGACTGGTGGAATGGGCCGGGGTCGGACGTCTCTATCTGAGGGCGATCACTTTCAACAACAAGTACTCGATGGTCAAGAGACCTGCCTGTAATTATGTGTGCAGGTGCATGTGTGTCGTACCGTGTTTGTCAGACCTCTGTCAACAAAAAAATCAGATCATGAAGTGTATATAGTGCCCCCCCTCCCACCTGCCCAGGACCCACTTTCAGAAGGCTGTGCCGAAAGCGAAAGCCAAGAGCAAAGCAGCAGCCAAACCTGAGTGAGTGTATATACATATATGCACTCTGGATGAAATCCGCTGGGGGTGTATTGCACATGTGCAGTGTAAGGGTGCGCTTGAGTGTTTAGGGTTTAGGGTTTAGGGTTTCGATGTGGTGTTATTATAGGGTCGATTTAGGGATAGGGTTTTCTGGGGCTAGAGGGTGTATACATACAGGGTTGCGCAGAGCTGCTTAGCATCACATGTGCTTTCAAACAGCGGTCTCCTCCTCAGCATCTTCGACCATGATCTGACGTGTTCCCCTGAGCGGGAATGTGAAAGATGTGATCCGGGGCTGCAAGCCCTGACAGTGCAAAAAGTAAAACCCTAAACCCTTCCAACCCTGTGCATAGCCCTAGATATAGCCTGGCTTAGAGGACTTCTGTGTGCGAGGTTTATTGGGTTCACAGGTGTAAAAGGGATCTTCTTAACCGACGTCCGGGCATAAACTGTGCTGCAGCCCAGGGTCGCCCTTGAAGGCCATGGATGGTATATATTCCCTGTGTATCCCGAACCCTAAACCCTAAAACCTCTTATAAACCCTATATATAAATCAATAAATAAAAAAAATATATATATATATAAACCCTAAACCCCATAAACCCTATATAAACCCCGAACCCTAAACCCGAACTAAAGCCAAAACAAGCCTATGTGAGCTGATGTGGTCGAAATGGCTTTGCTGCGCTGATCGGCAAAAACCGGCTACTTTTGTGCAAGCTCTGATGAGCTAATTCGATTGGGGTCAGTGAATGGCCTGTGAAGCTTGGCTGAGTGTTTTTTGGATGCTGAGCCATGTGTGCCCTGATGAGCTTCGGTGGTGAACCTACATATAGAGGGGGTGCTTACTACACGCTATCTGACCCTTGACCATGGAGCTCGGGGGATGGCAGCGTCACTGATCCAAGGGTGGGCGTCGTGGAGCGATTGCATGTGCTGTGTAAGATGTACATAAGTAACTGAGGAGTCATCGCCCATGTCAGTATGTGTGTGTATATGTGTGCAACGCGTCAGTTCCAGCGCCAGTTCGAGCTGTGCGTGTGTGGGGTGAAGAAAAGAGAGAACAATAATTGCGTGGAGCTCTCTGCGTCCATATGTACTTCATCCCCTATGTATAACCCACGCAAGCCTTATATGGCCTGAAACCCTGAACACCCTTTCTATCAACCAAAGCCATGTGCTAGCCCTATAAACCCTATACAAACAATATATATATATATATATATAAACCCTAAACCCTAAAGACCCTATAAACCCTAAACCGTAAACCCTACAACTCATTGCCTCGACAGGTGCCATTCTGGCAAAGCATCAGCCACTGGATCCGGATGGAGATTGCCTGGGGCCAGTGCTGGACACATTTGCTGCCCCTTGGGTTTTTAAAGAGTGGAGTTTGGGGGTTTGTATAGGGTCTCTGTAAACGGAGTGTTCGGGTTTGTCTGGTGTTTCTGGGAGGGCTGTTTATTGGACTTTGGGGGTGTAGGGGGAGGGGGGTTGGGGGAGGTGGGTCTATAGGCTTTCTAAATAGGGTTGAAGGGCAACATTGAGGGTCTAGGGGTTACACATCTACTGTCTACATAATGAGTGTGCCAAAATAAGAAAAGTGAAACAAACTATATGCTCGCAAAGTAATGCGCCTACGTCGTTTCATGCTCTGCAAATTCCGAATGCTATGACCCAGAACATTGCCTTTATATCGTTCAGGTTAGCCTCTGCAGAAAGCATGTCAGTACCACAACACCCGCCCCCCCCCCCCCCCCCCCCCCCCCGCTTCCCCTGGAGTATCCCAAAGTGCAAAGCTTTGTATGTCCATCCGAAACAAAGAACGTTATGCAGGAGACCACTGCATCAAAGGCGGCTACTCTAGCAGCTGGAGCAGGCAAATCTATGCTGCTGGCCCACAATGATGAAGGGGTGATTCTTCAAATGCTGGGCCAAGGCCACATGGCTGAGTTTGGGCAACTACCGAAGAATTTGAACAATGTCGCCAGAAACCTTGGAGTGCGCCTGCGGAGACTGGGGTTCATGCTGAAGGTTCCGATTGCGCATGTGCAGGCCAACTCCTGCTGCAGCACATCTTTGTGGCTCCCTATAACTCCGATGAACCCTATATAAACCCTGTATACACCCGAAACCCGATATATGTGTAGGAGGCAGTAAGTATCCTGAAGGTTCTCTCTCCTACGAGAAACCTACAAGGGTTGAGGGTATTCAGGGTTCCTGGGCTAGCTTCTTCGCTGTTGGGGGATTGTAATTATGAACAGTAGCATGGGTGGCTGATCCCTATAGCCATTTTTTGGTTGTATAAATCAAACACAGGACGGCAACAATGACCCTGACAGGTTCAGTATGCTCTGGGGTTTGGTTGTGGCAATCATCCCTACCTCAAGGTGACAGACTTTGCGAACCTTCTGTTGAGTAGAAAGGACTGGAGGAGCAAACTTTTGCCTGATGATCCACATGTGGAACTGCTGTCTTTTTGGCGGAAATACGAAACCATAGCGCCGCAGCACCAAGTCTTCAGAAGCCACGGTGACAAATTGCACCGATGCGTACCGATTCACTTACATGGTGATGAAGGGACATCATTTGGAAAGAAAGGTTTGTTTCAGTTTTCGTGGTCGCCCCTGCTGTCGGCCGGCGCATGTGGATTGAACCGCTACTTTATGATCACACAAATTCTTCATAAGTATTACGCGAAGCTTGCAAAGGGGAACTTTAAGGGCAACCCAGCGCTGGATACACTGATGCGGGCTGGTGTCCAGTCATGCCTTGAGGCATTCACTAGTGGAGTTGGCTCTGGTGATGATACTTGGTACCTGGTGACGCTCGGGTTAACCGGTGATCATGTATTTCATTCGTGCCTTGCCCGCACGTACTGTGATTCCATTGCTGTTTCTTTATAGTAGCTGGGTTAGCTGTGCATACTGTTTTCACGCAATCATAGATTTAGGTCGTTGTTTTTTCGCTCTGACTTTGTGCAATATGCCCTGCTGTGGCTACATAATGATAGGGGTCTAGAAGGTTTATATAGGGTTTCTGTATAGGGTTTATCGGTTTTGTAGGTTTTATAGGTTTTATAGGTTTATAGGGTTCATAGGCTTTATAAATAGGGTTTACAAGCCGAACTGCACTACTGGAGCCATGTATATGATGCTTATATATACCCAGTGTGCATCCCTGACAACACTGCAGGGCTCCTTGTGAAGCAGGTGCATGTCAGGAGGACCTGTGGTCACATGGGGCATGTGTGGTGGGTAGACTCTATATACGCAGGGGAAGGCCTTTTCAGGGTATTGTATGATTTTCATCGATGCTTCTATGCAGGTAGATATCATCTTTTGGATATACTATAACCCTATGTTGGGAACATCGATGACACTGAGCCACAATTTGCTTACTAAGGAAAGCCATGCACCTTGTGAGGAATCACTTGAGACCGGATGTCTGCCCGCATTGTGAGGCGAACACTTCCTCCATTCCGTTCGAAGATGTTTCTGCAAATGCAAAATGGCTTGGCACGATCGGAGCTTCGAAGCCTTGGGTCGAACCGCATGTGTTTGAAATGCTCCCAGGCGGGGCTGACCCCAGCTTCATCAAGCTGGACACTTTCCACCTTGGCCCTTTGGGTGCTGGATACTATTTGGCCCCATCTGTGCTATGTGTTTTGGTTGCTTATTTCAAGCACTTCACCCCACTTGATGGGAAAACTGATGTGGAAAGCCGACTTGCTGTCGCGCACAACAGTTTCATGTCGTATTGCAAGGCCACATCCCGTACACCGAGGGACCTGAAACAGTTCACAAAGAGCAACTTGCACTGGCCCTCGCAGGCTTCGTATCCCATGCTTTCATGTAAGGCAGGGGATACAATCATGCTGCTGCAGTGGCTCCAGGATTATCTAACAAGTGTGCCACTCGATCTCTCCGATGACCTTCTCCGCTACAGCCTTGAGGCGATCTCAGCGTTCAACGCTTTCTGGCATCTCTTGTATAAAGCTGAGAGTCGCATTTGGTGGAGTCAGAGCGAAGCGGCTACTGGTCTGATCGCGTTAACTGGCTTTTTGCGCTCTTATCAGGCCGCTGCCAAAGAAAGCTTAGCACGGCGGCTGGGCCTGTGTAAGTAGCAGTTTGTGTGCTCTTTGGGGTGCCCCTGTGTTTAGCATAACACACCTGGCTTACACATATAGGGTGAACGTTTGGGGACAGGTCTTCAAAAAGGTGTCTTCCTTCTGTTAGGGTGCTATTATGCAATGTACTATTTGCGTTACAATAGTGGACAAAAACGCAAGGCTAACTTTTTACATTTCTCTATATACCCCCTACCCAGCACCCGCCCCACCCCCGCCCCGGCTGGTGACAGGCGCCTGAGCTTCTTCAACATCGTGCCAAAGGTCCACTTCCTGGCGCATGTGGCTGTTGAGCTTCATCAAGCTTTGGAGCGGGGCTCATCTATATTGAACCCCTCTGTGTGGTCTACACAGATGGCCGAAGATTATGTGGGAGCTCTTTGTAAGATGTCGCTGAATGTTCATCCGGCAAATGTTGCCAAACGCAACCTGGAGAAGTATCTTGTACGGGCCCGGAGAGAGTGGCTCAAAGAATCTGCACGGAATGAGAAAAGGCTGCTTCGGGACAGCTGAAATTAAGAAAATTAGGCAGCCCATGTTTGGGCCCTCGACCACAAGACTTTGTGATCGTGTATAGATAGATGGGTGCTGTGGGTTCAAGCTGTTCGAGAAGTTCGAGGGCTCTTTCGGCTGGATGCTCTGCTACGAATGTGCAAACTCACCGTGGAACCAGCAAAAAAGGCCTTCACCCGATAAGTATAAAAAGCCCGTCGCCCGATAAAGTATAAGACCTTTCGGACAAACTCCTCCCCCCCCCCCCCCCCCCCCCCCCCCAACCATGGGTGTCCTGCCTCCACATCCTTCTCATCACTGGCCGTCGCGAGGCATGGAGCCAAGGGCATACAGGGTGTGAGGATTTCAATCTTCGAAGTCTTGACTCAGAAGCTTCGAAACGTTTAGGTCGGGTAAAGATGTGGTAGTGGGAGTAATTTCAAGGCTTCATGAGAGATAGGTGGTTATAGATCTGTGGTGGGCTGTTTGCCCATACTTCAGTGGCTTCTGAGTGTGAGCCGACTCTTCATGCATGGCCCCCCTAAATGCCCTAATTTCTATGTATAATAATTTTTGGTCTGACCTAAAATTCTTGGACGCTCCTCCGGGAGACCCAAAAGGAACTACAAAGGAGCCTTGGGGTAGAGTTGAGGGCTGAGAGGTTTTCAGGCTTGGGGCTTACAGTTTGTAGATGGCAGGGTCTATAGGCTTTGTGGGGGTTACGGCCTAAGGGGTACATGAGGCATAAGGCTGGGACATCAAACCGATTCTGCCTTTGAGAAGGTGCGAATGCGTGTAGACCCTGAACTCCAAACACTTACTCTCTGGACATCCCCAGTTCTACGGGGGCTCCCGGTGTAGAGGGCACAGCCCATGTCCGATTTTTGGAGAGCAAGGCTTGTGGCCCGCCATGTAGGGCTTGAGGTCGGTTCATAGGGTTTGGGGAATGTATGTAGGGGCTGAAAACACGGTTTTGGGCTTTCCCAGCCCCATCGCAACCCTAGGACCCTATTATAGCCACCAAACCCGGTTTGACAGGTGCGGAGGAACCTGCGGGAATGGAGATCGGTTCCGGCGCGAGTTCTCATTTTCAAGGGACTGAACCCAACACCCTTCAGGGTTTAGGATTTATACACTTGGAAAAACCTTGAACCCTGGTCTTAAACCCTTGAACCTGAATCCCCAAACCCTAACCTTGGCCACGTGCCTGGTCGAATACAGACGACATGGGCTGCTTTCCGCGAAGCACGCGAGGGTTACAGGCCAAGTTGAGTTGGCAGCTGACTTCTTGAGCCACGGATGCAGGTTGAAGGGTCTAGGACAAACCCATAAACCCCAAACTGGAACACCCTAAAAACCCATTATACCTAAAACTGCCTAAAAACCGTTTTGGGCTTTCAGAGGGCTGGGTAATTAAGGGGTTTAGGGAGCCTGGGGCCCAAAGGTATACACCCGCAGGCTTTTGAATGATAAATGCCCTGAACGAACGGCCTTCTTGACGCAAATCGGAGCCAGCCAAACCCGATTCACCCATCGAATGACTGCGGGTTCAGACTCGTATCCGAGCTTTTAATTTAGTTTCCCAGCGCATCGAGATCTCCGGGTCTCGAATCGTAACCGGACAAAGCGTTTCCGACAGTTCAGAAGGGTCTAGGACAAAGCCTTAAACCCCAAAGTGGAAAACCCCAAAACCCTTAACCCTAAAACCGTTTTGGGTTTTGTCAGGGGTGATCCAAGAGGGCCGTCTGGCGGAGCCCAAACACCCCCGCATCCTAGAGGTGTACAGGTTTAGGGTTTAGGGTTTAGGGTTTAGGGCTATATGAGCGACTGCCAAAACCGGCTCGAGGTGCTAATGGACGCAACATGAGGGGTGTCGCTTTTCAAGCGTTCCCACTGTTTTACAGGGTTTTAGCATCAACTATGCACGCTTGATGTTTCTAGGTGTCGCTGTGGGAAAAAACAAGGCTATAACACACCCAACGGTTCATTAACTTAGGGGTGTCGCTTTTCAAGTGTTCCCATCGTTTTACCGGGTTTCGGGCATTCGTGTCCACCCCTTACTTAATTGAATGGCTGGGGGTTTTGGCGCTTGCTCATATGGGTTTACGATGTTCGGGGCTAGGCTAGGGGTTCTGAGTTTCGGCTTGGAGCTTGACCTCGCCAAGTCTTGGGACTTGGCTAAGCCTCATCGCTACTTTGGAGTAAACCCAGGAAAAAAAGGTATATATTTTGTAGGTAGAAGTAGCTAATATAGGAACCCAGAACCCAAACAAAAGAGTATACACTTTGTAGGTAGAAGTAGCTAATACAGGAACCCAGAACCCAAAAAAAGTACTAAAGTATAGTACTCCAACACCCAGTCATGCTTCTTTTTTGCACACCCACGCCTGCGATGGTGCGTGGTCATCTTAATTGCGCACAGTGCCTTCCAGCACCTCTAACGAAGACCTCTCAGGACAAGCATGTCGCTGACAAAAGGTCGGGCCATACCTTGCCCAATAGGGTTTAGGATTTTGGGTTTAGGGTTCGGGGTTTAGGGTTTAGGGCTTGGGGGGGGGGGGGGTGTAGGGCTTGTCCTATAAGGCTTGGGGGTTTGAGGTTTGGGGTTGGCTTGAAGCCCGTGCCCCCCTCACGGCTTTGGGGTGTCGAGGGCTTAGACCTTCTTCCACGGCACTTTGCTTCTTTTGTTGTCTTGCTAAATGTTAGGGTTTAGGGTTCAGGGTTTATAGGGTTTAGGATTCTCCCTGCCCCATATACTATCCTGCGTGACGACCCAGTACCTAGAGTGGAGTCTGGCAGCCCAAAACTGGTGTTTAGGATGTAGCTTCCAATGGCCCCCAGCACACCCGCTCCTAAACCCTATACCCCGAAAATCAAAAAAAAACAGAGCATCGCATGACACCTTGAGCCCTAACCAGAAGAAGCTTGAACTTGAGAAGCCCTCTCGTGTCCGGCTGGCAGGCTTGCGCTCTTGATGGCGGCCGCCGCCAACCGGAAAGTGCCCATCCTATGTGAGCACCTTGCTGGACGGGAAGCACGAGAGCATGGCATCTGTTGTTCACCGGCAGCCTGAACTCCTAGATCCTCACCAAAGGGCTCCTTCTACGGAGGAGCCTGAGGGTTTAGGGTCTAGTTATAAGTTATGTACTTGAAGGGGGAGTGCATTGTTTCAGTAACCCCCAATTCCTACCGGGTTGTCGGGAACGTCGGAATGAGCAGTTTTAGGCTATGGGGTTGCCCCTGCCCGCCGCTCCCTTCCCTTCCCCCCCCCCCACCCCCTGCCCCACAAAACAAACCAGTCCTAGATTCTGACCACGACGAGGATCTCTTCGTGCTAGATTTACGGTTGCGGGTTGTATCGAGGGCTTCGAACCGGCTTTCTACCATGACTCCCTCAAGCCGGAATGCTAGACTTAGAAAGCACCCATCGCTTGCAGTTTCAGGCTTTCAGCTTGAACTCCCAAACTCTGAACCCAAAAATAAAACTTCAGCCCAAAACCCAAAACCTGAAACCCTAAACCCTAAACCCTAAACCCCAAGCTGTGAACACTGATAGGGCATCAGAGCCAGCCCTTCTCTCGGATTCCCGGTGCCGTCCCGGAGAGAAGAGAACGCGGAAGGCCCCGATGTGTCGGATCAAGGCTTTATAGGGCTTGGACGGCTTAGGGTTTAGGGTTTAGGGTTTATCTAGTGTTTAGGGTTTAGGGTTTAGGGGTTAGGGCTTAGGACTGAGGTTGCCCCTAAGTTTAGCTGAAGGATCTACTGCAGATCTTTTTTGGGGGTAGGTGTAGGCAGAAGCTGTTTCGGGCTTTGGGAAAGCAGAAGCTGTTCCAGGCCCGTTGAAAGGAATGGGGTCGGAACCATAAGTTGAATCCTCAACATGGCCCCTCTTCTGGCACCGACTTCTGCTTAGGGTACCCCAAACCCTAAACCATACACCCTAAACCCTAAGTGACCCTAAACCCTAAACCCTTAAATCCTAAACCCTGCCTAAACCCCCCTTCTTGTTTGAGCAAGCGCACCGAAAGTGGGCTCAGAGCGCCGATTCGGTTTCAAGGTTTAGGGCAGGGTTTAGGGGCTTAGGGTTGAGGGTTGAGGGGTTGGGGTTTAGGGTTCAGGGTTCAGGGTTCAGGGTTCAGGGTTTGGGGTTTGGGGTTTGGGGTTTAGGGTTTAGGGTTTAGGGTTTAGGGTTTAGGGTTTGGGGGGGGGGGGGGGGGGGCGGTACCATGCACGGGCAGAATCTGATCTTGTTGAGTGGTGAGGCTTTCTGGGCCCCTTGAGACTGCATAGTTAGCTGCAGTACCTTCCGCGCAGGAAACCAGCTGCGGCCTCACCGGATCACCGGTGATTTAGGCACTTCAACGATAAGTGGCTGGCTGAGTAGAAATGCCCATAGCAGTAGTGGTCTGAGGTAGATCCGAAACCCTGAACCATTTGGAAGAAGGGTTTGAGGGCTGGGACTCATGCTTGCTGATAGGGACTGTTCTTAATCTAGATTTACATATTTCTTCTTGGTCCGTGTCCGGCCGGGAGGAGGGGGGGGGGGGGGGATCTCAAAGTATGTATTGTGAAATGTGGAATATCTGTGAAGGGTCCGATAATGGGAATCCACTCAGCCACTTCGATGTGAATCTGCTCCGGGATCGGCATGTGACTGAAGCGTAAACCAAAAAACGAGCGGTGACACAGAAGGTTGAGAGCATCGTAACTTCGCAAGCATCCATCCATCTTAGGGAGCTCTGAGAATACCCTATACTCGGAGGTTCCTGGTATCTAGAACCCAGTTATAACTGCACTTATCACCCACTTCTAAGCCCCTTAAGTGCCCTGACATGATTATAATCGGGTTATAAGTACAGCTATAGTTGGGGTACTAAGTACCATGAACCTCCAAGTGGTGAGCATGGCCCTGAAGCCCGATGCTGCCAACGCTTCCTTCACAATGCGTGAAGACTGCCAACTTCTGGCACGAAAATGGAAGCCACTAGGGCGCACTTAGGCTCCTAAGACGTTCGAAAGATAAAGCCTGCCTAAACTTGGCTGCACTTAGGAGGGTAGCTATAAATTAATTTTCAGCTGCCTTGTTAAGAAACCCAACAAGCCCAAAAAGGCTAAAGATCTCAAGTTACAGGAAAGCACCACAAAGTAAAGGCTCACCTCTCACTCACCCAAAGAAAGAACTACATGAGAGCATTCCGGTAATGACCCGAAAGCCTGAACTGCTTAAATCCGAACCCTACACCCCTCGCCCCCCCATCCGTCCCAAAAGAGATCGAGATAGATACCCGACAAAAAACCCGCATCATTTATGCAACCCTTCGTTCTCCAAATCCCTAAGGCCCGGCTCGGGGTTTAGGTCTTCGGGGTGATTTAAGAGATACTACTACTCGGGTTTAAAGTTTAGGGTTTAGGCTTTAGGGTATGTAGTAGACTTGAGGCAGGCTTCCCTAAACCCTAAACCCTAAACCCTAAACCCTAAACCCTAAGCCCTAAGCCCTAAACCCTAAACCCTAAACCCTAAACCCTAAACCATCACTACAGCACCCTGAACCCTAAAGGGCTTGAGAGTGGCTTCCTTTCCACAGATTGCACCATCAAGGCAGGCTCCCCGACATCTCTGGCCCGGAGTCCCGCAACGGCTTGGTGCTCAGTGGGGGAAAAGGCGCAGGCAACCCTTCTGTGAGGTGCCGAAGTGCTCTAAAAGTAGATACATGAGGGGAGGGTTTAGGGTTTAGGGTTTAGGGTTTAGGGCTTAGGGTTTAGGGTTCAGGGCGAATATTGGAATCCCTTCTTGGGTGCGAATTTATCATGCGGGGCCTTGACGCCAGGGTACCAGCAGCCAGGAACCCGTAGTTTTACCCTGGTTTAGGGTTTAGGGTTTCTGAGTTCATAAGCCCCCCAACAGGGTGCACTTTCAGTTCTATAGGAAATTGTAGTATCCCAAAAAGGTAAAGTGTACTTGGCCTTTTAGTAACACCCTGAACAATATTTATGTGTAGGGACCCTTATAAGCCCAAATAAGGAAAAGAAAGCATGTCCCGAAATCCAACCGAGGGTTCACAGGGCTTATTGGGTTTATAGGGAAGGGTTTTGGGTTTAGGGTGCTCAAAAACCCGAAATCCTCAAGTCGGAGCCCTTCAAGGCTTGCAGGGTTTGGGTGTTTTTGGGGCTGCAGGGTCTTGGGTCTTTGGGGCTTTGGGGGCTTTAGTGCTTTGGGTTTTGGGGATTTGTCCTTTCCGGGTTGAGGGTTTGCAAGGGTCAAGACCCTAAACTCTAAATCCTAAACCCTAAACCCTAAATTTAGAGCCCTCCTATCTTCGCACCCTGGGTTGCCCGTCCCTTCAAACGCGCACCTGTCAGAGGATGGCAAGCAAAACGCTCATTCTGCACGGTCACCTGTTGGTCTACTTGGTTTAGGGTTTAGGGTTTAGGGTTTAGGGTGCTCTCATTGAAGTTGGCAGTCCTGTTCAGGGGTTGTGGTTTAGGGGGGTTTAGGGTGTAGGGCTGCGTGGCACTGTTTCGATTGAGTAAGTTTGCTTAGCATCCCCTAGAAACCCTCGCAGATTCCCCACGAACCACCTTACAAACCCCGCTTACTAAGTCAAAAGCACTTCCAAGTCCGGTTGTTTTGGGGGTCCGTGGTTGAGGATTTCAGGTTTCGTCGGGTATGGCGCAAGTCCTTGCGCCAAGTTGGGCTGCTTTCAGGGCGGGGGCTTTAGGGTTTAGGGTGTAGGGTTTAAGGTTTAGGGTTCTGACCTTGTTATCTAGTCCACAAGCATCTATGCGGGGTCCAGAATCATGGCAACATGGGGGTCTGAGGACCATTTGAGAACAGGGCCCCTGGTCCCTTGTAATCGGGTAATTCACCCGCCCAATTTCCGGAACATTCCCGGCAACTCCCGAAGCTTCGAATTCCCAAAGCCTGTCGACCCTGTCGACCCCCAGCAAGAAAAGCCATCTTCGACACAAGCCACCTGTGCGACCATGTCCAGCATTTTGGCAGGAAGTACCTTAGTATAAGGCTCAAGGCCTCCTACCAAGCTTTGCTATACTGCAAGGCCCTCAAATTTGGGATGCCGTCCTGGCACCTGAACCCTAAACTCCATACAGCCGGAAACGTTGCGCAAAGCAGGCTGCAGCGGCTGCACCCAATACCCCAAACCCTCAACCCTAAGCCCTAAACCCTAAACCCTAAGCCCTAAACCCTAAACCCTAAACCCTAAACCCTAAGCCCTAAACCCTAAACCCTAAGCCCTAAACCTAAACCCTCAACCCTAAGCCCTAAACCCTAAGCCTTAAGCCCTAAACCCTAAACCCTAGGTGCCCTGAAAAGGTTGGCTCCGGCTGCATAGGGGTGAGCCCTTGCATCTTGAGTTGGCCAGGGTCGTGTGTTGAGGACATGGAGAATCAAGGCTGCCCAGTAACCTAGGCTTAGAAAGGGTGCCCTTTTTTGCTTAAAGGGGTTTATAAGGGAACCTAAACCCCCCAAAAAGGGAATAAGGGTACTACTGGGCAACCTAGGATTCAAGCAGTTCAGAGTGTGTAAAGGGCTTTGGGGGCTTCAATACGGCAGTGTTTACAGGGGTTTTGGGCCACTCCTCCCGGATTTGAGCGTCAAGGTCGACCTTGAACCCCGCAACCCCAAACCCGAAACAGAACCCTAAACCTAATACCTAAACCCTGAACCCTAAACCCAAAACCCGTGTTACAGGTTTCGGATCCCTGCGACCTTCCCACCAGAAACCCTGAACCCCTCAGTCCCACGCCTGAGGCAAAGTTGGGCTTCGGGGCCCTAGGCGCTAGGTTCCTGATTACTGAGCCTCATATCCTAAACCCTGGACCCTAAACTGCCCGACACCCCAAATCCTAAACCCCAAATCCTAGACCCTAAACCCAAAACCCTGAAATCCCAAACCCTAAGCCCGACACCCCAAATCCTCAACCCCAAGCCCCAAACCCTAAGCCCCACGTCCGAAACCTCACACCTTAAGCAGGAGACCCACACCCCGCTTCGGCAATTCCCCAATACAAAGGAGCCTTGGCCGTCAAAAGGACAAAAAGGGCTTAGGGGTTAGTATTTAGGGTTTAGGGTTTAGAGCGGTAAATCTTCAAAAACTAACCCCAGAGAAGGCACCTACATATAGGAGGCTTCAGGCAAGCTTAGGGAAGCTACTTTAAACCCAGAAAACCCAAAACCTTAAATCTAAACCCTAAACTAAACCCCAAGCCTCAAACCCTAAACCTCAAACCCTAAACCTTGAATCCAAAACCTCAAACCCTACACACTAAACCTCAAACCCTAAACCCTACGCTCCCATTGAGGCGCCGGCTTATACGAGAGTGACCGGCTGCATGACATCCCAACACTCTTGGCCTTTCACAGGAGCTGCAGGGAAAGCGTTTAGGGTTTAGGAATTCGGGCTGAGGGTTTAGAGTGTAGCCTGAAGGTTCCTACGTCGTTCCTGTTTAGGATACATTATATGGAAGCAGAGTACACAGTATACTCCCCTAGAGGCACTACATAGGAACCTTGTGATGGCGTCTTAAGATGTCGGGGAGGTGGCCCTAGGGTGGGTCCAAAATGTTGAGCCTCCACAAGGATTTCTTGGTTAAGAGCTGTTTAGGCTCGTAGCCTATGTTCTCCCTTGTACTAACAGTCCTTAATGGGGATTCTAAATAGGGAGTACCATAATCCCTGCTACGGACTGTAGTATAAAGGGGGACCTCCCAACTTGCAATGCTCTCTATAGTAGGTTCGGGCATCAATGTCCCATAATCTTTTCCTTCGTTCCAGAGCTGGCGCCCGTTTTGGTTTTGGAGATAGGGTTGTGGCTTGCGGCGGGAGAACTGTCGGCATTGCCGTGGACATCAGTTACCCTAAACCCTAAACCTTAAACTCTAAATCCTACACCCTAAACTCTAAACCCTAAACCCTAGACCATGCCAGTCCATCAAGTGGGAGGGTATCAAGCGGACAAGCTCACCAGCGGTACACTAGGGCACACACTTGGCTTCCGCGGGAGGTTGTTGAAGCCTTGCTGCAGGATGCTGGATTTTACTGACATCGGATATGTAGGGCTTGATGTGTGGGGGGGTAGGGTTCGGCTTCGGTTCAAGGTTTAGGTACAGTACTGTCCGATGTGTGTAGGGCTAGGTGCTGTCTCCAGTCGACAACACGGGGAAGCTGCAGCGGCCTCCATGAATGTCTGGAAGCTCCCCTAAACCCTAAACCCTAACCCGCTTGCCTGTCGAGACAGCTTTCACCAGCACACTTCTACGAGCAGAAATTCAAAGAACCATGCATGCAAGAGTGGAAAGACAGCGAAGAAAAAACAACTTACACCGGGCTGTGAATTCATGAACAAGAAGATCGAACTACGCGGTGTAGGTTGTACATTGCTACCAGCACCACAGTCTTAGGACGTTGCACGCTCCCCTTCGGGTTTAGGGTGCTCAGGGTCGAGTGTCTTCACCACTAAATGCTGTAAAGTATAGAGGAGCCTTTGCGGCGCAGGGCGTTGGACTTGCTCTGAAGCTCCTTGCACGCGACATGCAGTTGAGGGCTCAACATGTTAAGTTCGCCCCCCTCCCCCCCCTTGGCCTGGCCCGGCCCCCCTCCCCCCATCCCCCCACCCCCAAAGCAATAAAGTGGTGCAATGAGAATTCATAGGGCCATGTGACTGTAATTATAGTTTAGGTCCTTGGAAGACTACGAGCCCTAACCTCATTTACACGGCTCCCAGTGCAACACCAGGATGGGCTAGTAGGCCCTGTACTCAGGGTATAGCCCCAAACCCTAAACACTAACCCCATCCTGGCAAGTGCTGTTCACGTTTGACGGCCCATGAGAACCAAACACGACCTTAGCTCGGAACCCTAAACTCTGGTGTCCGGTGTATTGAGAAGGCCCTAAACAAAAAGAACACAAAAACTCAAAACCCCAAACCCCAACACCACCCAAAAAGCCCTAAAACCCCAAAACCCTAAGTCCCTTAAACCCTAAAACCCAAAAACCCTGAAACCCGAATATTTTACCACTGAGCCATCGGTCCGAAAATGTGGTGGGGAACCCTACACCATCTAGTCCAAAGACTAAAGAGTAACCGAGGAAGACAGAGGGTACCCTTCTTGGCATAAAGGGGCTTATTATAAGGGAACCCAAACCCTGAACATGGTGACTCAGGGCCTACTCTGAGTCCTAGCCATATACACCGAACCGAGCTGTTGCTTAGGGCTTGGGGTGAGGGATTGGGATTTAGGTTTAGGGTTTAGGCTTAGGGTCAGGGTTTTGAAGGTCCGGGGTTACACTGCGTTTTGATGTGGTTGTGGCTGTCATCTCGGCGTGGACATACCTTAAAACATCGGGATCCTCAATATGACTTAAGGTCTATTCCTTATTTGAGGGGTATTGGGCTGCTTGGGTAACCCTAAACCCTAAACCCTGAACCCTAAACCCGAAACCCGAAACACTAAAACCTAAACCCTGAACCCTAAACCTTTGGGCTCTTTGGGTGCGCTTGGACCCTGTGGGCACGCTCCTGATCTGACATCAGCGGCGACGTCGGGCAAGCGTCATCGTTGGAGCCAAGGGACCTATACATGCTTTGAGGGTTTAGGGTTTAGGGTTTAGGGTTTGGGGTTTGGGGTTTGGGGGGGAGCTTCTAATCATTGGACTCTCCCTGGGTTTCGGGGACCCTTTTTTAAAGATCCTCGAAGGGTAATGTACGGGCCAGAGTCGGAGTATCTTCAGGGGAGCCTTCTTAGGGGCACATTTTTGGGGGTCCTGGTTTGATCCCTTTGATTTTCTCAAAATTAGGGGGCGTAAACCCGAAACACCAAACCCCAAACCCCAAACCCCCAAACCCTAATGTTAGAGTCGCTTTAATAAACCCCCCCCCCCCCCCAAATCTTGTTTTGGTCCCCGGGGTTTGGAGGGGTGGAAAAAAAGAGGGGGTGTCAATTATGAGGATTCTGGGGGTCTGGGGTCTGGGGGTCTGGGGGTCTGGGGGGGGTCAGCTGTCAGGGTCTGCTTTGCTTATTTTCAGTAAAATTTTCAATTCCTGGCCAGAGAAATTTTACAATTACCACCCCATTCTTATTATCACCGGACCCCCCTATATAGACTTGTTTACATACATCGGCCCGAAAACCTCCCGTAATGGAAAGTAGTCTTCGGCTGGGGCCCTCTGGCCTGGCGAATATTACTATTGCCACCCCAATTAAAAAAGCCACTCTCACATTAAACCCCAAAACCCCAAAACCCCAAAAAACCCAAAACCTCTACCCTCCTTTCATCCCCCCCCCCCCCCACAGAAAGGCGTGGAACCAACCCCCCCCCCCTTTTGAAGAAAAAAGAACCGCCCCAAAACGGGACCCGAATCTGAGGAAACCCCCAAGATCCCTCCTGGCAGCTTCTGGACGCTTCAGGGATAAGGGCTCTCCGTGAACCCGAAACCCTGATCACTCTGACCCCTAAACCCTAAACCCTAAACCCTAAACCCTAAACCCTAAACCCTAAACCCTAAACCCTAAACCCTGAATTCTCCAAGCTCAGGTTGGATCGGTCCCCCTGCGAGAAAGAAGCACCCTATGAGACTTTGGGGGTTTAGGCCTTTGGGGCTTTGGGGGTTTCCAGGGGATCAGGCTTCGGGCCGCCCTCCCAAAAAGAAAAAAGAGTTTAGGGTTTAGGGTTTAGGGTTTAGGGTTTAGGGTTTAGGGTTTAGGGTTTAGGGGAGGGGGGGATGGGTGATGTTGCCTGCTCTGGCGCTCTAGTCTTTCAGGTGTCTTCCTGTGAGGTCGCCCAAACGGAGGGTTTATGTTTCTTGTAGGCTATCGAAATGGGTAAGCAAGCATGGGAGTTTTGGGTACGAGTGGATACAGGTAATGATGGTGGGGTGCAGGGTCTAAGATGCACTAGACGAGGGATCCAGGGCCTAAACCCTAGCCTTTAGGCAAACTGTAAACCCACTGAGGTCCACACAGCTTCACTGGCGAAGAGCTTTGATCCTCCTGCCCTGGCGGGTCCCATTCTGTGAAGCCCTCTAAAACCTAAACCCTAAACTTTAGAGCGTTTAGGTTTGAGGGTTAAAGGCTTCGGATGGTTTCGGGCTATTCTGAAGCCCTATATATATATATACACATAGAGGCATATACAGATACATATACATGTACGTAAATACATGTGTATATATATATATACATACATACACATGTACATATACTCTAGTTGCCTGGTTGCCTCTCTCTGAACTACAGCAGTCTTTTCTTTTGTTGAGGGTGTGCTTCGGTCTGTGCACTTTAGGAACCAGGGCGCGATCTTCGCACACCTCCTGGTCGATTGGTTGATTGTGGGCCTTTTTTGTGGCCTGAAGATCTTTGGCACCTAAACCCTAAACCCTAAACTCTGAATCCTAAGCCCAAGACCAAATCCTAGCTGCTGGTGCGCGACAGGCTCCCTGAAACCCTTAAGCCCCGAAGCCTTGAAGCGTCATGCCCAAATGCCTCTCTCGGGCCGCCCGAGATGCCAGTAGCGGGGGTTCAGTGGCTGTTTGAAAGCCTACCCAAAGCCTCCAATGTAGTTCCTTTGTAGTTCCTTTTTGGGTTAGCTATAGGGGATTCCAGTATACTACCCCCAAAAGTACTACATAGGAGCCCTTGGGTAAACCCGAAACAACCCGAAACCCTATAAAAACCCCTAAACTCTAGACCCTAAACCCTAAACCCTAAACCCTAAACCCTAAACCCTAAACCCTAAACCTTCGAGAGGCCCCAGTGGCCTGACACTGGACCAGCCTTGCCACCTGGTTCCGAGTTTGAGGTCAAGGGCCACATGAGGGCCTTATAAGGGCTTATAAGGCCCTAAACCCTAAACCCTAAACCCTAAACCCTAAACCCTAAACCCTGGGCTTATAAGGGCGTATGAGGGCTTAGATGGGGCTTGGGGCTTACATGGGCTTATGTGTGCTTATCTGGGCTTAAAAAAAAGGGCTTGTAAGGGCTTACGAGGCCTTATAAGGACTTATAAGTAACTACAAGGGTCTAAGGGTTATCAAAAAGGTCTTCAGGACTTGGGCTTTAGGGTCTGAGGGTTCCGGGCTTGTAAGGTTCAGGGATTTTCCCCCCCGAAACCCCAAACCCTAAATCCTAAACCCTAGCTAAACCCTAAGCCCTAAACCGTCTAAAGCCTATAAACTTCAAACCCCAAGCCAAGGGCGTACATGGGGGTCTACGAGCCCCCAAACCCCAAAACCCAAAACCCTAAACCCAAAACCCTAAACCCAAAACCCTAAACCCAAAACCCAAAACCCTAAACCCTAAACCCCAAAACCCTAAAACCCTAAACCCCAAAACCCTAAACCCCTAAACCCTAAACCCTAAACCCTAAACTGTTCTCTTGCAAGTTATCAGGGCTCTGTCGAGGTCCTTGGCATGTTGAAGGTATCAAAGACCCTTTGAAGGTGTTGTATGGAATACCCAGAAGCCCAGTTTGACTTAGTAAGCAGGGTTCGTAAGGTGAGTTATGGGGATTATAAGAAGACCCTAAACCCTAAACCCTAAACTAAGTAGACTTACGAAATCGAAAAGAGCTTCCAAGTCGCTGTAGAAATACAAGGGCCCCAAAAGTCAAGGGCCCATGTCGGGCTGCGCAAGAACTAGGGTTTAGGGTTTAGGGTTTAGGGTTTAGGGTTTAGGGTTTAGGGTTTAGGGTTTAGGGTTTGCTAGCAAGCACAACTCCATCTCAAACGTCTACATGCCCATGAAGGTACCCTTAGAGGCTTTTAAGGGTTTCTTCGGCGGTGGTGGGGGGTGGGGGAAACCCTAAACCCTAAACCCTAAACCCCAAACCCTAAACCCTAAAGAGGTTGCAAAGAGTTACAGGAACCTAGGGGCAGCCCGGGCTCGCCTGCCTGCACTTTTCGTTTGCTGAAGAGTGGGCAAGCAAGCTTGTAACGAGGGGCGTTTAGGGTTTAGGGTTTAGGGTTTAGGGTTTAGGGTTTAGGGAACCATGGATAGGGTGTCCCCGGTGTGTGGGTGGGTGGGTGGGTGGGTGGGCGGGTGGGTGGGCGGGTGGGTGTGTTTGAAATGCATGCAAGGCTCGATGTTTCTGCGCGGCCGGAATCTCGGACCATGCTACACCCTAAACCCTAAACCCTAAACCCTAAACCCTAGGACCATGCAGTCTTCATGGGTAGAGTGATCCCAGGAAGTGGAGGCCAGCATCGGCCCAAACTCCAAATGAAAAGCGACATGTAAGCGTCTTCAAACTTGGGATGCCGCCTCCCCGCCTTATACTAACAGCTCCAATTATTTAGGGTTTAGGGTTTAGGGTTTGGGGTTTGGGGTTTAGGGTTTAGGGCTTAAGGTTTAGGGGTTTAGGGGTTTAGGGGTTTAGGGTTTAGTGTTTAGGTGGTACGATAATCCCTACTAAGGACTGTTAGCAATAAGGGGGAACATCCTGAGTCTTCTGTTTCCGGCAACAAGAGCCCGACTCCAAAAGCAGCTTCCTCGGCTGGGCACAGAAAGCAATCCCGGTTGGCATGGGTGCTCTGGTCAAGGGTTTGGGGTTTAGGGTTCAGGGCTTAGGGTTCAGGGTTCAGGGTTTAGGGTTGGCAGTCTCTTTGTAGGTTAGTTGCTGCTAACGGCTATGCTGTGTTTGTTCGGAAAAAAGGGTTTAGGGTTTAGGGTCGGATGCACTGGCAACATGGACGAAATCATGGTTCGGGTTGGGATGCTCTGGGCATTGGATGCACTGGTAACATGACGTGGTATGGAGACCTTGGAAGACGAAGATGCGGGCAAGCGAGTGCGATGCGCCCTGATTCTAGGATTAGGGTATGCGACAATCAGGTACCTAGAAAAACCGTTCGAAACCCTAAATCCTAAAACCTAAACCCTAAACCCTAAGCCCTAAACCCTAAACCTGCATCCTAAACCCGGGAGCTGCGGCCTTCGACGTTGCGGCGAAGCAACGTCGGCATCGGTGCCTGGCAGCCCAAACACGCTGCCGCTAAACCCGAAACCCTTACTTGGAGGTTCGTGGTACGTATTAACCAATTATAACTGTACTTATAACTGTACTTATACCCATATTAGGGCACTGAAGGGGCTTATACGTGGGTTATAAGTACAGCTCTAATTGGTCAAAAAGTACCATGAACCTATAAGTACACCACCAAACCCTACACCCTGCATTGGCACTACAGCCGCAACAAAAAAACTCGACAGAAAGCCGTGCACCCTACCATTTTTTATCCCTGGGAAGGGAAGTCACCTCGATTATTGGAATTGTTCCTGAACCGTAAACCCTAAACCCTAAACCCTCAACCCCATAGACCCTAAACCCGAATAACCCTAAGCCCTTGTCTTCAGGTGCAAGGCCGCCGACCCTTGGCCCTTAAGCCGCTCGAAAGCCCTCCATTTCGGGAATGTCTGGCTTCCCTACACCTGCAAAGCCCTAAACCCTAAACCCTAAACCCTCAACCCGAAAAGCCCTTAGCCGGAGACTAAGGGCTGACGATTTAGGGGGTCACTGAAAGGGCTTCGGCTCGAGGGTGCAGAGTTCAAGAGTTTAGGGTTTGGGGTTTAGGGTCTAGGGTTCAAGGAGATTCCCTAAACCCTAAACCCTAAACCCTAAACCCTAAACCCTAAACCCTAAACCCTCTCAACTGTACCGAGTCGAGGCTTGGCGCCACGGCCACCCCTGGTGTGCCTGTTGTATTCTGCGCGCCCGGGCGGCCGCTTCCTCCTCCTCGATCTCATCCGGCTTAGCCTAGAGAGGTTTAGGGTTCAGGGCCGAGGGTTGAGGGTTTAGCCTTTTGGGGCTAACTCTAAACCCTAAACCCTAAACCCTAAACCCTAAACCCTAGGGATTTAGAGTTTTATGGCTTCGGGATTGAGGGCTTGGGGTTTATGGGTCTAGAGGTGTTTTGTCTGCTTGCTGGCGCTGGATTTACAGCTGCAAGTGCCGAACTTCAACGGCCCCGTGCCCCCAACTCCCCAAAACCCTAAAACCCTAAACCCTAAACCCTATCCCTGAACCTTCAAGGTTGCGGAGTGCAAGGTTTTGGGTCCCGAAGGTTGGGTCCAAAAAAGCTCCCACAGCCGTGGGTTTTAGGGAGGGCTTGGGGTCTAGGGGCTAAACCCCAGAAATCCCAAGCCTAAGCCCCCCAAACTCCCTAAACTTTTAAGACCCCAAACCCCAAATCATAAACTGAACCCGAAGTGCAAACTGAACCCGAACTGGAGCCTCATACTTCTGGACCAGCTCCTGAACGGAAGGCCTGCCAGTCTAGGGTTTAGGGTTTAGGGTTTAGGGTTTAGGGTTTAGGGTTTAGGGTTTAGGGTTTAGGGTTGTACCCTTAGGTTTTGGGGGACCCTTCTTAAAGATGTCTCGGGTAGAAATAAGGAGCATCGTAGGAGTACGTTAAGGGGACCGGGTTGCTGGGCGCAGAAGAAATGGCGAGCAGCTTCTACCAAAAGCGCCGCCATGGCCTGTTCTAGGATGGCCCTATAAACCCTCTCGAGATAGGGTTCAGGGTTCAGGGTTTAGGGTTTAGGGTTTAGGGTTCAGGGTTTACGGGATCCTCTTAAACCCAATAAGGGAAAATGCAAAATATCCCAGGGGCGCACCTAGTGTTTGCTCGAAGCTTCTTAGTTCCGATTTTGGTGGGGGAGGGCTCGACTCTTCACAGCAAGGATTTCTTGGCAGCGCCATGAGCTTTGGCTGTAAATGTTCAGTGTGATCTCGAGGTGTACTTAAGGACATTCAGAACCTGAACCTTCAACCCAAAAACCCTAAAACCCTCAAACCCTGAAACCCTGAAACCCTGAAACCCTGAAACCCTGAAACCCTAAAACCCTAAAACCCTGAAACCCTAAAACCCTAAAATCATAAAATCCTGAAACCCTAAAACCCTACACCCTAACATCAAAAAACCCTGAAACCCTAAAACCCTAAACCCTAAATCTGTGAAATTCTAAAACCCTAAAACCCTGAATCCCTAAACCCAAACCGTAAAACCCCTAAAGCTTCCCGGGTTCAACTGTCATGCCAAGCCTTTGACCTCAACTGGAATCAAGCTACTACTGCAGTTCAAACCAAATTAGGGTTAGGAGTTTAGAGCTTAGGGTTTAGGGTTTAGGGTGTAAAAGCTCATTTTGTTGTAATTCTGGACCACGCAGATCTTGCTCGCTAACATCGGAACCCCGTGGCCTCAGTCAGCCTTGATCCCTGAGGTTTTTCCACATCGAAAGCTTAACCCCTTGGTTCTAAGTGGGGGGGTTCCAGTACTCGAAGCAATTAGAGGACCCCTAACCCCTAAACCCTAAACCCTAAACCCTAAACCCTAAACCCTAAACTCTAAACCTTCAACAAAATCACAAAACCCCCCAACCCTAATCCCAGGTCGTGGCACCTCTCTTCTTCTGACCCGGCGCCCTCGGGGGTCGGTGGAAGTGCCTCGCTGGAAGTGCGTCGCCACTGGAGGTTGCAGGGTTTGGGGTTTAGGGTTTAGGGTTTAGGGTTTAGGGTTTAGGGTTTGGGGTGCAGGGTGGGACGTCCGATTCAGGATTCAGGCCTTAGGGCATTGGCATGTTGAGTCATGTCACATCGACACTTCGGCACTGCTTGACCTATGCATTCAAAATGCGAAATGCTCCACAGTTTCAAAACACAAACATGTTGCTTGTTTTTTGGGCCGCACTGTTAGCATCTCTGATGACACGCCAAATGTCTTTGCTCTGTTCTGTACTTTACAGCAATGACAAGGTTGTTCAGGACTGATTCTTTACATACCATATATGTGAATCATGAAACTTTCTCTTGAATGTAATATAATTTACCTGTCAAGTACCATGCACAAAAGTTAGACCGCAAATCAAACGAAACAAAACCAACCAACCTCATGACAAGTTGAAACAAACATGACATATTATATGAAATACCAATGTGATTGGAATCCAATGGACAGTGACCACCCCATGAAAACATCCCGCTGAAGTTCCAGCTCAACCCTAAACCTGCACGCCCCCAGAACGATATAGCCATATAAACCATGTAAAGGCCTATAAACCCTATAAGCCCTTTAACACCCAACAAGCCCGAAAAAGCCTAAAGTTAAAACCCGATAATTTTCGTAGTATACCTATCGGGTAACAATCCCGGAAGGCATACTAGACAAGGTCAGAGCTACCGGAAGCCACAATGCTAAGGAAAGATTCAGGTGTGCAGCTACTATGTTTGTAGCTTTACAAGTTTTATCGTTATAAGAGCCGTATAGGGCCAAACAACTCATCTAAGCGCTGTATCCAAACAGACCCTCAATTCCAGACGGCGTCATAAGGGCCCCCATAAGGTACAGTACCCCTCATTTCGGAAACCCCCCTTTTTTTTCGCAGCCGCCACCCACGAGGCTCTTGCGACACATCCACAGGCCTGTTGCAGACTAGAGTTTAGAGCTCAGGGTAGGTAGAGTTCAGGTTATTAGGGTCCCTAGGGTCTGTAGGGCTTTAGGGCTCAGGATTTTTACGCCTCCTTGAGCCTCTTGTTCACCGTCCAGCTCTCGGGCCTCTCCCAAAAGGCGTCTCCTCGGCCGCCGTGGTTTAGGGTTTAGGGTTTAGGGTTTAGGGTTCAGGGTTCAGGGTTCAGGGTTCAGGGTTTAGGGCTTGGGGCGTCTCCTCGGCCGCCGTAGAAGCCCTCCAGGGCCTGGTCGATGTATCCCGCCGCGCGCAGGGCCGAGTCCGAGCGGCTGGGGCAGAGCTCGGGCTTCCTTGCTTGGAGGTTCACGGGTACTTCTACCCTAAACCCTAAACCCTAAACCCGAAAATAGCCCCTAAACCTTCTAACCACAGTTCTCAGTTATCAGTCTGCTTATAACCTACTTAGGGGACTTAGGGGGCTTATAAGTGCCGTCATGATTAGGGTTATAAGCACCCATGAACCTCCCAGTGGGGACCACAGGAGCCCCTGGAAAGGGGCTCATGCTGCATATGCCTTAAATCGGTATTTTTTGGGATGTTCCCCCTTCTACTAAGCAGTCCTTAATGGGGATATAGTAGCCCTTTCTATGATCCCTAAGGGGGAACATTATGGTAGTATACTTGGAGGTTCCTGGTACTTATTAACACGTTATAAATGCACGTACTTATAACTGTACTTAAAACTAGATTAGAGCACTTAAGGGGCTTATAAGTGGGTTATAAGTACAGCTATAAGTGGTTAATAAGTACCATGAACCTCCAAGTCGGGGAAATGCCCCCAAATTTTGAACCCAAAACCCAAAACCCAAAACCCTAAACCCTAAACCCCATTTTTTGGGGGGTTCCTTAGGTCCCCAAGGTTCTTTGCCAGGATGGCGTCGGTGACACTTTGAACCAGGGGCTCCTGCACAAAACTGCACAAAAAAGACATGAGGGCTCATTTGGTAAATGAATAAAAAATGATCAAATAAATAAATAGGTAGGTAGATACATGAACCTATACATATAATACATGTAGATAAATATACATGTAAATATAAATATAAATAGAAACAAATATATATATATATATAGGTATATGTACATATATATATATATATGTAGAGATAGCTACGGAGCATGGAGCAATGGAGCAGAGCAGTTTGTTGGATGCCGCTTCCACCCATACATGGGCCACTCACGTATTTGGTCATATGGTCACTTGTCTAACTTATGGTCTCTTTTGCGGTTAGTAGCAGAAGGCGGCTTCAAATATTTAGGGCAGGGAATCCACAAAGGGAGAACTCACTGTATGCATTCAGCTTCACTTGTCACATTCTCTGCTCTACGTCTGGCTGTAACCCCTTGCAGAAAGCTCCAAACTCGGACGGTGAAACCATCAGAATTTCGGAACTGTTGACTTGTACATGTATGCACATCGAGCACCTAGCGCAGGGATGTCTGTGTGGCTTGCAGTCGCGGAACTTCGGTGCAATCTATAGGATCGCCGCTTAACGCAGGATTGCTTGGAATTTGGGGCCTTGGGCTCTGGCACGGTACTCCTCTAGACATCCAAAGACCGTTCCTTTGCCATGCTTTCCCTTGGCTTGCGCGCGCCTGGCGCTCAGCCCTGAACCCTGAACCCTGAACCCTAAACCCGCAAGTCGCGCATAAATGGCTCTTCAGGGTTCAGGGTTTAGGGTTTAGGGTTTAGGGGGTTTTCAAGCCAACCTCATGGCACTCCTGCACGGCCGGTGCCGGCGGAGGGATGTCCCACGTCTCCGCCGCCGTGCCATCCGCGTAGGCCACCGAGATGCGGCTGCCATTCATGAGCTCTGGCACGGTAACCTTGAGGGTTTAGAGTTTAGGGTTTAGGGTTTAGGGTTTAGGGTTTAGGGTTTAAGGCCAGGGTACCCCCCCCCCCCCCCCCCCCCCCCCCCCCCCCCCCCCCCTCGCAGGGGCTTTAGGGGCTTAGGGGTTGAGGGTTTCGGGGCTTTAGGTGCTTTGGGGGTTCATTTAGCTCAGATTCCCTTTGTAGTTCTCCTTCTTTGAAGGGTTCTGAAGTTTGGCAGCCCTAAACTCTATGCCTACACCCTAAACCCTAAACCCTAAACCCTAAACCCTACACCCAAAACCCTACACCCTAAACCCTAAACCCTAAACCCCAACCCCCCCCCCCCCCCAGAACTCCAAACCTCATGCGCCCTAAACGACCCCCGCCACAACCTTGGCCGTGGCCGTGAGGATCTCAAGGAGATCGCAGCTCTCGGGCGCGTTGAAGCTCCAGGTCGCCGAGCCGATCCTTCGGCTTGGGGTTTAGGGTTTAGGGTTTAGGGTTTAGGGTTGAGGGTTTAGGGTTTAGGGTTTAGGGTTTAGGGTGTAGGGTTTAGGGCTTAGGGCTTAGGGTTTAAGGGACTTAAGGGGTTTAGGGTTTAGGATGTTTTAGGGACTTAGGGGGTTTAGGGACTTCGGGAGTTTAGGGTTTAGGGAGTGTAGGGTTTATAGGGTTAGAGTTTAGGGGTTTAGGGAATTTTGGTTTAGGGTTGGGGCTCAGGGTTTAGGGGGTTTATGGGGCCTTCCAACTCCCCAACCATAAGCCAAAACCCCCCCGCCCCCCCACCCCCAACCCCAAACCCTTAAGGACCTTCAGCCTTCTGCGGCCTCACACCGTTAAACCGACCCCCCAAGGGTACGTATTCCTCGATTGGCGCACCTAGATCTGACCAGCCGTGGAATTCTGTTACCCTCCAAAAAGGAGCTACGGCTTGGGGGGTCTACTTGGAGGTTCATGGTACTTAGCAACCCAATCAGAAATGTACTTAATATGACCCCCCTAAACCCTAAACCCTAAACCCTAAACCCTAAACCCTATAAATTTGGGGCTTGAGGCTTGCAGAGCTGCCTTCAGCCGAAGTGCGCTTGCTCGGCACACTCGAAACTCAGCGCCACGCCATCCTCGCGAGATCTGCCCTATAGGGTTTCGGGTTTAGGGCTAGGATTTAGGAATTAGGGTTTAGGGTTTAGGGTGCGCCCCCGCACCTGGCTTAAACCCTGCACGCGGGTTTCTGCGTCCTCCGGTGCGGTCGCGCTTGCTCCGCTGGCGCGGGTGGCCACCCCGTGCAGATTCCTTGGAGCATCCTAGGAGACGTTGATGTGCGGCTTCAGGGTTTCGGGCTTGCAGGGATTTTGGTTGGTGGAGGGACTTTGAGGCTTATAAATTACTTCCATGAGGACCCCAAAGCCAGTATACCCTGAACCCTATAAACCCTAAACCCTAAACCCCAAACCCGAGGTTCCGCAGCGGTCCGACCAAGAAGTCCAGAAGATCGAGGACGTGCGAGCCGATGTCCACGAAGAGACCACCCCCTGAGGCAGAGACCTCGAAACGCCAGCCTTAGATGCAGCTTATTATTATTATTACTATTAATTATTATTATTGCTCTTATTTCTATTAATTGTTAATGTTTATTAGCTATTATTATTATAGCTCTGGCCCCGTACCCAGAGGGCCCAAGACCCCTTAATTAAGGAATTTAGCCTTAAATCATAAAGGGATCCTTAATATGATTTTAGCATTGGGCTCTTTGGGTAAGGCCTTCCGGGTCAGCCCAGAAAGCCCTCCACCCCAGACCCCAGTGCCCTTTATCAACAAGTATGCCTAGAAAACCTCCTGTCGCAGTTCCTTCTTGTGTGGGGCACCTGCTTAAAATCCTTTATGGTTTGTATAATTGTATAATAGCAGAAATACAGTATGAGCACACCTATGGCTTTTGCTAGCATTGTGTCAGCGTGGGCCACCCTAAGCCCATAAGACCGAACAACTACAGTATAAGTTGAACCCTTATCCTAAACCCTAAACCCAAAACCCTTTTAAACAAGTCCGGTAAATCCTATAAACCTATAAACCCTACCAACCCCGAACCCTGTGAACACTAAACCTGTAAACCCTAAACCTGTAAACCCTATTATAAACCCGCAACCACACAAAACTCTACAAACTGCAACGCTATGAATCCTGTGAACCCCTAAACCCTAGAGGTTTGAGGATCAGTCCCAACCGCCCAGGATCAAGTTGGAGTTGCAGTTGAGATCTTGGTCTGTGTGATATAGGGTTTAAGGGCCCGAAACCTAAACCCCCAACTGAAGCCCTTAAGCACTCTCCAACGGTTTAGGGTTCAGGGTTTAGGGTTTAGGGTTTAGGGGGCAAAAGGGCCCAGCAGCCAACTTGTTCCTTCACAGCAGGCTTCTGCAGCCGGTAGTGCCTCGGCCCACTTGGCCCTTGTTCTGCTGTTGGAACTGAAGGGGGGGGGGTTAGAGTTTATGGGTGGGTTTCGGGATTTGAGAGTTTAGAAGTTTAGGGCATTAGTTTTTAGGTTCAGGTTTGGGGCTTGCGGTTTCAGGTGTGGGCTTTCAGGTCTGGGGGCTTTGGTTGGGGGGCTCGCGCCTTTGATTGTCATTGTTACACATGCGCCTTGGACACAGTTCACCTTGCTTTTGTGGGGTCAAGACTCCATGTCAGCCGAGGATACCCATGGTAAGCCTCTGCTGACTCTACTACTTGTAACCCTGGTTGTGACTGCGTGG
Source organism: Symbiodinium natans (assembly GCA_905221605.1). Taxonomy (NCBI): domain Eukaryota; class Dinophyceae; order Suessiales; family Symbiodiniaceae; genus Symbiodinium; species Symbiodinium natans. The sequence continues at coordinate 500,233 of CAJNDS010002109.1, forward strand.
AGAATGCTGTCAGACACACCAAGAGAAAGAGAGCGGCGTCAGGGCTCTTAGACATCGCGAAGTTTCCATGCCTAGCACTTGGGCAAGATGACAAGTCAACCGCGAGATTCGACCCAAACCCAAAACCCCCTGAAATTCTGCAACTGCGGCCAGAGGGGCACCCCGGTGATGACCCCTAACCGGCCGGATGTCAACAGCTCGCGCAGTCGCGCGAAACGCGGATAGGCCCGGCGGTAGTAAGCAACGAAGAGCGGAGACCCTGCCTTCTTGCGAACTCTGTCTGGGGTTTAAGGTTTTGGGGCATACCGGATAGTTCGCCTCGGCTTCCTGCCGAGAAGCGTTTGGAACAAGCAGACATGGATCCGGTATCTTTCCCCCTAACCCCCTAACCCAACCATTGGGCTGTTTTCCCTTCGCTCCTGGGACCCCCCCCCTGTTTTTTGAGGCCCTCTTTCCTCCTTTCCTGTGGGCCGGCCCGGCCCAAGGCGGCGCGCGCAAGCGTTGACATGTACAACAGAACATCCTGACAGAATGGCCTTAAGCGGCAGAGTCCTGAAAACCTATCTAAAGAGCCCAATACCCCTTAAACAAGGAATACACCTTAGATCATATTAAGCCTAAATAGCCTCCAACAAGATACACTCTGGCCCTTATTAAGGGGTACTTGGGGCGGTCCAGGCAAATGAAGGTACATCCCATCATTAAGGAGTGTAAACTTGGTAGCCAGGCACCAAACAATAATGAGGGTACCCGTTTTGGGGGGGTGGTTACTGTATAAGGGAACCTTGAACCCAAAAAAAAAAAACAAACACTGGGCTACCAAGCAAAGGGCTCTCCGGGTTTAAGCCCAAATCCCTGTGTGCTCACCTGCTTGAAGGGTTCGGCGACTTGCAAAGACTCGGTGAGGCTGCGTGCCATGGGCTTTTCCTCGCTTCAGGGTGCCGGTTTAGGGTTTAGGGTTTAAGGTTTAGGGTGCAGGACTTAGGGTTCAGGTTTAGGGCATTGGGGCTTGGGCTTCAGGTTTAAGTTGTAGGGTTTGAGAGCTTCGACTTCTATTAGACTAATTGTCGGGGACGGGGCTCCGACGATGCGAGGGTTTAGGGTTTAGGGGTTTAGGGGTGTAGGGGTGTAGGGGCTAGGGTTTAGGGTTCAGGGTTTAGGGTTGACAGCGCAAACCTGCTTCTTCCTATGATCAAGATGATAACGACGATGATGATTATGAGGATTACTACGACTATGGCGATGATGATTCTGATGGCGAATGACGATTCAAACTGTTCTGACGATTAGAGAAGCGCTACTTTGACTCTGCTTTGTCTTCCAGTCCCTCCCCTTTCTTGCTGTCACGATACTTCCTCTTGTTCATACTTAGCACTATCAACATAGTTTGCCTGCTCATATTCTTCATCTTCTTCGTGTCGATCATTTTGAATTTCAAGCCCTAAGCCCTAAGCCCTAAACCCTAAACCCTAAACTCTCAGCCGGGATTCCAAGTAGCACGGCTTGCCCGAGGCGGCCACCTTCTTGGCGATCTCGAGCCTCGAGCCCGGCGGCGTCGCAATGTACACGGCAGTCCTCGCAGCGCACTCTTCCCGAGGGTTTTCAGGTGTAGGTTGGGAGGTTCCTCCCTTATACTAACAGTCCTTAATATGGATTATAGTATCCCCCCCCCATATGTTCATGCCTATTCATGACTGTTAGTATGAGGGGGAACATCCCAAGGTGTAGGGCTTGGCGCTTTCAAAATGGCAGGGTTTCATTCGGCCTTATAGGGTTGAGGGCCCCAAAAAGCCCGGCAACCGGAATCTGCTGCAGGAGTCGATCTCGGATTGACTTTGAGTGTTGGCTGGACTGCAATTTCAGATGCGGACCTGTCTTCATGCAAGCTCACTCCCCCACCAAAGCTGCCTAAAGATGTTCGTCCCGGTAGCCATGATCTGCGGTTTAGGGTTTAGGGTTCAGGGTGTAGGGTTTTGGGTTTAGGGAGTTCTCGGCTTCCCCTTCCGCTTTGGTGAATCCCTAGTTGTCACCAAGCGTCACATTGGGATCTGCCAGAAGATCCTGCAGATGCGACTACCGTGCAATGTGGACAGCACTTCTCCTGCTCAAGGTTCTTGTTCCATTCGGCATCTGCATGTGCTCCATTTTACGCGCGCCAAGGGTGGTGGGGGTGGGGGGGCTTAAGCGGGGGACGGACTAAGGGAAGGAGAGCAGCCTCAACCCTAGCTCCTCCTCTAGCCATCTGTCCATGCCCATGGGTTGTCTTATGCATTCCTTGTATCCCCAAAAGGACACCCAGTACATACACTCACCAATATTGAAAAGGAACCTTAAATTCACTCACCAATAACAGCAACCCTGCTTTGGAGTAGACCCTGGACAAATATATACACTTTTTAGGTATAAGTGGCTAACATAGGAACCCAGAACAAAAACAAGTATTAAAGCATAGTACTCCAAAACCCAGGGAATAGAAATCCTAAACCCTAAACCCTAAACCCTGCTTCACGTCCTCGACCGTAGTGTACCACCTTGCCACCCCATGCCGCTTCGCGTAGTCTTTCGCCTTCTCGGCGTCGCGACGCATGACCTGGGCTTGCGCAACCTTTTGTGGACTCTGGAGCTCTGAATCCCAAAAAACCCTAAACCCTATACCCCAAACCCTAAACCCCAAACCCTAAACCCTAAACCCCAAACCCTAAACCCTAAACCCCAAACCCTAAACCCCAAACCCTGAACCCCAAACCCTAAACCCTGGCAGACGACAGCCACGAGTTCAGCGCCCCGGGCAGATTGAAATGCCGGACCACTCTTCACCTCCGTGACATCCTGGGCTTGGGTTTAGGGTTTAGGGTTTAGGGTTTAGGGTTCAGGGTTCAGGGTTCAGGGTTCAGGGTTCAGGGTTCAGGGTTCAGGGTTCAGGGTTTAGGGTTTAGGGTTTAGGGTTTAGGGTTTAGGGCTTAGGGTTTAGGGTTTAGGGTTTACGGTTTAGGGTTGGGCTTAGGGTTTAGGGTTTAGGGGGTTAGGGTTCAGGGTTCGGGGTTTAGGGATGTAGCGGTCCAGGAGCTTTTGAGGTGACCGGCTCTTCGCGCTGAAAAGGGTCGTAAGTTTGAGGTCATAGGGTTGATCTTGTGGCCACCAATCCTAGACCAAGAAAGCTAGGGAGGGAAATTGATGGGTCGGATCGGTCGGATAAGACGGGTTAGGGTTAGGGGGTTCGGGGTTCTCAATGACTGGCAGCCGGTGTCCTGAAAATCTCCTAGAGTCTCGAACCCTAAGCACGGCCGTTACCGTTCCGTGAAAAAATGCTCGGCAGATGGGACATGGGGTCAAGAACTCATCCCACAAAAAACTTACACCTCTAAACCCGAAACCCTAAACCCTATACGCCTCACCAAGCGGCCCCACAGCCGATGATGCCCCAGCCGACCTTTGCCATGGCGGTCGGCCGATCCCCCGGACGCAAGGACTGGATCAGCGTTTGGAATTGTTTGCTTGAGGTGTAAGGTTTGGGGTTTAGGGTTTAGGGCATATTGAGGCTCCAGTGTTTCAGGTTTATTAAGGATACAGGGCTTTTAAAGCTCCTCAGGGTGTTTAGGGACTTTGTAAAGCTTTCTTTCGGGTTTAGGGCCATATTAGGGCTTCAGAAGGGTTCAGGGCATTAAAAGGGGCATAGAGGGGTTTGGCTGAAAAAGGGCTTTGGGGGGTGAGGAGCGTGGTGTTTGGTGTGCCGGGGACTAGGGTTCAGGGTTCAGGGTTTAGGATTCGGGGGGGAAGAATTGCTTGCCGGTTGAGCACGGAGGTTGCAAAGTCTCGTGTGTGCGTGGCCTCTCGCTTGATGACCGCGGCTGCCACGTGTCTCGCATAATCTTAGCACTACTACAGCAACCCTAAACCCTACGCCCTAAATCTCGAACGAGGTGCATTGGCACACCTAGTGCGGGGGCACATTGAACTAGACTGTGCACTTTTGAAGAAGTTGATGATGGTAGATGATCTAGAGCCCAATATTGAGGCCCCCCCCCATGCCCCCATTGATCAAAGGCAGGAAACTTAAGCACCCTCAAACCTAAGCACGAAACCCTGGGGCTACTAAGCGAAGTGACATCAAGACTGCTTCAACCAAGGAAGCCCCTCAACGGCAAAAACCGCTGAATTCCCCTAGGCCCTAATCCCTAAACCATAAACCCTGAACCCGAAACCCTCAACCCTGAACCCTCAGCCGCAAAGGCCTCCAGGAGAAGAGGCTCTGGTTCAAGGCTAACGCCTTCCCAAGGATTCAGGAGGCTTCCAGAATTCTGATTTCGTTGTTGGAACAGACTGAAACCCTAAACCCTAGACCCTAAACTCAGGGCCTAGGCCGCCCCCCTACAGAAGGGGGGCGGCGCTTAAGCGCTGCGGCCCCCTGCCCCCCCCCCTTAACCTGGCCCCCCTGGCCCCCCTCGGCCCCCCCCGGCCCCCCCTCCCCTGGCCCCCCTTTAGCCCCCTCCTCCTGACCCTGCAAACCTCTAAAACCTCTCCTTCCCCACGCAGCTGAGAATCTAGCCTCAAACCTTTCCCTTGGCTGAAAGTGGCCATCGGTGACGGAAAGGTTTTTTTTGAAAGTAAGCGAGTGTCATGAGCTTAGCCCTAATTAAACCCTAAAAGGAATAGGTTTGGGTGGTTTTGCCGCCTCAGACGGCATGGGGTGGGAGACAAGTATTAGATGGCCCTCCACAATCGGGCCAGAACCGCTCTTCGCACCTGACGAGGCATTCGAGCCGCTGCTGCATCCAAACCTTCACAGCATCTACGCCCTATCACAGCAAACCCTAAACCCTACCCTAAACCCTAAACCCTAAACCCTATAAACCCTGAACCCTAAACCCCAAACCCTAAATGGTTACTTCTCTAAAAGATGGTCCCTTTGTAGGTCCTTACTATAAGGCGGCCCCTGTTTTGTAGGGTACCGAAAAAGGGACCCTAATTTAGAGAACTCACCAAATTGGGACTTAGACTGAGAGTTTAACTAAGATGTATATTACCAAACCCGGACCAGGACCCCAAAAACGGAAGGGAAGGCATGCCAAAACCTCAAGCAAACTACGAGTACCATAGGGCCTAAAACAATTAGAACAGGTTTTTTTTTTTGGGGGGGGGGTATCAAAGTACAGTTATAATGGAACCATAAGGGAGTATTACTAGTCATGATTCCGACCTCTATATCGCTACTCTTGGGTCCTTGGATAGACACAGCTAGTCCACATCAAAGTCGACAGCACTCCTGCTAACCACTGAAACTTCCCAAACGAGGCTTCGGATCGCAGGACCTTAGGCGCTTAAGTGCCTCGCCTGAGTCCTGCATTCTCTTTAAACTAAGCCCCGCACAAGCAACAATCACCAGCCCCAAACCCTACCCAAAGGCTCCAAAAACTGCCGCCCGCGCTGCCCGCCTGACAACGGCGTGTGCTCTCGAACCAGGCGGCTACGAAGCCTGCGATTGCAGGCACAGCGGGTGCAGGAGTTCCACTTGGGATCAAAGAACCCTAACCCCCCAAACCTACAGTACACTCCAAGAAGCTGGAACATCTTTATCCCCATCCCGAAAAGGTATAAAAAAGGGAATCCCAGCTCTAATCATCCTTAAAACATGCTCCAACTTTCTGGAGTTTACTGCAAACTCCTAAACCGCAGGTAGTATAGCATCCCAAGAGTTGACTGGCCTGGATGCCCCTCCACGGACGGAGGCGCTAAACACTCCCTTGGGATGGCTCTCAACCCGAAAAAAGGCTCTCCCAATCAGGTTTGGGGCTTCGGGCTTAGGGTTAGGGTTTCGGGTTTGTGTCAAGCACCGACAAATGTGTCACAATCAGGCTCCCAGAGCCAAGCAATGGCGGGACGTAAAATGCACTTTTCCGAGACTAGGTGCCTCAAAGCCCAATGCAGAATGGGATTTGGAGTATCTGATTCCATGATGGTGCTACTGGTGGAGCCACTGAACTACTCCGACAGTTGATGCCCAACAAAGCAGCCCAGATGTGTGATCATACCCTACGATCCCTCAAAAAACAGCCCTGCAGTGCTTATGGCTACAGGCACCCAAAACCCTAAACCCTCGTACTCATCGGTTTTCACGGTGCCCCCACCCCCCGCCCCTCCCCTCACCCTAAGCCCCAACGGATCCCCATTGAACCCTTAAGCCTTAAATACCCCAAAAATGTGGGACTTGGGTTTTGGGCTTGGGGGCACACCCTACACACTAAACACTCAATCCTGAATCCCTAACCCCCCCTCCCCCCCAAACAACGCGCAGGTTGTGGCCTTCTCTTTGATTCCACCCGGTCCTCCAAGGCTCTGGGTGGTTTAGGGCCTATAGGGTTTAGGGTGGGTTAGGTGCCTCTGGGTTTAGGATTTAGGGTTGTTTAGGGTTAGGGCCGAAACTGCTTAGGGTTTAGGGGCTTTGCGCTTTTAGAGGCTTAGGGAGCTCAGGGGCTAATAGAGGTTTAGAGGTTAGGGGTTTGTTCTTATTGGGCTTTGAGTTTCCGAGGGGTTTTCGGGAGGGTCCTTGTACCAGAAAACGGTTTGAGCAGGGCCCCCGAGTTACCGGGATGTGGAGCTCACAACGCTTAGTGGGGTTGAGGGAGGAGGGGGGAAGCAGGGGATTAAGGGCTGTAGGGTCCCTATGCCACACCCTAAACCCTTAGCACCTTAGGACTTAAGTATTTCGGGGTGTTAACCCGCCACGAAACAAAATTAGGCCTGGGGGTTGAGCGTCTTACCCTAAACCCTAAACTCCTAATCCTAAATCCTAAATCATGGGGCGTTGTCACTTCTTCCTTTGGTGCCACATAGGGTTTAGGGTTTTGGGGGCTGAGGGCTGCCACACAAACAGAGGCGTTTCGTTAGCTTAGGGTTTGGGGTTTGGGGTTTAGGGTTGAGGGTTTGGGGTTTAGGGTTTAGGGTTTAGGGTTTGGGGTTTGGGGTTTGTGGTTTAGGGTTTGGGGTTTAGGGCTTAGGGTTCCGAAACACATGTCGAGGCTCAGCCAGCTCAACCAGGTGCTCCAGGCGGGCCACCATCTGTGCAGACAGGTTTGGGGTTTAGGTTTAGGGTTTAGTGTTTAGGGTTTAAGGTTTAGGGTTTAGGGTTTAAGGTTTAGGGTTCAGGGTTTGGATGGTGCTGCCCCTCACATGTATTTACCATGAGTAGGACATCTCATGACCTACTATATGGTGAGGTCTCCAGATTAGGGTCCCTTCTTTTGGGTACCCTAAATAAGATAGGCCGCCTCATAATAAGGACCCCCCAAAAGGACCATCATGCAAAGAAATCACCATAGAATCCTAGTTTAGTTGACTGCCACGGTACGTGGTGGAATCGAAGCCGAAGCAGATGCAGATGGCAAGATGGCATTAGTAGTACCCCTAAATCCTTGTCTTCAATTTGAACAAAGGCTTTTGGTCGTTTCTTGTCATCGATCCAAGCACGAGCCAACATCCAAGAAATGTTAGTGTAGGGTTTATGTAGGGTTTAGGGTTTAGGGTGTAGGGTGTAGGGTTGAGGGTTTTAGGGTTTAGGGTTTAGTGTTTAATGTAGGGTTTAAGGTTCGGGTTTGGGTCCCAGACGAACCCTTAACCCTGACTTAGCACCTACACCCCCAGAATCCTAGCAGACGTTCTCAAGCCTCAACAAGCCTCCCAAACTTAGGTGCTGAGCTCCCTTGAAGAAAAAAGGGCTCAGCTTTGGGTCCGTTAGGTTTTAAGGGGGTTTTCTTTGTGCGACCCCGCAATTGGGATGTTTCCAATTATACTAACAGTCCTTCATGGGAATTGTGAAAGAGAGTACTATAATCCCTGTTAAGGACTGTTAGTATAAGGGGGAACATCCCAACCCTAAGCCCTAAACCCTAAACCCTATTAAGGATGTAAGGGGGACCCATCCAGCACCTAAGGGAAAAAACCGCCTCTAGAGGGATGTCCAGGCTGCCGTTGGCAGGCCTCAGTTTTTCTGCCCGGAGGATAAGGGTTTAGGGTTGAGGGTTTAGGGTTTAGGGCTTAGGGTTTAGGGTTTTGGTTGACAAGAGGCTGTGGGATATAGTAAGGGGGCCCCTCCTTGTAGGCCTCCTAAAGTACTACTTCGGGGAAGGGATTGTCCATACCTATACTCACCCTACTCTCCCATATTAAAAGCACCACTTGTGCCGATGCCCTAGGTCCTCGCTCTATTTTGGGCGCTGAAATAAATTCTGCGTTTGCGGCTTCGGGTCTAGGGTTTTCGGTGCAGCGTCTCCTCTCAGGGGGGGGGGGGTGTCTCCTTGGAAGCCCTTTTGACTTAGCTCAGGGTTATGGGGGGATGATTAGAGGGTTTCCAGGGGATACTAAGAAGGCTGACTTGGTCAAAAAGAGCTCCGAAGTAGGGCTTCGGGTTCAGGGCTCTTTCCGAAGCTGGCCATTTGGAGATTACTAAACCCTTTCAATCCTGAACTTTACTCTTCGGAGTTTGGGGTGCATAGGTTTAGGAGCCCAACCCACGAAACTTTGAACTTCGGAGTTTGGCATACCGAGCTTGGGAGGTTGCAGGCTTGCAAGGTCGAGGCGTCGAGGTCCAGAAGGCCAGAAAGCTATTTTAACCCTGAAGCCCTTAAAGCCTCACCCTAAATCCATTTGGGAGATTCCAAAAGTAGGAGTGCCTTTTTTATAAGGGAGTCCTACTACTCCCTTATTTACGTAAACCCCCTTTTGGGAGCTAAACCCTGAACCCTCTACACCCTAACCCTAGGCCCTAAACCCCACTGCCAGCGAGGGGCAGCAAGCTTTGCAGCATGCGTCGCACTTGCAGCCTTTCTTGAAGGTTCATGGTACTTACTAACCAATTATAACTGTACTTATAACCCTACTTATATAGGGGTTATCCCAATTATAAGTAGGGTTATAAGTGCAGTTATAATTGGTTAGTATGTACCATGAACCTTAACCTTCAAGTTGAGCACGGGCCAAAAAAAACGAGCTCTACAGTGCAGGGGTCGTGGGTTTTGTAGGGCTCAAAAAGGTTGAATTGCAAACTTGGGCAGGAGCCCCCTCTAACCCTAAACCCGAAAACCCGAAAACCCTAAAACCCTAAAACCCTAAAACCCTAAAACCCTAAAACCCTAAGCACCCTAAAACCCTAATCACCCTAAAACCCTAATCACCCTAAACCCCTAAAACCCTAAAACCCTAAAACCCTAATCACCCTAATCACCCTAAACCCCCAAAACACCCTAATCACCCTAAACCCCCAAAACACACACACCCCTAAAGCCCCTGAACCAAGGGCCACGGGTTGATTTAGGGCTTAGGGTTGGGGGCTCCGAGAGGCCCGCCTAAATCGGGGTTTAGGGTTTAGGGTTTAGGGTTTAGGGTTTAGGGTTTGGGGTTTGGGGTTTGGGGTTTGGGGTTTGGGGTTTGGGGTTTGGGGTTTGGGGTTTGGGGTTTGGGGTTTGGGGTTTGGGGTTTTGGGGTTTGGGGGTGCAGTCGGGTACCCCCCCCCCCCCCCCCCCACCTTGGGAAGTACCGGTCATGTAGAGATATCAGCTCTCAGCGTTAGTTTCAATTCAATATCCCACCTGATAACTTTGGCGAACACAGTGCCCAGTCATCCTAGGATGGGCCCCATGCCTCTGAAACATATTCCTAGAAACGATCCTCTTGCAGGGCTTATAATAGGGTTTATAAGGTTCAACAGGTTTATAGGGTTCACAGGGTTTTGGGTTAGGAGTTAGGCTTAGGCTGTTGAGTCCAAGGCAAAGCTGCGAACTTATTTGAAGGCGCAAAGCTCTTCGTAGCCTTCCCCCGGAGGCCCAAAGCCCCAAACCCCTGAGGCTATTGGTTCTTACCCTAAACCCTAAACCCTGAGGGGGTTCAGGATTTAGGGCATAGGGTTCCAGTAATACGAGTTCCTTTTTGGGCGACCTACTGCAACACCGGGCCCTACGTTTACGGGCCAAATAGAACAGAAAGCTCAAAAACGAGACCCTAAAGAGCTGAGGTCCTGAACCAGTAAAAACAAAAACGCGCGGAGATTTCGGAAACTTGGCTTCCCGGCATTGGGGCTTAGGAACCCTGAGTCCCAAAACTGACACAAACCGAGAAAAGCGAGACCGTACTTGGATGTTCATGCGACTAACTAAACTACCACTGTACTCAAAACGCACTTATGTGCGTTATAAGCACCCCCTCCAATCTGAGGCCAAAGGCGATGGCAAGGCCGAGCCATTTTTCGGCGGCCTCAGTCGCCCTAAACCCTAAGCCCTAAAGGCCCTAAAAGGCAATGGCCCTAGACCCTACACCCCAAGCTCCAAAAACCTAAGCCAGAATCTACTATTTGCTACAGAGCCCCCAAAACGTATAGAAAGACCTTCTTTACAAGGGAAATCTGGGACTATTATCCTTCATTGTTAAGCGCCTTAGGCCCGAAACCCCGAAACCCTGAAGGTCCTAAATCCTAACCCCTAACCCCTAAACCCTAAACCCCAAGGATCCCTATGTACATTGCTTTATTGATGGGTAGCGGGCTCTTTGGGTATATTGCGCGCCTGCATCTTACGGTTTCTTCGTAAGGAAGTTGGGAGTTAGGTAGCTTCTTTTATCATCACCCTTGAACAGGGGGGATATAAGACAGCTTATCCCCTCATTCCATGTTAAGATCTAGTGGGCTCTTCGGGGCCTCCACTACGGCACATTCCTGCCAAAACCGTGCAGTTTTGGCTCAACGCAATCGAGGATTTCGGGTTGATACCCTAAACCCGAAACCCTAAGCCCTAAACCCTAAACCCTACACCCTAGACCCAAGAGTAAACTAGCAAAACAAGCAATATGGGCCGGGTCCTAGTTGCCTGGTTGCTGAGTTCATAAGCCCCCAAAGAGTGTATACTTTCAGTTTTATCGGGGGATTACAGTATCCCAAAAAGTGTATAACATGCACTCACTCAGTCACTCAGCTACTAAGGTTGAGGGTTCAAACTCTTCAGCCTTTTGAGACCGACCTTTCAGCCCGAAGTCGGACCATCGACATCCTAAACCCTAAACCCTAAACCCTAAACCCTAAACCCTAAACCCTAAACCCGAAACCCTAAACCCTAAACCCTACGCCGTAAACCCTCGAACGCAAAGCAGAAGACTTTGGAAGCTCTCTGCGCCTCAAAGAGCTGAGGTTGAGTGGTTCAGGTTCTAAACCCTAAACCCTAAACCCTAAACCCTAAACCCTAAACCCTAAACCCTAAACCCTAAACCCTAAACCCTAAACTAATTACAGCTCCGATTTCCTCAGATTTTCCAGGTCTCCGGCTCCAGCTTGGCATCCTGCCAGTCGTCCGAGGCAGCGGTACTGAGGTCCTCGATGTCGCCTGGTGGACCAGGGGGGGGTTTAGGGTTTAAGGGTTAGGGTTTAGGGTTTAGGGTTTAAGGTTCAGGGTTTAGGGTTTAGGGTGTAGGGTGTAGGGTTTAGGGTTTAGGGTTTAGGTTTAGGGTATAGGGTATAGGGTATAGGGTTAAGGGTTTAGGGCTTAAACCCTAAGGGGGCTGTGCTTAGGGGCGTGTAGGGTTGACAGGCTTTAGGGGCAAGAAGGCAAGGATACGAAGGCGCAGTTGGCGTCCTGCGTTGTAGTACCTTAAACCCCAACAGCCCTGTACACCCCATAAACCCTATACACCCTCTGAACCCTAAACCCTAAACCCTAAACCCTCTAAACCCTACAAACCCTAAACCCTGCACTGCGGGTTGCTGAGAGGTTTGGAGGCGGCCCTTGATTTGAAACCCCAACCGTACTGATTGCTTGAGAAGCCCCCAAAAAAACACAAAAAACACAATTCTTCCTTATAAGGGTAGTATGGGAATTATTAATTTTTCGGTTGGGGTTCTTAAGCAAAGAGTAGAACCACTGTACGCTTTACCTTGACACCTTGACCCCTCAACGGTAGCTTCTCTTCGGTGCACCGAACTTTCTTGCAATGGTTTCGGCTTACTGATCATAAATTGGAACCCCCCCCCCCCCCTACCCGTCCCCAACGAAAAAGGAACTGCAAAGGGAGGTCAGGGCATTCTACGTTGTTCAGTACCCCCTCTCAAAGGCCCTATCGCTCCGTGTTTTGTGGAGTCGAGGGTCTTGCCAAGTTTCCTGGGAATCCATACCCTAGTCCGAAATAACTGGAAAAAGATAGCACTGTTGCTTCAGCACCCCCCCCCCCCCGAAAAAAAAACACAAGGAAAAATATGAAGTATAAAACTCCGTATATTGACCTTATAAGGAAGAATACTCTTGTTTCTTGAGGGTTCTTCACAGCTGATCCCAGCCGCACCTTCTTTCTCAGCCAGCAAGAGATGAGATTCCATCCTTAGCTTTGCGCAAGTGTCGTCCCCCGAACCCTACTTGGTGCTCCATGATACTTGTAACCCAGTGAAAACTTTACTTCTAACCCACTTAATTGGGTTATAAGTTTAATTGGGTTCGAAGTAAAAAAAAGTACAGTTATAATTGGATCAACAAGTATGTACCATGAACCTGCAAGTAACCCCTACAAAAGGGAAACATGGTTGCCCCTGCCTTACACCCTAAGCCTTGTAAATATGGTCACTTTTCTAAAATATGGTCCCTTTTGGGGTCCTTATGAGAAGGTGGCCCCTCTTCTTTAGGGTTCCCAAAGAGTGAACAGATTTTACAGAACTGACCATACACGGTACCTAGTCTGGCCCGCAGCACCGGCTCTACTTTGCCAGGCTTGCGGTGCACGCCGACCTATCCGGAAAAACAAAACATCCCCGGCATCCAGCTCCATGCACTGCACGCACTCCCCGGTATGCTTCTCTGAGTTGAATTAGGGTCACTTTGGGGGGGAGGGGGATGTTCAGCAAGCCCGAAACGGATCACGCCACGATGGCATGCGCTAAGTGCGTGGCCCGTCCAGCAGGCTTCGCTGTTGCTCATGATACCTTTGCAGGTACGGAGTCGAAAGCTCATGGAGCCTCTGAGCCCCATGAGTTCTTCAGCCCTGCAGTAGAACCCTGTACCACGAGGTCGAGACAGAGCACCCTTGGCCCTGAACCCAAAGCCGCCCGAACCCCAAGCTGTACGTCGGTTGGTCAGGGAGGGGGGCAGTAATTATGGGGATCACAAATGAGCCCACATTCACATAGCTGAACCCTCAGCTCGGAGCCTTGCAACAAACTACCACAAACGAGCCTAGAAGTCAACATCCTACACCCTGCACCCTACACCCTACACCCGACATCCTACCTACAGCCTCTAAACTCGAACTCAACACCCGGCACTGTTCAAAAAGCTTCAGCCCGCTGCCGCACGTCTGGTCGGCCAATCAGCTGCGCGTACTTGTCCGACCAAGTGACTAGGCACAACGCAGCTCGGCTAGGCTTTCCACGGCTTTCCTCCCTCGGAACCAGTGGCAAAAAGCCGAAAACTCCCGCAACCCCATGTCTTGAAAGCTGAGAGGTCCAGACTTGCTAACAGAGACACGGAACTATAAGGAAAGGGAGATGCTGTTGAGTCTGTGAGGGAGAATTCCCCCCCAAAGGAGAACACCGGAACCACACAAACCAAATCACGGCTCACCTCTCCCTCCTTCTCTCTCTCTCTCTGTCTCTCTCTCGCTCCCTCTCTCTTGTATGTAAGGAGGCATGCTACTAGTAGTAGGCTCGCGCGTGCCCGCGCGCCAAGAGACTGCAGGGAGTTTAGGGCCGGGCTCTGGGGTTGGTTCGAGGGCTCCAGGGCCCTAGGGTTCCATGGTTAGGCCAGCCGAGCCTTCTTACAGGGGTTAGGGTTTACAGGGTATAGGGTATAGGGTATAGGGGAAAGAGTTTAGGGTTTAGGGTTTAGGGTTTAGGGTTCTGGGTCAGGGCTTTGAGGTGTTGGAAGGCTTTCGGCTTGATGCGACTAACCGCGTGGAGAAGGGCTCTCTCCGGCAACACCGATTGCCGGAGTTTTGAGGACCGTGCGCACTGCCCCAAGAACTCTTCGGGTGGAATATGCGAAATGGAGCTTTTTGCATGTCGAACCTGTCTCTTGGGCTGTGGCAGATGTCGAAGAACTCGCGACGTCCCAGGTTCTCCTGCCAACTGTGGTTTCTTTACATGAACCGCCCTCCCGGTCCTAAACCCTAAGCCCTGAACCCTAAGCCCGAAACCCTACACCCATCCAGATCCTGAAGCCAGGCTCGCAACTAGAAACCTGCCACCCTACCTGGGAACCTGAAGCCGTGCAACCTGGTGCAGGGCGGAGGGCTTGAGGGTTTTCGGTGTCAGGGTTTCGGTTTGAGGGATTTAGGGCTTAGGGTTCTTAACCTGAAACGCTAGGCTCTAAAGAACATTGGTAACCGCCCAGGGTCCTCGAGATTGCTTTCCGAAGAGTGGCCTGGGTAGCCCACACTGAAGTGCATTTGAGGCTTTTGGGGTTAGAGATTAGGGTCCCCAAAGCCTGCAACCCCTAGAAAAAAGCCTCACTTCCGCAGTTAACCCCCTGTGAAACTCGAATAGACCGAACACAAATCCGAACAAACCCTAATAAGTGGGTTTAGGTCGCGAGCTGAGGTGGCCGCGTCTTTTTCTCTGCTTTTTATTCTTATATTTATAATTTGTGCAACTTTTGTTTGTAGTGGGCGCATGCTGAACAATGTCAAGAAATAATATCGACCCCAGATTCGTTTAGGGTTTAGGAACCCTTTAAAACTTTTAAATGCAACATCCGGGCGAAGTCACAGAGTTGATCACTGCGAGTGAGGTCACTGTCGAACAACCGAGACATCCCGCACAACCCTGACCCTAAATGCCTACACCCTACGCACCCTGAATCCCTAAAACCTACACGCCTGAAACCCTAAGTGCCTAAGGCCGTTCCTGGTATCCGGCCCCTGAACCATCCAGCACTTTACGAACCACAAAGCTCCCTCAACATGTTTAGGGTTTAGGGTTTAGGGTTTAGGGTTCAGGGTTCAGGGTTTAGGGTTTAGGGTTTAGGGGTCCCTGCAAACCCGACATGTTCATGCCTAGAACCCCAAAGCACAAGAAACTCAAAGTCCGAAAAGAAGCCCGAAACCCTAAACCCCAAGCCCGAAACCCTAAACCCCGGCAAGCCCTCGATGCCAAAACACTCTCATGCGCCAAGCGCCCTCGAAACATACAGCCCCGCAAACACGAAACCCCTAACCCCTAAACGCTAAGCCTAAACCCTAAACCCTGCACCCCAAACCCTAAAGTGCCAAAACGCCCTGAAACCCCAAACCCTTGTTCTCCCTAAACCCAAACAAAACTTCCTACACCCTAAACCCTAAACCTTAAGCCCTAAACCCCACCGTGGCAAGATCGAGATCCGGTCTCACGGCGGTGGCTTTTCGGAGGCGCCTCGAAGGGCAGCCCCTACAACCCCCTCGAAAACCCTTAAAGGTTAGGGTTTAGGGTTTAGGTTTAGGGTTTAGGGTTTAGGGGTTAGGGTTTAGGGTTCAGGGTTCAGAAGCTAGAGAGTTCAGGGTTTGAATCTTTAGGGTGTAGAAAACCGGAAGTTTTGGTTTCTAGGCGTTAAATGAGCACGATCAGAAGGCGAGGGAACTTAAACCTGCAAAGGTCAAGACGAGGGTGGAGCGCAAACCGGGGGGGGGGGGGGGGGCGGCACGCCTGAGTGCTTTTAGCAGCACCGCACCCAATTAAATGAGACACCCCGAACCCTAAACCGAATTCCCCTACGCGACAATCCCCAGAATTCTGAAAAACCCACAAGCGACCTTCAATCATCACGTGGCTACAGAGATGCACCGCCCAAAGCTTGCCGGAACACCGTCGAGGGTTCTGTGTGTTCAGGGCTTGGCTGGTCTGAGCTACACTTTAAAACTTAAAACCCTTTGAAGATTATTTATGAATAGGTTCGCGTATAAGGCAAAAAAGGTTGTTATTAAAACGGCATCTGAAAGCACAACCCAGTAGCGGCTGCCCCAAGATATGCAAACACTGCCTCGTCTCGGGGAGATCACCGGTGGCCGCTTCGGGACCTGTGCCCGAGGGTGCGCCGTAGACGCGGCCACTGGCCTGCAGGCGGTCTAAGGTTTGAATCTGAAGGTGTCTGAGGATTTAAGGCTTTAGAAGGACCTGACAAAGGGCTTTAGAAGCTTTAGAGCTAGGGTATAAGGTTTAGGGTTTTTGGCCGGGTGATCAGGAGATAGGGCTTTGGGGTTGATCAAACATGCCCTAGTCAAACACTACACACAATGCGAAACTCATCAGACACCGCCAGGTACCCTCCTAAACCCTAAACCCCAACCCCAACCACACCAGAAGGGGGGACCACACCACAACGGGGGGGGGGGGGGTCCCATCTGTGGGGAGCGCGCGCGCCCGGACCACACGTACCCTACAAACCCTGTGAACAGAAAATTTGGGCTTCGTTTCAGCCCTATGAACCCCGAAACCCCAAGCCTTCCGCTGCTCTGAGCGACGAAGGCGTCGGCCTCCCACATCTACCTGGTCCATGGCAGGTTTAGGGTTTAGGGTTTAGGGTCTAGGGTTTAGGGTTCAGAGTTTAGGGTTGAACACCCAGTTAAACCCAATAGACCCTCAACCCCAAACCCCTAAACCCCAAGCTTAGGGCTCGGCGGGGGGGGGGGGGGGTGGTCTGCGGCGCCATACATGGCTCAACCCTTTACTAAGATTTAGTTCGGGAGCTCAGAGTATGAAAAAACAGCCTGGTTTAGCCTTCGTTTAGTGTTTAGGGTATACGAATCTATGTTGTTGTGGCTCCTGAATGAGCAAACCCTAGCAAACCCTCAACCCCAAGGCCTCCTTCGACCCTAGCTCATAAGGCTGCTGAATATATGGGGGTTTAGGGTTGTTTAGGGTTTAGGGTTTAGGGTTTAGGGTTTAGGGTTTAGGGTTTAGGGTTTAGGGTTTGGGGCTCGTGCCCATCCCCAAATTGATACCCAGCCGAAACCCTAAACCGAAACCTTAAATCCGGCCATAAATAGTTGGGGCTGTTGGGGGAACATTGTTCGGTCTATGGCTGGTGTCAAGTAGGGTGTCCCCTACTTGGAGGTTCGTGGTGCTTATTCACCAGTTATAACTGTACTTATGACCACTTATAAGCCCCTTAAGTGCCCTAATATGGTTTATAAGTCCAGTTATAGGTACAGTTATAATTGGCTATTAAGTACTTGTACCATGAACCTCCAAGTAGTTAGGGTCTAAAGTCTGAAGTTTCTTGGGGCTCAGGGTCTTGCAGCCTAAGGGAGTGAAGCTAAACTTTACACCCTAATCCCTGGACCCCAAAAACCTCTTGCAGCCCTAAACCCTAAACCCTAAACCCTAAACCCTAAACCCTAAACCCTAAACCCCAAACCCTAAACCCTGAACCCACACCCGACTCAGCCTCTCAAAGCCTCTTGCAGCTCGAAGCCCTCAAACCGTCGACTACTCGCCCTCTCTAGAAATGTCGACCGCCCTCCGTAGGAGAGAACAGGGACCCAATCGGAACCCAGATCTGAAACAGGAACCCCCAAACCCTAAACCTTAAAAAACCCTAAACCCTAAACCCTAAACCCTAAACCCTAAACCCTGAACCCTAAGCCCTAAGCCCTAAGCCCTAAGCCTTACGCAACCCTGGGGCCGCCACATCCGGGTTGACTTTAAAAGCGTTGAGGGCTCGCTCCTCAAGGAGGGCTTCGAAATTCCTAGCTCCCTAAACCCTAAACCCTAAACCCGAAACCCTAAACCCTGAATAGATAGGCTTGAGGTGTCAAGCAATTTAGACGTCGGGTTAAGGGTTGACATGTTTGGGGACTGCAGGGTCTGGGCCCCCTAGACCTTAGGCCTGCTTCCCAACAGCCGAAGGGTTGGGTTTCTATCTCTAGAGGCTAACCCTAAACCCTAAACCCTAAACCCTAAAGCCACTGGAGCCCTCGGAAGGGAACCGGAACGGAACTTGATACTCTTTGTCTTGCTGGCTGTTGGGCTGCACAGCTGGGTTACTTGATCCCTTGAAGAGGCCATGCAAGCTGTGTAGGGTTTAGGGTTGAGGGGTTTCGGGCTCATAGACATCGCTACCTGCGAAGCCGTAGCGCTACCCGGACCTCCCAAACCAACATACCCAGCATGGCCTAGAATGCGCAAAGCAAGGCATCTAGCCTATTGCAAGGTGTTCTGTTTTCAAGTTTAGTTAGTCACAGCGACGAATTCCAAGCAAACAGTGCCCTGTAAGCTCTAGAGAGTCTCGCTGCCATAAACCATGACCTCTAGACCGTAAACCGTAACGACAGCCCCCTAAATCCAAATCATCACCTTATCTTCGGAACTGGGGGGTAGTTCAGGTGGGGTTGCACCCTCAACCTAAACCCTGAATCCTATACTCTTGGTAGCCCAGTGCCCATGTTATCAAGAAGGGTACCTTTTTGATGTTGTTAACGAACCCCAGAGCCCAAAGCTTGGCAAAAGGTACCATTGGGATACCAAGAGGAGCGGGTCCCGTTAGGGTTTAGGGTTTAGGGTTTAGGGTTTAGGGTTTAGGGTTTAGGGTTTAGGGTTTAGGGTTTAGGGTTTAGGGTTTCGGGTTTAGGGTGAACCCTGCAAGCGAACCGTTAGCCTGAACCGGAGACATTCTGGGCCACCCTGGCAAAGTCTGCTCGTGTGGCCTTTTGTGTCTGCAATTGCCTGGGAACATTTAGGGTTTAGGGTTCAGGGTTCAGGGTTTAGGGTTTAGGGCTTAGGGCCCCAAACTCTGGACGCTGAGCCCCAACACGACACCCCAAAACCCCAAACCCGAAGCTTCATGCGCCCTAAACCCGACTGTGGCAATGAAACACCGACCCGACTCCCTAGGAAACTCAGGAATGAACGGGAACCTTGCTTTGATTGTTTAGGGTCTCGGGTTTAGGGTTTAGGGTTTGGGGTCTGGGGTCACAAATCAAGCGATGGGGATCGGCGCCCAGAGATGGAAACACTGTGGTCCCCATTTCATGCGCCAACTCGGCAGTCACCGGCCACCCGAAACATGCAAGCTTGTCCTGAGCAGTCAAAAAACTCATAGTTGCCTGCGAAGGTACTTCCCTGGGTTCTTGCGGAAGGTTGGTATGGCACTGTGCGCAGACCACGAGCGTGTAAACTCGTACCGGTCTCCCAGGAAGTACACTAAGTTCGGGTTCTCGTGGGCGAGCTGGTGATACTTGTTCACAAAGTCGGCATCCAGCTGCCTGACCAGTTGCTTCTCCCGCTCCGTGAGAAGGTACCAAAAGGTTTCCCGTTCCTGGGCTGTAAGCGCTAAATCCTAAAATGATAAACCCCTCTACCACTACAAACTGCTACCCGATCCAAAACTCTACTAGTAACCTAGCTAGTAATAACCCTCACCCCAAGCAAAGACAAAAAACAGAACTATTGAAAGCGTAGGGCTTAAACACCTGAAAGCCCTGAGCCCCAAAACAACCTGAAATCCCACTTCAAAACCCTAGATGCGTATCCCTTTGTTTTTCCAGAAGAGCACAGAAACGCATGAAGCATGGTTCTTATTACTAGTATCCCCAAAAGGACACCAATAATATACACAGAAAAACGTAAATACACTCAAAAGTAGCAGTAGTAGAAACACATCCCTAACCCCCCAACCCTAAACCCTATGTTCACATGCAGGCAGTTGATACTTGCGCCGCCTTCCCACACCAACTGCGCGGAAGCTTCTACCGAACGACAGCCCTGAACCCGGGTCAACGCCAAACTCAACAAGGCTTTTGGGGTTTAGGGGTTTAGGGGTTTAGGGGTTTAGGGGTTTAGGGGTTTAGGGTCCAGGGTTTAGGGCTTAGAGTTTAGGGTTTAGGGTTGGCAGGCTGCATCTTCCTGCTTCTTAGGGGGAGCAGGGTACCCTATATAGCCGAAAGGCTTTCTGCAGGGTGACATAAGCTGCCGAATTCCAGAAATCGCGATGAAGATGCTCAGGAGCTAGTAGGATTCACTAAGCCTTTAAGGGCCCTCCCCGCGGTTTAGGGTTTAGGGTTTAGGGTTTAGGGTTTAGGGTTTAGGGATACGGGTTAAGGGTTTAGGGTTTAGGGTCCCCGAACACCATTGTGGGTCTGGGCTTTGAAGCAAAGAAGTAAGCGTGGTAGTTACAATCATCCCAGGGAGCCCCCAAAAAACCCTGCATTAAGGAATACACCTTAGCTTATACAGGGAACCTTCGTATGATTAAAGAGGTACTCCCAAATCCCTGAACCCTAAACCCTAAACCCTAAATCTAAAAAAACCCTAAACCATGAACCCCTTTAAGGTATGTTGCGTATTTCAGGCCTATTGGGCTCTTTGGGACCATCATCATCGCGCTTCTGGCAGCAACAGTAAGAAGGATGGGCTTTGGGTAGCTTCAGCTCAGCCCGCAAGTTAGGGTTTAGGGTTTAGGGTTTAGGGTTTAGGGTTTAGGGTTTAGGGTTTAGGGTTTAGGGTTTAGGGTTTAGGGTTTAGGGTTTAGGGTTTAGTGTTTGGGGTGTGGGGTTTGGGGTTTCGGGTTTAGGGTAGGGTTTAGGGTTTAGGGTTTAGGGTTGAGGGTTCAGGGTTTAGGGTTTAGGGTTTAGGAAGGGTTTTAGGGTCTAAAGGGCCCTTCTGGGTGTCCGACGGCACTGCTCGTTTCTGCCTGCGAGCCTCCCACTGGGTTATGGGTGTCTCTGTCTCACGCTGTCCCTAAACTGAGGCCCCTAAATCCAGGCGTTTAGGGTTTAGGGTTTAGGGGTTGGTTGAGGGTGTCCTTGCAAACCGACTGCTATGACGAAACCGATGGTCACTTGTCAAGACTTCGAAGGCAGCCCCTGATACTGAGGGCACCGCCACCCCCCCCCCCCCGCGCCCCCTCCAAAGAAGAGAGACCGCAGTTGGACCAGGATTTCGAGAAGTGACAACCTTCGGTAAAGCTCTGACTGGTGCATCGTGAAGGCGTAAACCCTAGCAGACCCCTGAACACTAAGCCACTCTGCACACATTCCGAAGGCTTGAGAGGGGCGAGGGCTCTTCAGGGTTTAGGATTTAGGACTTAGAGTGCTTTTAAAGCTTCTGCTAGAGTTCTGGCTGAGGGCTTAGAGTAGAGGTCTGGCCGTAACTCAGGTTCGGAGGTCTTGAAGAGCCCTAGACAGGCATCATGCGCAAGCCTCTCCGTTGGCCGTGGCCGCCGCAGCGTCTCGGCGTGCTTGGCTGAAGCTCATGGGTGATGCTATCTCCTGCAAATGGAGGGTATGGGCAAAACCGGCAATCTAGCAGGTGATGCCCTCAGATGAAGTTCAGGGGAAGAACCTCCCAAAGCAAAAGGTAAACCCTAACCCTAGGCCCTCAACCCTAACCCAATCAGGGGGACGGGGGGCAAGGAAAGTTTTTGAGCAGCTTGAGTTGAACATGCCATCAGGCAAATTGTCGAAACACACTCTGACTCCCTGCACCCCTAACAACCCTACCGGCCTCTGCCTTCAACCCAAGAAAACCTCATCAAAGCATATATACAAGACCATGTAGCACCCGAAAAACCCTGAAACCTCTAAGGCAGTCGCATCCTAAACCCTGTGAGGCAATAACACCCCACCAAAGCCATGCTCCAAAATCTCACGCAGGAAAACTCCTAAACACCCTAAACCCTAAACCCCTAAATCCTAAACCCCAAACCCTAGACGCCCTAGACCCTACGCCAGACCTCAATCCTGCAACCCTATAAACCTTCCCGCAAAGGCGGAATGCAACAACATGCAACAGAATCCTGAGGCCTTGAAGTTTCGTTTTAGGGCTCCCTAAACCCTAAACCCTAAACCCTAAACCCTGAACCCTGAACCCTGAACCCTAAACCCTAAACCCTAAACCCTAAACCCTAAACCCTAAACCCTAAACCCTAAACCCTAAACCCTAACCCTAAACGTTTCCTGACTCTTGGCTCCTCCGCAACTCGCCTTTCCTGCAGAGATCGCTACGTCAAAGATCTGTTCCCGTCGGTTTGAGCCGAAGCCAGCGATGCCCGTGGTTTCGGGTTGACCTAGAACCCCTAAACCCTAAACTCTAAACCCTAAACCCTAAAGCCTAAACCCTAAACCCTAAACCCAAACCCCAAACCCCAAACCCTAACCCTTCTATAGTTGTCTTTGGGGTTTACAGCTTAAGTAGCAGAATCTTTCTGTTGCTTCAGCTTCCTTTAGAGATGGAATGCAAGTCCTTTTAATATGCCACCACCACCACCACCACCTTCCCCCTGCCACCTCTAAAACAACTAGAAAGCAAACCTAGCAGGGCCCGACAGATGTCCTTGCCGGGACAGTTGGGGAGGTAGGATTCCCATACTTAGAGCAAGGGAAGTGGTGCAATCGTGAGTTTGTCTAACAGTAGAGGCCTTAGGGGAGTGGCAAGGTCCCTGGAGGGGGGGGGGGGGGGGGGGGCTTGAAGGGCTGGTACTTGAAAAAAAAGAGAGGGCAAGGCGCATACAGCTGAGGGGACAAGCAGCTTATTCTTGACAGGAATATACAGGTATGCATATATATATATATATGTATAATATGACCCAGCCTTCAAAACCAAACCCCAACCCTGAAAATCCTGGCAAGCTAGACCACAACCCTGAAATTTCCGAAAACCTAAAGCTTAAGAACGTGCACCTGTAATGGGTCCCTTCCTATAAATAAATATAAATAAATGTATATATATATATATATGTATGTGTAATTATATATATATACACACCTATACAGAAGACACACAAAGACGATGCGTACTCATATATATATATATACACACACATATACAGTAGACACATAAAGACGATGCATACTCATATGTATATATATATATAGCATGGATACACATCTTCATCTACATCTACATACACTCATGCATCCATACGTACAACAAGCTGTAGATGCAGGGACAGGAAGCAAGACTTGGTTGACAAGTTTGTGCCAGGCCATGCGCCATGTATTCTCGCTTCCCTGGCGTGACAATGTACTGCCGACAGGAATGTCGAATTGCGTGTCTGGTTGGCCAGGCGGAAAGGAAGCACTCTGCTTTATGCGACCAGATATACGAATGACTTGCAATTCAGCTTCATTGTGTTGCAGGAAGTTCATACTGCCGGCCAGCATGCAGCCCACGATCACAGCCACCCTGCGTCGGTTCAGCTAGTTCAGCTGAGCTCAAGACCCAGACCCTCCCGAACACTTGAGGCAAACCCCAAACCCCAAACCCTAAACCCTAAACCCTAAAACCCTAAACCCTAAAACCCCAAACCCAAAACCCTAAAACCCTACAGACCGACCCAACCTTTAGTCTGAGTCTGCGTGAAGCTAGGGATGTGGCTAGGGGGGCAAACACGTACCCTCACTCCACCAGTCTCCTAGAAGCTCAAGGGTCTAGGGTCCAAAGGGTCTAGGGTCTAGGGTCTAGGGTTTAGGGCTTGGGGTTTAGGGTTAGGGTTTAGGGTTTAGGGTTTAGGGTTTAGGGTATAGGGTATAGGGTTTAGGGTTAGGGTTTAGGGGCACCTTTGTTGGGGAGGGGGGGGGGGGGGCATTGAGGGTGAGAGGGGCATGGCGAAGCCTAGCAAGCCTCCGGGAGCCGCGCCTTCAAGCCCTGGGAAGGAGGCCTAGACCATCTTCGGCCCTAAATCCCAAACCCTAAACCCCAAACCCCAAACCCCAAACCCTACCCTAAACCCTAAACCCTAAACCCTAAACCCAAAACCCAAAACCCTAAACCCTAAACCCTAAACCTAAACCCTAAACTAAACTTAAAAACTTGAAACCTATAAACCCTCGAGCGGGCGCTCAGAAGTCGGGGCCGAAGTTCCTTTCTCGCTATGCTGGGTCTACATTGATTCGGGAATGAACTTTTGCCCCATTAGGGTTTAAGGCCTGTGGCCTGCAGGCCCCCTTTTGTACGTAAACCCGTAAACCCCAAACCCTAAACCTCGGAGTGGGGAACTAACATGTCTATGCTAACACTCTATAAGGTCGAGCCGGGACAGAACGACGCTTCGAACTTCGGCGCGGCGGCGTGGGACAAACAGACTATTTGTCGTACTGCCTTGCCATGCTCCTGCCAAGAACTCATGGACTCTGAAAGTCAAATGGTAGCCTAGGAAGCATGTCATGAGGGTACCCATTTTGGGGGGCTGGCTTCTTTATTATAAGGCAAGCTTGAACCAAAAACAGGTGCAAACGGGCACCGCTGGGCTATCAAGGTCAGTATCGTGAAGGTGAGCATGGAACGAAACAGCAGGAGACCGGCATAAGCCCTGGAGGCGCCAGCTCAAGCGCGCAACCAGCTGCCCTCTCGGCAGTGGGCAGTAAGAACAGTAACGCCAACCCACCGAGAATTCCCCCGGCACATTGGCATGAAGGGTTTACATTTGTATTGAGACGGGATGTCCTCGACTTCTTAGCTCAAACGAACTTGCTCACGCAATTCGCAAGCTGGCAGTCTAGCAGCGAGGCAGCCGCATTCGGGTTTAGGGTTGAGGGTTTAGGGCAGCGGGTAGCAACACTTGCAACTTGGGTCTGCGCACCGCTTGGGAAGGTGCATGAGGGGGCTGCCTCATTCTTCCAACTGCCTGGACCTAGACCAGGTCGGCCTGCATTCCCTTCGTGGCTTTCTGGTAACCCTCTTCTCGTCGAAGACCGAGGGTGATGAAATCCAACAAAGGTGGTTGCAGTGCAGGCTCGGCACCCCCGAAGCACTCCTGGCGGCGCTCACTCATCCACCTCAAGAGAGCCTCGGTTCTTCGCCACACTGAGCAGGTAAATGTTCAGCTTCTGTACATGTAATCGGTCTGTGGATTGATCTGGAGGCCTGATATCCTTGGGCACCATTGGCAATGCTCTTTCGTTCTTGCTTTCTGTCTGTCTACACATGCAGATGAAAGGAAACAGAGATCAACCATGGTTCTCCTATTCACACATAGAGCATTAGAAGATTGCCCACTGCAGAATAGGGGGTTTCTTATTAATTAACATACAGAAAACATCGTAAAGGGGATAGAGGCCTTCCTAAAACATAGAGAAAACAGAGGCTTACCTGATAAACACCATAGTTTTTATTATGATAAGGGAACAACATTGACATGTTGGTTAGGATACCTGAGTATATAAAAGATGAGATGCACACGTACATTATAAAGCCGATGCATACATGAAAAACACACACACACATATATATATATATATATATATATACTCGTACACAAGTGCGTGGAAGCAAGCAGAAGGGTAGTGTAAACAAGGAAAATATAAATCTTAGGGGGGAGGGCATGACCATATATATATATATATATGTGGATGTATATATTAATATATGTACATATATATATAGCACATACACAGTTATCTACATCTACATACATTCATGCACTCATACGTACAACAAGCTGTCGATGTAGGGACAGGAAGCAAGACTGGATTGACATGTGTGTGTGTGCCAGTCCATGAGCCAGGGAGGCTCACTTCCCTGGCGCGACAGTGTACTGCCGCACTGCCGACAGGAATGTAGAATTGAGTGTCGCGGCTGGCCAGGCGGAAAGGTAGTTCAACTTGCTTTGCACCACTAATCCGCTTTCTACGACGGGTTTGTACGCACAACTTGCAATTCAGCTTCATTTTGTTGCAGGAAGTTCATACAGCCGGCCAGCATGCAGCCAACGATCTCTGCCACGCTGCGTCGGATCAGACCCAAACTCTCTCTCAATACTCCAGCCGAAACTCGTTTTAGGGTTTAGGGTTTAGGGTTTAAGGACCAACCCAACCTGTAGTCGGAGCCTGTGTAGAACTAGGGCCGTGGCTAGGGACCAAACACGTGCCTTCACTCCCCAAGTATCCAAGGTTACGGGTTCCCGAGCTAAGGAACATACCTTGAATGATCTAGGGATCCTGAATATGATATAAGGTCGGCTAAGGGGTATAGAGGGCTCTTTGGGTATTTAGGGGCATGGGTGCAGCCTAAAGCCTTCCGACTGGTGCTTTCAAGGCTATTGGGAGGGAGGCCGAGACCATATGAACCCCAAACCTTGAACCCCAAACCCTAAACCCTAAACCCCAAACCCCAAACCCTAAACTCCAACCCTGAAGCCTAAACAAAACCTATAAAGTCGAAACCTCTATACCCGAAAGTGCACGCTCAGAAGTCGGGATCGAAGTTCTTTGGCTATGCTGGGATCTACATGGATTCGGAAAATGAGTTTCGCCCAGCTAGTGTTTAGGGTTAGCAGACTTTTAGACGTAAACCCTTAACCCTAAGCCTCGGAGTGGGGAACTAACATGTCTATGCCAAAGCTCTATAAGGTCGACCCGGGACAGAACGACGCTTCGAACTTCGGCGCGGCAGCGTCCGACAAACAGACGATTTGTCGTACTGCCTTGCCATGCTCCTGCCAAGAACTCATGGACTCTGAAAGTGAAATGATAGCCTAGGAAGCATGTCATAATAAGGGTACCCATTTTGGGGGGTTGGCTTCTTGATAAGGACCTTGACCATGAACCAACCCAAAAAAAGGCCACTGGGGCTACCAAGGTCAGTATCGTGAAGGTGAGCACGGAAAGAAACAGCAGGAGACCGGCATAAGCCCAGAGGGCTGCAACTCTTTAAAACTGGCCCGTTACAGAGGAGGCGCCACCAGCTCAAGCGCGCAACCAGCTGCCCTCTCGGCAGCAAGAACAATTAACGTTTGGTTAAATGGATTTGCCAACCCACCGAGAATTCCCCCGGCACATTGGCATGAAGGGTTTACATTTGTATTGAGACGGGATGTCCTCGAATTCTTAGCTCAAACGAACTTGCTCACGCAATTCGCAAGCTGGCAGTCTAGCAGCGAGGCAGCCGCATTCGGGTTTAGGGTTGAGGGTTTAGGGCAGCGGGTAGCAACACTTGCAACTTGGGTTTTCGCACCGATTGGGAAGGTGCATGAGGGGGCTGCCTCATTCTTCCAACTGCCCGGACCTAGACCAGGTCGGGCTGCATTCCCTTCGTGGCTTTCTGCTCAAGCTCGGCGCCCCCGAAGCACTCCTGGCGGCGCTCATCCACCTCCACCACGAGAGAGCCTGGGTTCTTCGCCACACTGAGCAGGTAAATGCTCAGCTTGTGCACATGTAGTCGGTCTGTGGAGCGATCTGGAGGACTGATGTCCTTGGGCGGCATTGGTAATCCTTTGGCATAGCGAACGGTACAGCCGGCCCGTTGAGGCTCTTCGCAGATGTCATGGCTCTGTTTGCACCCCATCAGACGTCTACTCAGTTCAAATAAGGGGTTTTCCAGGGCTCGTGCACTCTTGCCTGGAGCCTCGGCGCGACAAGGGGTGCTCTGCTGTGCAACACAATGCAAAGGCGCATCGGCTCAGACAGTGTCTGGCATGCAGACATGTGATTTCGTTAAAGGTCTCTTTCGGGGTTACCCTAAGGCCCAATGCCTCGCTTCCGTCTCATACATGGATAATCTGCTTACAGGATCCCCACATACTCGGTTCGAGATCGGACAACATGTTGCAGGTACGTATAGTCATACTGGAGTAGATGGCATTTGCCGATTTTCAACTAAAATAAAGGTGGGTTCCCAAAGCGATAGATAGAATATGGGTCAGGGGCTTGTTCAACCCTTCTCTCCACCTCCTTTTCCCTCTATGCAAGCATGTTCTATCTATTGGCTTCGGAAAATCGCAAAAAATCAGAATACAAAAACCCAATGTTTGGACGCCATTTACTCCAGGATGACTATACCCCAAAACATGCGCTCCGACATTTGCCCTAGACTCAAACCTTTAAACCAGCTGCCAATAGCAAGGAATTCAACCAGACACCCCAAAGCCTAAACCCCGAATCTCTTACTGAAGCCTGAAGCCTTAGACCCCCGAAGCCTAAAACCTGCACACTGCAACCTTGGGGTGGAGGGTTTGGGCTACAGTGCCAGCGCTGTTTAAGAATACGAAACGAGCACCCTCAGCCTGAAGACCTGTAGCATGTAAACGCGAAGAGTCATACGAATACAAAACTTAGAAATCGAGGTTACCTTTGGCCATTCTATACTCTTCTATTCTTATGCTATACCATACTTTACTACACCATACTACCTTACATCAGGGACCCAACAAAGGCGCACAACAGCACACTACCCCCTAAACCCTTAACCGTAACCCCAAACCCGGCTCATCACGGCGGAGAGGGTCATAATGCAGGAGGGGCCTTAAGAATTAGAATAGGACATTTTTTGGGGGGGTTACTATAGTACAGTTAGAAAGGGAGCATAAGGGAATACGATTGGCAATTCTTCCTACCCCTAGATTAATCCTTTAGGGTCAATGTTTTTCGGTTGATAATGCCATACTTTAATGTAGTTGCAATTATGCCAAAATATATTAAAATATTCAGACTTTGCTACTTAAAAAGTAGAGTAAACATTGATACATGAAACCCTAAGCCTCTTTTCCTGGTCGTTGAGCCTGGAAGCTCAAAGCACGTGTGGCGGCTGCAGGGCCGCCACGTTGGGCTGAGGATTTGGGCCCAGAGGGGTTTAGGGTTTAGGGTTTAGGGTTTAGGGTTTAGGAGGGTCTAGGGTTTAGGGTCTAGGGTTTAGGGTTTAGGAGAGTTGAGGGTTTAGGAGGGTTTAGGAGGGTTCAGGGTTTAGGGTTAAAATTTTACGGTCTAGGGTCTGGGGTCTTACTTGGTCCAGTCTTGTCAGGGGTGGCAAGGTGAAGCTTTTTGGGATAATGTAGGAGTTCCAAATTCTTTATCCCCGCACGGAAAGCCTAAACCCCAACCCCCTGGCTTGGGCTTGGGCTTCAGGTGCCAGGTTCGCCCAAGATAGGGGTTTGGGGCTTGGGGTTTAGGATTAGGGTTAGGGTTAGGGTTCAGGGACCCTGGTAAGCTCGCCATCTCAGGCGCCTCACACCGTGAAGCCTCTGAGGGCGTGGCGATGGATTTAGGTTTAGGGTTGAGGGTTTAGGGGTTAGGAGGACTTTTGTTAAGGTTTCGGGCTCGGGGTTGTTTTGTATGTAGAACATTTTTCCGGACGTCACGGGCCGGTGACAGATGGCAGGTGCGGGAAACATCGCGACGATCCTCAAAAACTGCTGGTGAGCTACTCTGGGGGTAGGAATAGGTTACTAATAGCATTCCCCTATGGTCCCTTTACAATTATACAAGAATAGCCCCCCAAAACCCTATTCTAATGATCAACTACTCGTAACCTTTAGGATTTGGGGCTTAGGAAGAAAGCACACACTGCAAGCCGGGCTGGGAGTCCCCGGACTTTCGCTAGACCTTTTGATTCAACTAGAGCCTCCCAAACTGATAGGCGCTAGAAACAGCCCTGAACTCGAGTTGACCTCTGTCTTTGGGCCCTCATGCTTAAGGCTCTAACCCTCCAGTTGCTCGGATGTTGGGCTCTTAAGGACCCTGTGCGGCAGGTTTCCTTTATCTTCAGGGTACCCCAAAATCCCTAAACCCTAAACCCGAAACCCTAACGCCAAAATGAAAAAATGCACAGTAAGTCCCTAGAGTAACTCTATCCATCCTTTCCCGAACCCAATTCCTTGTGTCCTTAAGGAATGTAGCAACCCTAAACCCTAAACCCTAAACCCTAAACCCTAAACCCTAAACCCTAAACCCTAAACCCTAAACCCTAAACCTATGAGGTCCCTTGGAAGCGCAGGGCACGTCTCCCCAAGCCGGAAGCTTTACACGAAACCCAAAACCGGTCTCCCCAGCATGGCCTTCAGCCTGCAGGTGGTGTGATTCCACCCTCCAGGGCTTAGGGTTCAGGGGTTTAGGGGTTTAGGGTTAGGGTTTAGGGTTTAGGGTTTTTATGTTCAGGGTTTAAGTCTTTTGGAAACTAGCCCAACCTAGCACTGGATCCCCTAAAGACGGCCGCTTGCATCATGTCCAGTTTTGCCCGAAACCCGACATCGAGGGAGCCGACCTGTTCACGCAGGAGCACATCAAACTCGAATATGCATTTTCTACCCTTTGCTCAAGAACCTCAAAAGAGAAAAATATAATAATCCTTATATTACCCTTTATCAGGAAGAACAAGTTTTTTATTTTCTGGGGGGGGTGTTCTTAAGCAAATAGTAGTTTTTTTTTGTGCAGCAGCCGATACTTAAGTTTGTATCGAGGGTTTTGTTAAAGCGGCATAACACGGGAAAGCATTGAAGTCGACATGTAAGTACTGTTTTGTATATATGTATGTAGAGAGAGTGGGTTTTAATCAGAAAAACATGGGCAACTATAGGCAACTCTAGGACACGTGGGGAACCATTTAGCGTACTTGGAGGTTCATGGTACTTATTATTAACCAACTATAACTGTACTTACAACCCACCTATTAGCCCCTGAAGCGCCCTAGTATGGTTACAAGTACAGTGATAAGTACAGTTACCCTAAATAAGTCCTAAACCCTAAACCCCTTATAAGTGCAGTTATGATTGGTTCATAATGACCATGAGCCCCCGAGTGAGCTCCTGTAAGCTCCTTTGGGGAAATGCCTGAAGCGCCTAAGCCGCGCCGTGAACCTCAAAATGAGGGCTTAGGATTTAGGGTTCAGGGTTTGGGGTTTAGGGTTTGGGGTTTAGGGTTTAGGGTTTGCGGTTAAGGGTTGAGGGTATGGGGTTGAGGGTTTGGGGGCTTGGGAGTTTTCGAGGTTGCGGTTTGGGGCTTAGGGTTTGGGGGTTCGGGTTGGCTTTAGGGTTTGGAGTTTAGGGTTGGTTTAGGGTTTGGGGTTTAGGGTTTGAGGTTTTACGATTTTGCTTTTAGGGATTGGGCTTACATGTTCATTCGGCTTCAGGGTTAGGGCTTCAGCCGCAAACCTTCATTCAGGTGCAATGTTTGGGGCCGTTTTGGCATTTCGCCTCGAACCTGAGTTGAGGATTAGTTGGTTTACCCTTTTCCGAGTTGGGGATTAGTTGGTTTACCCTTTTCCGGCTGCATTGAGGCAATCACATACTCATATTCGTCATACAGTCAAATAATCATACTCTAGTACGGCTATGTAGCAATCTAGAAACATATTATATTCATACGGTCTGATATCATAACATGCCTCAGCCTGGGTTCAGCCCTGCCTCCTGTCTGTCGGGCCGATCAGCGTCACGTGCATGTCCGCCAGGGTGACTGTCAGGGGCGCGACTTGCTCACAAACAAACAGATTTGGGGGTTGAGATTCTTGGGTTTAGGTTCTAGGGTCTAGCGTTTAGGGTTTAGGGTTTACCACCAAGCCTGCACCCAAATGGCTTAAACCCCGCGACAGTGTCCGGCACCATGATCGGAGCTCTCATCCTGAACATGAATGCCACCAGCACCACAATCAGAGATGTCCCCGCGCTCTTCAATATCTTGCGTGGTGACTAAATCCTTTTCGTGAGATTTCGGAGTGATAGGTTGAGGGCAGGTGTAGGTACCTGCAAGATGGCCTCCCCACTTGTGGGCTTTGGGACACGCCTCCCTAAACCCTAAACCCTAAACCCTAAACCCTAAAGCCTAGCTTCCATGGGTCGCAGCTCGCCTTTCTTCAGCCTGCCTTCCTCAAGGTTCGATGCAAAAGGCTCTGGCTAGGCAATAAGGGGGGGGGGGGGGGTCGGAAGAATGGATTTAGGGTTTAGGTTTTAGGGTTTAGGGTGTATGGTGTAGGGTGTAGGGTTTAGGGTTCAGGCTTTAGGGTGCAGGGTAGGGGCCGCGATATTTACTAATAGTATTCACTTAGGGTCCCTCTATAATTATCTTATGACAACCCCCAAAACCCTGTCTCAATCTGAATCCGAGATTCAGGTTCAGAATAGTATTCTCTTAGGGTCCCTTCAAAACCATACGATAATCACCCCCCAAAACCCTGTTGAAATTCAGGCCCCTATGTTATGTGGCGCGCTTGGAATGCTTGCCGAAATGGGAAAGGTCCCGATGATGATCGCAATCTTGAGCACGGGAACCTTTGTTTTAGGGCCAGCTGACAGAACACCCCAAATGAAAAAAACTCCAAACCCTAAAACCTCAACCCCAGATTCTGAGATTCTGTGCCCGCTGACTCGAAAGTCCTTCTCCGATGATCAAATTTGCATCGCCCCTACAGCCTCATCCCTAAACCCTTTGACCAATGGAGGCATCTTATTTTAAAGTAGGGTTTAGGGTTTAGGGTTCAGCTTTAGGGTTTAGGGTTTATAGACTGTGACGCACCTGGCCTACTGCCATCCTCTGCAGCCCGCACTGTCGGCACCTGACTGCGTGGCAGCAGAAGTGGGGGGGCAACAGCTCCTCAGAGGTGCTCCGTTCAGCCTCTGGGAGGGGGTGTAGGTTCGTGGTTAGGGTTTGGTGTTTAGGGTTTAGGGTTTAGGTTCGTAGGGCCATGGGTATATTTCAGTTTAAGGTTCAGGACTTAGGGTTCTCCCCCGGACCCTAGCCCGAGCTGCAAGATGATTTACTTGAGAAGTGAGAAGCTCCCCTTTAGTAAACGGGAACTGCATTGCTCACGGGCCTTTGGGGTTTGGAGTTTGGGGGTGTAGGGTTCGAAGCTTGGGGCTTTGACTCAAGGGAGCAGAATTGGGGGTGCTTTAGGAGTATGCTGCGGTGCTTGCGGTTTAAGGTGGTGTCTTGGAGCGATTGCGGTATCGCTGTTGTGCAAGATTGTGTGCGCGTGCGCGTGCGCGCGCGCGGGTGTATTGTGTGTATTTGTGTGTATTTGTGTGTATTTGTGTGTATTTGTGTGTATGTGTGTGTGTGTGTGTGTATGTGTGTATGTGTGTATGTGTGTATGTGTGTATGTGTGTATGTGTGTGTGTGTGTGTGTGTGTGGGTGGGTGGGTGGGTGGGTGGGTGTGTGTGGGTGCGTGTGGGTGCGTGTGGGTGCGTGTGGGTGCGTGTGCGTGCGTGTGGGTGCGTGTGGGTGCGTGTGGGTGCGTGTGGGTGCGTGTGGGTGCGTGTGCGTGCGTGTGCGTGCGTGTGCGTGCGTGTGCGTGCGTGTGCGTGCGTGTGCGTGCGTGTGGGTGCGTGTGGGTGCGTGTGCGTGCGTGTGGGTGCGTGTGCGTGCGGCGTGGGCGTGTGCGTGGGCGTGTGCGTGTGCGCGTGTGCGTGTGCGTGTTTGGAGGGGGGGGGAGGGGGGGAGGGGGGGGGGGGGGTCTTTTGAAGATCCACCACGCCCTTTTAAGCACCAGGAAGAAAATAGCGCCAGCGCGCGCCTCGTCACTCTTCAGCACAGCCCCAGGTCCTCCGCGACAGAGGACTGGCGGGCTGAAGGGTTCAGGCTTAGGACTTGTAGGGTTTATAGGGTTTTAGGGTATATAGGGTTTATGGGGTTATGGGGTTTACAGGGATTATGGGGCTTCATAGGATTTACAGGGTTTAGAGGCTTTAGGGTTAAGGGGGCTGAAGGCTTTAAATTCTCTTGTTTTGCTAAGGGTTTAGGGTTTAGGTTTAGGGTTCAGGGTTTAGCGTTTAGGGGTTCATTGCAGGACGGTTTAGACCTTGCTCTGTTGAACCACTGGCCGGTAGTAACCGTGCACCCTAAACAGCTCCAAAAACTAGAGCCTGAACTCAAATGTCCCTATGGGCAACCCAAATTCAACCCGAAAGGCAAGTAAAGTAATCCTCAAGAATATAGTAGCAGAGCTCTCAACCGTACAAACGCCTCAACCCCTAAAACCCCCCAAAGCATGCCATGATTCTGGGTAGATTCAGTGTCTGGTTTCGTGTTCCCCCTTACACTAACAGTCCTTCATAAGGGGTACTTTCATCCCTATTAAGGACTGCTAGTATAAGGGGGAACATCCCAATGTAGGTGTTTTGGGGTTTGCAGAGTTGAGCTGTTTGCCTCCTGGGTCGTCGCTGACAAGTCGGACGGGGCCGCCCACTGCTGTCAGAGCCTCAAACTCCGGACCCTAAACCCACGCCCAGGATTTAGGGCTTAGGGGCTTAGGATCTGCAAGACCTTTGGTTAGTAACTCCTGTTGCTGGAACGACCGGCTCTCGCATGGTGGGTCAGGATTTAGGGTTTAGGTTTCGGGCTTTGAAAATTAGGGTTTAGGGCGCTTTCTAGTCTTGTTCAACCCTCTGCCTGCGGCCACTCAAACTTTTGAGTTGCATCCAAAACAGTAAGTATGATGGGAGCCACATGAGAAGTCGACTCCCTCTTTGAAAGTTGGTTTGGGAGAACTGAGGAGCCTCCTACAGCCCCCTAGCTTTCCGGCCATAACCCTAAACTAACCAAAGCCCTAAACCCTATAAAATCTAAAATATGCTTCCTTGTTGGGGTCATATTAAAAAATATTATGTTTATTCCTTCTTGGGAGTCTAATAGGACAAAAATGTAAATTATGACCAACAAGGACCCCAGAAATGACAGTCCAGACCGGCATCCTGGCATATCGATGTCCATATCAACACCGCCTATAACACACACACACACACACACATCATGATATGTACACCCAAAGGCTCCTATGTAGTACCTTTTTGGGGTAGTATACGATAAGCCTCTATAACAAACCCAAGCAGGAACTACATTGGAGCCTTTGGGCATAGCATAGCAAGGTAGCCATCAGAGGCAGTCAAGGTGAGGAGCTCTTGGGCTTCGGGTGCCCTCCCTTAGGGGCGGGCCTCCTCCATCGTTCTCCTCCTCGTCACAGCATGCTCCTGCGCGCCAGCACTGCCATGCAGGCTGACGGTCATGCTGAACAAGCAGAAGGTACCGAGAGTAGGGTTTGCTGGATATAGGGTTTAGGGCTATTTGGGGTTTTGGCTTTTAAACCCAAAACCCCAAATAGCCCTGCCCTAAACCCTATATCCAGCAAACCCTACTCTCGGTACCTAATTTAGGGCTCAAGGGGATGTGGGCTATACAGGTGGAAGCTTCGGCTTGGTTGGGATTTTGGGCATCGGATGCCCCCTCACCACCCCCCTTTCTTCCACCCCCTTTTTGGTTGTCCAGTAACCTGGGGGAACTAAAGGTTAACCTTTGGGATTTTAAAGGGGATTCTATTAGCCCAAAAAGGTTAGAGGTTACCTGCTCTACTACTAGGCCTTGGTTCCTTATGATGTGAGTCGGTGTATGTCGATGATTCTTCCTCATTAGGGCTTATTCATGCTTGTTTGGGATCTTAGGTTGCCGTAATTTACGATGCTAGTCACATGATGAGTAAACATTCATGTGAAGAACCCTTAACCTGCAACATTTTACCTAAGACACCGAACCTGCTTGTCACTTCCCTGCCCCCGGCATCAGATGAGCCTCGCATCCTGCTTGATCCGGCCACCTTTCGGGATTTGTTAACCCTAAACCCTAAAACCTAAGCCCAAAACCCTGGATCAGGGCTTCGGTTTAGGGTTTTGGGGTCTAGGAAAGCCACGAGACCCTTCTTGGTTCATGAAGGTGCACAGCGGCTTCCTTTAACAGGGGTAGCCTTTGTTGGGGCTCCTGTAACAAGGAATGTTACTATCCTATTTTGGGAGGGTAAATTCGAGAGCAAACTCCCACATTGCTTGAAGGATTATACCATACACTACGTATGAGAGCTAACCCTATACCCTAAACCCTAGACCCTAAACTTTTAAGGATAGCCCGTAATGAACCCTACAACCCGGAAGCCCTGAGACCCTATAGGGTTTAGGGTTTAGGGTTTAGGGCTTAGGGTTTAGGGCCCTGAGGGCTACGTAAGTTCCTATGCGGTGGGGTTTCGATGAGCGCTGGGCGTTGGGTAGGCTAAACCTTCAACCCCAAGGCGATTCGACCAGGGCTGGACTGCATGGTTGGGGGTCTAGGGTTTAGGCTTCCCTAACCCCTAAAGCCTAAACCCTAAACCCCAAATCCCCCAACTGTTCTAGTGAAGGCTTTAGGGTTCTGATTCTTCATATTTGTCATTTTTTCGGAGTGCCCAAACCTCAAACCCTAAGTAAGGGGTTTAGGAGACGACGGTAGCGCTTCAGGGGTCTAGAGCGCTTGGTTTGGGGCTTTCTGGCTTTGGGGGTTCGGGCTTTGTTTAGGCTACTAAAGTTTGGAGTTTCAGGTTGTTGGGTTTGGGGCTTCCGGGCTTTAGGCTGTGTGGGCTTTGGGGTTTGGAGTCTCTGCATCTTTATTGGGCCGCGGCTCCGGGATTCGAGCTGCCGCTCAGGCACAAGAATTCGACAGGGCTGCGTTCCGTACCCTAAACCCTAAACCCTAAACCCTCAACCCTATACAGTTTGGGTTCAAGGTGTAGCGCTAAAGAGTATCGTGGCATTTTGGCCCGCTTCGTCACACGACCCTGATCTGACTTTTTGTCTTCCATCGCAGCTCGCCGGTTCAGCAGCGTTGAGGTTCGGTTGCTTTACCCCCCTACTTAGTTGCTGAGTACCCTGGGCCGAAAAAAGATGCAAACCCCAAAAGATTAAAGGTTCCCTACTCAGCTACCAAGCCTAAACCCTAAACCCTAAACCCTAAACCAAATCCTGCAGCCTCCTTCAGACGTGGCATCTGCGGAGAGAGAGCTGCCATATGGGCATGTTCCAGATCGCTCTATGGGAGGTCGCAGTTCCAGTCTCTCTGATCCCACGGGGCATTCATCTGTTGCACCTTAGGTTTAGGGTTGAGGGTTTATAGGGCTTAGGGGACAGAACATCAAAGAGCTGATTTCAGGAACTTCAACTCAAGAAACCACCTGCAGCGAACCGTGAATGAAAGCTGGCGTGGCTCCTGAATCCTAAAGTCAAGCCACGATGCGTGGTTGCGCAAGATCGGCGTTTGGCAGACTCCCGGCACGGAATCGTCAGTCTACATGTGCGCTTCAACCTTGAAATGACGAGACTACCAGGGCTTGGGGTCTATGGCGCCGGAAGCCCCCTATTGAGCCTAAACCCCCCAAAAGTGCTATAACCCCTCGACTGTTAAACGTTGAATCCCTATAAGCCCTAATATAGAAAAAAAAAAAAAAAGCCCGCAGAACCACTTCCCAAAGTTACCGGCAAGCCGCCATTGATGCTGGCCCAGGGCACGAACTCCTGCGCCACACCAACCTAAGGGATCAAAAGTCCCCCCGGACCCTCGTGTACCGCCGAGGCAGTCCTTCTGCAATCCATAGTACTTGGGTTCGTACCCTTGATAGAAGCCTGAGAAAAGCTTTTCTCTTCATATACATACATATATATATATAAGTGACCTTAGCTTGGAACTTGATCCGAAAATTCTTCAGACAGAGTTCGAGAGAGCGGGCAGTGTAGGGTTTATAGGGTTTAGGGTGTTTGGGGTTTGGGGTTTGGGGCTTAGGCTTTGGGGTTGAGGGTTTGGGTTCCAAGGTCGAGCGGCAGCATAGCTGTCAAGGACCGTGGCGTGGCCCCAACCCTCCGGCACAAAGAGGATGTCTCCACATTCCTGGCGCGCGTGTTCAGGTTTTCGGGCTCAGGGACTACTTGAAGGTTCATGGTACTTACTAACCGATTAGAACTGTACTTATAACCCTACTTATAGTATCCCTAAAGGGCCTGATAGGGGCAATTATAAGTAGGGTTATAAGCCCAGTTATAATTGGTTAGTAAGTACCATGAACCTTCAGGTATAGGATTCAACACAAGGACACGGGTATGTATTGGAGGTGCTTGGGAGCAGCCAGGATCCTTGACCCATTCCTGGGACGACCACCCCCAAAATCCCTCACCCGCGGCAAAACCCTCGGACCCTGGAGCCTCAAGGCTCTAACATATCCCAAAACCGACAAAATCACGGGGTCATTTCTGCCATCAAAACCTGTGGAAATTATTGCTGAATGTCCTGGGGTGCCCTAAATCAGGGCTTGTGAAGGAAGCCCCTCAACCCCTTGGACGGAGGAAGTACTTTGGAAGCAGCCAATTAATTGAGTTGACTTTAGGCCTAAACCGAGAAAGGAAGAGGGTGGGTGGCTTCACCGCCTCAGACGGCGTGGGATGGGAGAAAAGTGTTAGATGGCCAAACCCCAAACCCCAAACCCTAAACCCCAAACCTCAAACCCTAAACCCCAAACCCTAAACCCCAAACCTCGAACCCTAAACCCGAAACCCGAAACCCCAAACCTTTAAACCCTAAAACCCTAAAACCCTAAAACCCTAAAACCCTAAAACCCTAAAACCCTAAAACCCTAAAACCCTAAACCCTAAACCTAAACCCTAAACCCTAAACCCTTATAAAGCTCCTGGACCACCTCCAGGAGCTTCCCCGACTCGCGCAGCGCCTGGAACTCTGGGGTCCGCTCCTCAGCGAAGCAACGAAACAAAGGAAAGGGGCCCCTTTTGGTGGAATGGGGTTTAGGGTTTAGGGTTTAGGGTTTAGGGTTTAGGGTTTAGGGTTTAGGGTTTAGGGTTTAGGGTTTAGGGTGTAGGGTGTAGGGTTTAGGGTTTAGGGTTTAGGCTTTGTAAGGTTTCGGGGTTTGGGGTTTAGGACTTAGGGTACCATGGGGCCCCTGCTTGCTTGGGTTTACGGGGGGGCATCCGAGGCTCCCAGGTCCCGGCAGGATCCAGAGACCAAGAGGCGGATTCCGGTGGCATGAGGAACCTGCCAGGCGATGTTTTGGTCCTAGAGTTTCAGGGTTTTCGGGCTTCGGGTTTCGGGCTTCGGGTTTCGGGCTTAAGGGATACCCTAGCCCAAACAAGGTGAACCTTGTACATATATATATATATACATGTGGTAGGCTTCTATATCACCAAAATGGTTAAAGGTTCAGTCCCTTAGCTATTGTTGTTGCCCGGAAAAGGCAAGGATCCCTATATTTGTGAGGTGCAGGGTTTAGGGTTGAGGGGTTTGGTAAGGTTGAGGGCATTTCGGGTTACAGGGGTCAGGTTCTTGCCTTGCTTTTGTTTGGGGCCCAGGGCCCACCAGCGAGGCCGAGACTTTAGAAACCAAGGAACAACTTGGGACAACCTCCATCCGTGACAATGCGAGGCCGAGCCCCAAGCCCGGAACCCGCTGAAACCCCTAAACCCTATACCCTAAACCCTAAACCCTAGTCCGACCCCCCAAACCACGAAGCTGTCGGGTTCCATCTGTTCACACGGATAATTAGAAGTTTCAGGGCTATAAGAGGTCTTGGGGTTTCAAAGTTCTGGTTCGAGTATAAAATGCTGCATGAAGTACCCGGGAAATGGCCTGTACTGGGGGGCTGT
Source organism: Symbiodinium natans (assembly GCA_905221605.1). Lineage (NCBI taxonomy): Eukaryota > Dinophyceae > Suessiales > Symbiodiniaceae > Symbiodinium > Symbiodinium natans. The sequence continues at coordinate 539,299 of CAJNDS010002109.1, forward strand.
CCAGGCTTCTAGCCCTAAACCCTAAACGCTAGACCCTAAACCCTAAACCCTAAACCCTAAACCCTAAACCCTAAACCCTAAACCCTAAACCCTAAGCCCTAAACCCTAAACCCTAAACCCTAAACCCTAAATCCTCCCGAGGGGCCATCGCTTCTGGCCCGCGTAGGAGGCGTTCACGGCCGCGTGGTGGGTGTGCATCGGGGCCCCGGCTCCCCGGAAGCCCACGCCCAGCTGCGGCATGCGCACGTGGGAGCAGTACTTCTCCTGTCGGCTTGGGGTTTGGGGTTTGGGGTTTGGGGTTTGGGGTTTGGGGTTTGGGGTTTGGGGTTTGGGGTTTGGGGTTTGGGGTTTGGGGTTGAGGGTGTAGGGTTTGGGTTTCGGGTGCTAGGGGTTCGGGTGTATGTAAGGTTTAGGGTCTTGGGTTTAGAAGGGGGGGAGATTTGTTGGGAGTTGTTGGGATCTCGTCGGCGGCTTCGGGTTGAGGGTCCTGTCGAGGAGCTTTTGAGATCATAATGGATAGGGGGGGGGGGGGGGCTCAAATGGGTTTTCTCGTTGGAGTAGAGTTTGCCGCTTAAATCCTAATCCCTAAACCCTGAACCTTCAAAGGGACTCTCTACCCCTATCCTCCTTCTTGCTTGCGCTTTGCTTGATCAGGGTTTATGGCTTTTTGGGGTTTTAGGATTGAGGCTTCGGGCTGTAGAGCGTTAGCAGATACTATGGAGTGTAGTTGCGCAGAGCGTGAGTCTGTAGTAGCAGGGTGAGCATTTCCTGGCGGCTCGAGAGGTACCGCTGGCGCTCTGACGGCCTCTAGCTGGCGTCTGATGATAGCAACTCCAGGGTAGCTACCATGGCTTCAGCCGGTTTGGGTGAGAGGGGTTCAGCCCGACCGTTGCAGGAATGCCAGGGAGAGAACCGCGATACTGACACCGACTGGTGTCTTATTTTAGATGTGAAGTGGGAGGGGATGAAGGCGAAGGGTTTAGGGTTGAAGGTTTAAACCCTAAACCCTAAACCCTAAACCCTAAACCCTAAACCCTAAACCCTAAACCCTAAACCGAATAAGGTCCCAGGGTCCATGAAGACCTGCCGCAGTGGCGCGGAAGCCTTCATCAGATCCCTCCGGCGGCGAAGGACAGTGGCATCAAAGACGTACCTGGGACATCAGCTTGCCGTGCATCGGTTGGGATGTTACCCCTTATACTAGCAGTCCCAAAAAAACTCGGGAATGAAAAGAACCCCTAATTATAATCCTAAACCCTAAACCCTAAACCCTAAACCCTTTACTAAGGATTGTTAGTAATTATCAGGGAGAACATCCCGATGTATAGGGCTTAGGGTTTAGGGTTTGGGGGCGTCTGTGCTCTTCAGCTGGCTGTAGGGAAGAGCGGCAGATTCTCGATATTACGTCCCCGGATGTAAGCCCGACATTCTGCACTGGAACCCCAAAAGTCACGAAGCCTGGAACACCCAAACCCTAAACCCTAAACCCTAAACCCTAAACCCTAAAGCCTAAACCCTAAACCCTAAAAACCCTAAACCCTAAAAACCCTAAACCCTAAACCCCAAACCAACCCCGCTTCCCTGGCCCATCAACACTGGCCGAGGATGCAGAGGCGGGCTCTCCGGATCGCTTGAGCTCGCGTCTTCGGCGCGCCATACCTGCATGGGTTCCCCTACTACCCCCTTCTATACTACCCCCGCTAGGGTTAAGGGTTTAGGGTTTAGGGTTTAGGGTTTTTAGGGTTTAGGGTTTTTAGGGTTTAGGGTGTTTAGGGTGTTTAGGGTGTTTAGGGGGTTTAGGGTGTTTAGGGTTTAGGGTTTAGGGTTTAGGGTTTAGGGTTTAGGGTTTAGGGTTTACCATAATTAAGACTGTTTAGGGATAATTAAGCTTAATCAAGGTTATTTAGCGGGGGGGGGGGGGGTAGTATAGAGGGGGGGTAGTAGGGGAACCCATGATACCTTGGGTGACTTCAGCATCTCGGACAGCGTCCCCTCAACGGCACCGGGTAAGCCCATGTTCTTGGCCTCAGGAGACGGTTTAGGGTTTAGGGTTTAGGGTTTGGGGTATGGGGTTTAGGGTTTAGGGTTTAGGGTTTCCAGGCTTTGGGGGTATGGTTCAGAGCTGTCTTGGGCAGCCTTTGGGATCTGAAGCCTTGGGGGGTTCCGGGATCATGTGGTGCGGTGACGCAAAGAAGCAGCTTCAATAGCAAAAAGTCGCTAAACCCAAAACCCCAAAACCCAACACCCTAAATCCTAAACCCTAACCTGTTAAACCCTAAACCCTAAACCCTGAACCCTAAACCCTAAAAACCCTTACCCGAAGAAAGTCGCGCTGAACACCAGAAGCTACCAGGTCGCATAGGGTACGGGGGCCGCCTGCACCACTTCTCTGCCAAGGGCAGACTCCAAAAAGCGGTAGTCAGACCAAGACATTGCCTGTGATTAGGGTTTAGGGTTTAGGATTTAGGGTTTAGGGTTTGGGGCTTAGGTTTACGGAAAGTTTGGGGGTTAGGGTTTGGGGTTTAGGGTTCAGGGTTTCGGGCGTAGGGTTTAGGGTCTGGGGTTTGGGAGGAATGATGCTACTGAGCGATCCACCCACCAAGCCCCACAAGCCCAAGCAGCAATAAATATCTAGACCCCCAAACGCTTGAACCCCAAAACCCGCAGTGTCGGATACTACTCACCATAAACCATCAACCCTAAGGGCCCTAAATAAACCCTAAACCCGTGAACCCCAAAACGCTTGAGACCGAAACCCTCAGGAAGGGAGTGCGAGCGCTACCTGGAATAACCTTGAAAAGCCCAAAAAACGAAACGGCACCTTAAAATTATTGGAAAATCTAACCTTTTTTGTGAAGGTACACTGGTAAATCCCGAAACAATAAAAACCTTAGGGGCTGAACACCCTAGCCCAAAATTAACCTTATATGTATATATATATATAAACAAATAAATAAACAAAGAAATATATAAATCTATCTCTCTCTCTATATATATATATACTAACCAAAAAGGTTAAAGGTTTCCTACCCATTCCCTAAGAAACCCTAAGCCCCAAACCCTCACACCCTCGGGTACGGCCAGGGCATCCTGGAATCTCGTCTGGCTTTTTTGAGGTCTGGCCTCCATGTGCCAAGCGCCTCCTTTGATCCTCAGCTCGGTCTAGGGTTTAGGGTTTAGGGTTTAGGGCTTAGGGCTTGGGGTTTAGGGTTTAGGGTTTGGGGGGTTTAGGGGGTTTAGGGCTTTACGAGGTTCAGGGTTCAGAGTTACAAGGGTTTTGGGGTTTGGGGTTGAGGTTCCCGAAAAAAGGGTTCCTTTTGGGGTAGTTCTTTCAATGTGGGCCCTCCTGCTTCGGGTAGGCGAAGGGACTTTGATTCGGAGTTGCCAACAGACGCTCTTGAATAGAAGGAAACGTTGCCATAAGGCCATGTCTCTTATGATTAGGCAACTTGTGCAATGGATCCCCCTATGCCCTATAAAACGCGAACCCTGCTTTTTGGAAGGTGCTCGCCTGCAACTGTCTCGAAAAAGAAGACATTCAAAAGCCGGAAATCTTGAACCCCCCCCCCCCAGTGCCTTTGTCTCAAGGGTAGGAGCCAGCTTTGGCCCTAAACCCTAAAGCCCGAAACCCTAAACCCTAAACTTACCCCCACCCAAAAAGCACCAAGCCCCGCAGCCGAGAATCAGCACAGGCTGGTTCACTGAGACATACCTTGGCTGAACCCCTCCTACAAGTTTAACTTCTAGGCTCCTTATTGTAATTTCTACAAAAACCCAAAAGGTTAAAGTGCTAAGAGCCCTTTAGGGTTTAGGGTTTAGGGTTTAGGGTGTAGGGCCAGAAGAAACCCAAGAGACTGGCGCAAGAACGCCTCGCTCTCGAGGCTGAGCTGCTCAGACTGGATCGTGGGCACGTCGGAGCGCATCTGCTCCTTTTGAAGTCTGCGAACTTGAGGCCAGACTTAGGATCCCCTATGGTCCCTTTATGGGTTTAGGGTTTAGGGTTTAGAGTTTAGGGTTTAGGGTTTAGATCATGCCCTGCTGCATCCCAAGCCCTCAGAGCACTCGGCAAAGATCCGCTAGGTTAGGATCTGCGGTCCAGGTGCTGGGGCCTCTGGAATACTCTACTGAAGCCTGCACTGACCCAAACTTCCCTAATGCCCCTAGCCCCCAGAGGATTCGCTAGGTTTAAGGGCTTAGCGCAGCCTTGAACACCCCGAAACCTAAACCCCCCTCAAAACACCAAAAAAACCCCAAACCCACCCAAAACCCCAAACTCTGAATCCTAAACCCCAAACCCACTCACACACAAAAACACCAAACCCTGAATCCGAATCTCTGGATCCACAGGAAGGGCGCTCGGAGGATGCTTTCCACCGTGTGCCCGAAAGTGTCGGGGTCTTGGGCCTGGCTTAAGGGGTTTAGGGTTTAGGGTTTAAGGTTTAGGCTTGGCGGTTCAGGGGTTTCGGGGCTACATGGGTCCTAGGGTCCTAGGCGAAAGGCACCCTGGATGAAGCGGCGGGGTCAACATCTCTTACTGGTTCCTGGCTGGGTTTTTGGAAAGAAGGTTCCCGATATTCTGACATGTGCATGGATGCATAAACAGGACAACGAAAACCCGAAGGCAGCAACCCTTCACCGTAAACACCGAGATATGTCCACCCGCCAGGTTCAGGCATTGGGTTTTGATTTAGGAATCAGGGTTGGTAGTATGATACGAAGAATAAGAAAAAGATGATCGTATAGTATTATAACAAACTAACATACAATCTTACATAATCGTATATTAATAAGATACGAATATATACACATAGAGAGAGAGATATGCATATTAATGATTAATTTTACTACAAAAACATCACCATGTCACAAAGGGACGAAAGTTTTGTCGCCGCCTCCTTCTTGGATTCCGCGAGCTGCGTGGCCACCTCACCTGCTAGTCTGGAACAGCATAAAGCGACTGAGCCGCGGTTTAGGGATTAGGGTTTAGGGTTTAGGGTTCCTACAAGATTTTCTATGAAATGAAAAAACCTCTCAACTGTGCTTTGCGTTAAGCGTATGGAAATACGAGCCCCGCGAAAGCACTGACACTGGTGGGGGGGGGGGGGGGGGGTGTGGTCTGCTTCTTGATACCTCTCCATATTTCACTCGAAAATTCTTCATAAAGGTTCCCGCACAAGGGACCCTAATTTAGAGCAACCCCGCTCGTTGTCATGAAAGCGCATTCATTCAGTGCCAAACCATCCAAACCGTCAACCGTAACGGGGACGCCGCTTACATGTTCAACCCTTACCACACCCCACAGAAACCTAAACTGACTCAACCGATAATAAACCTTTCTTTCAAAGCACAGAGAAAATATGTACACATATTTCTATTTAGATGTATATTCACATATATATATATACAAATATATATATATATATATATATATATTAATATAATTCTGCCAATATCCTTTAACGCACAACCCAGTCGCGGTGACGCCGGGCAGCGGCCTGGGCGCGTGTTCTTCTGAATTTGAGGTTTGGGGCTTGGGTGTGTACTTGGAGGTTCATGGTACTTACTAACCCAATTATAACTGTACTTATCAGGGGTTTAGGGTCTAGGGTTTTAGGGGTGGAGGGGTTAGGGTTTACGGCTGCCCATTTGAATGGCTTCAGTGTTGAGGTTTTGAAGTCTGCTGTGAGCCACCAGCTTTCCTCAAAAGTCATCGCGGGCTCTTTCTTCAGAAGCCCCAAGCACCAGCAAGCATTCCGCGTCCCTGAAAAAATTGGCTTGGGGATTAGGGCTAAGTCTTAATCAGTATTGGGAGATCAGCCCCTTCAATTTCTTCAACATTCTGCCATCGTCGGCACTTAGCCCGAGACCCTAAACCCAACCCTCAAACCCCAAACCCTAAACCCCAAACCCTCCCCAAACCCTAAACCCTAAACCCTAAACCCTAAACCCCAAACCCGAAACCCCAAACCCTGTAGGGCTGAGGGTAGACTCCGAGGCGCTACGTGCGCTGCTGTGCGACCATGCCGGTCCTGCTTTGGGAGGTTCGGGTCTGGGGTCCCCCTCTGTATGCATCAGTATGGGCCCTGAATTTGGGTTTAGGGTTTAGGGTTTAGGGTTTAGGGTTTAGGGTTTAGGGTTTAGGGTTTAGGGTTTAGGGTTTCGGGTTTAGGGTTTAGGGTTTAGGGTTTAGGGTTTAGGGTTGTATAAGTCCTCTGCAAAGAAGCTAACCCTCAGGGAACGCAGGGGGCGAGAGGGGGGGGGGGGGCCCTTTCGTAGGGGGTGCAACCTTGGTGCCAGTTTGCATCCCCTGATATCCTAAACCCCATCCAACCCTAAACCCCAAACCTTAAAACCCTAAACCCTAAACCCTACTCCCCAACTCCTTCACACCCTACCGAAAAATAGATGGGCCTTGGCAAACCTACGGCGAGAACTCTCCGCTGAGCTGGGGTTGCAAAGACCCGATACACCTTAAGTAAGAAATACACCCGATGTTTTTTTCATTACGGATCCTTAATAGGATCATAAGGCATGTTCCTGAATCAAGGGGGATATTCGGCATCTTTGTGGGGGGCCGGGGGGGTGTCTTTGTGGGACTGGGGGGGAGGCCAAAGGGGCTTCTGGGAGCCCAAAGATTGAAGGTAGGGTTTGGGTAGTTTAGGTTAAGGGTTTATAGGTATTAGGGTGTAGAGTTTAAGGTTCGAGGTTTAGGGCCTTTAGGGTTTGGGGTTTGGGTTTAGGGCCCTACCCCTCCAACCCGTCCTTCACATCCTTGTCAGCCCCATTGCTCAGAAGCACCTCTGCACATATGGCGAGGTCTCATTGTCGGGGTGTAGGGTTGAGGGCTGATTTTTGGGCATCTCAACCCCACCGGCCCCCTCCCCCCTCCCCCCCACCGCCATGCAGGGGGCTGTTCAGTCCCACGACATCAACAGCACCCTAAAAAACCACGCCCCCACCCCCCCCATCCCACAACCCCCCACCCGCCTGCCCCTGTGTGCACTCAAGGCATAAACCCTAAACCCTAAACCCTAAGCCCTAAGCCCAAAAGCAACAGCCAAAACAAGGTCTGGCATGACCCTGGCCCCTCTCCCCCACCCACCCCTAACCCACAAAAACCCATAAAAAAATATGATGGTGCTGAAAACGAAGGTGGCGAAGGGGAGAGGTGGCCGGAGGAAGGAAGCGAGGCGACAGGCTGCTTCGAAAGGAGGGCGACGAAGCCAACTAAGAACCCAAGGCACCACAAATCCTCAAGGAAAGGCTATGCTGCTTTATGTCCTTTGCCGGAATTGCAGGGAATCTTAGGGAACATTTGCCCGGATTTCAAAGTACAAGCCTGCGCCTGCGCTATAGTCATAACTCTCTTGCCCTCCACCCCCTATGACTCACAACAAACTTCAGGGCAGGGTCCTTTTTAGGTCCTCCATTCCCGTGCTTGGGCCGGCCCGACTGTTATAAGATGGCCAGGTAGCCCTTATCAGCCCTAATGAGACGCAGAAGCCGATCCCTAGCTGTAGGGTCTAGGGTTTGGGGTTTAGGGTTTAGGGAACTCATGACCGTTTTTGGTCTAGCTTATCAACGCCCGAACGCTTTACAAGCCCTACGCATGTTGCACAGACGCCTCCACCATGTGTGCGTCGCCAGCACCCGCAGCGTGGTGCAGTGCCGTTCGCCCACACGAGTCTTGGCTTGCAACCTGAGCCGTGGGTGGGATTCGAGAAATCTTATTCAGCCCTAAACCCTAAAGTGGGCTTCCAGCTTTGGGGGGTTCCTGAAACTTCTCGCGGGTCCGGAAGACTCACGCCCGGATGTTTGGAAGGCTATAGGGCTTGTAGAGGGATGTCTGAGTTCAGCCCGAACCCTTGCAAGGTCTGCTTACTAAACCCTAAACCCTATACCCTAAACCAGGCTTCAGGGCCAAGGGCTGCGAGGACTTCCCACGCTTTTCTACGCCATACGCTGCGCTTCGAAGGGTTTAGGAATTTGGGGGGGGGGGGGGGGGGGGGGGGGGGGGGGGGGGGGGGGGGGGGGGGGGGGGGGTGGGGGGGGGGGGGGGTGGGGGGGGGGGGGGGGGGGGGTGGGGGGGGTGGGGGGGGGTGGGGGGGGGTGGGGGGGGGGGGGGGGGGGGGGGGGGTGGGGGGGGTGGGGGGGGGGGGGGGGGGGGTTGTGGGGGGGGGGGGGGGTGTGTGGGGGGGGTGGGGGGGGGTGGGGGTGGGGGGGGGGGGGGGGGGGGGTCGCACATTGGGGGATCTTGTGCTTCATCGAATATCTGCTTTACATGGAGGTTCATGGTAAGCACTAACCCCATAGTAACTGCACTTATAACCCACATATAACCACGTTTTTGGGCACCTAAGGGGCTTATAAGTGCTCTATAAGTGCAGCTATGACTGGGTAATATCCCTAAACCCTATAACCCTAAACCATAAATCCTAAACCCTAAACCCTGGACCCTAAACCCCAAACCCTAAACACTAAGTACCATGAACCTCCAAGTACGTACATCGTTCCATTCGAGTTGCCAGGCTCTGCGCTGCCGGAGAGGACAGCAGCACGTCCTGAGTGCCGCTGTTAGAACATCCGGAACCCTGAGGATTTGCGTGCCTATACATTTTAGGGTTTAGGGTTTAGGGTTTGGGGTTTGGGGTTTAGGGTTGGGCCCTACTAGCTACCATATGGGGGTTTACGAAAATAGGGGACCCTAAAATAGAACCCCCAAAAGAGTAGGAATGGACCCCGATCAGGTATCCCCAATTTCGGACACCACCATGTGATCAGGTAGGAAACCCCTGTAAAGCCCAAGTATCTACTGTGTACATAGATCCTTACGGGGGGGTTAGGGTTTAGGGTTTAGGGGTTAGGGTTTAGGGTTTAGGGTTTAGGGCACCATAAGCAGCGAGCATTTGGACATCCTGGCTATCACCAAGCTGTGAGCTTAGCAACTAGGGTTTGGGTGGGTGTGGGGGCCCTAACCCTCAAACCCCAAACCCTACAAAACCCCAGACACCGTAGACCTCAACCCCAAGCCCCAATTCACAAACCCTAGACCCTAAACCCCCAACCCCAAATCCCAAACCCCAAACCCTAAACCCCACCAACCAAAACCCAAAACCAAAACTCCACACCCCAAACCCCAAAAACCCTAACAAACCGGAACCCCCAAACCCTAAACCCAACACCCCAAACCCTAAACCCCAAACCCCTAACCCCGAAGCCCAAAAACCCTAAGGCCCAAAAATTCCTAAACCCAAAACCCTAAAGCCCAAAACCCTAAGGCCCTAAACCCAAAACCCCAAACCCTAAACCCTGAACCCCAAATCCTAAACCCTCAACCCCCAATCCCTAAAACCCTAAACCCCGAAGCCCCCTAAAGCCCCCAAACAACCTAAACCCTGAACCCTGAACCTTAAACCCTAAACCCTAAACCCTGAACCCCCAAAAACCCTAAGCCCGGGGATCTGCGGCTGCCCGGCGCCACTCGGCCGCGGCCCCACGCGCGGCATCCCCGGGCTGGCCCTGAGGACCTGCCTGCAGCCACTAAGGGTTTAGGGTTAGGGTTTAGGGTTTAGGGTTAGGGTTTAGGGTTTAGGGTCTATAGGGTTTAGGGTTTTAGGGTTTTAGGGTTTTAGGGTTTTAGGGTTTTAGGGTTTTAGGGTTTTAGGGTTTTAGGGTTTTAGGGTTTTAGGGTTCAGGGTTTTGAGGGCTTTAGGGCTTTAAAGGGACCCGCCTCCAGCCACTGCGCTATGTCATGCGATGGGGGGGGGGGGGTTCCGAAAATAGTTTAGGGGATTAGGGCTTCGGACTCAGGGTTCAGGGTTTAGGGCTTAGTGAAACTCCAAGGAAGCGAGGTGGGTCAGGAGAAGTCAATCGTATTTTTCTTCACATGCTGGCTTTTTTGCAAAGCCTTTGACCCAAACCCCAAACCCCAAACCCTAAACCATAATCCCTAAACCCATACTGACCAAACTAAGGCCTCCAAATACCTGCCCTTTGTTCCCAATCCCAACATGGGGCTCTTCTGGGGGCTTCTTGTAGCGTAGAGCTTGGTTTGATCAGGGGCACACCGAAGCGGCCCACAATAGGGTTTAGGGTTTAGGGCTTAGGGTTTAGGGTTTAGGGTTTTTGGGTCCACCCCACCTGTCAAGGCTGGAAGGGCCTGTGGTTTGGGGTTTTCCGGCGCCGGCTTGGGGGAGGCTGTTCCCTTTAGGAGAGGACAGCTTAAAGACTCCCAAACCCTATAAACCCCTAAACACCCAAAAAGCCCCTAACACCCCTAAACCCTAAACCCAAAACCTAAACCCTACAAACCCCCCAATTAAAACCTAACCCCCTAATTAAAACCCCTAAACCCCAAACCTAAACCCTATAAACTCCCAAACCTCACAGCAAAGCCCGCCTCTTTGACCTTCCGAGCCGTGAGGCCGCCAAGGGAGGAGCTGGGCAGCGCCAGGAACTTGCGCGCAGCCTCTGGAAAAGACCGCCGGGGTTTAGGGTTTAGGGTTTAGGGTTTAGGGCTGTTAGGCTTCCTTGGTTCACAGTGTTTGTGCTCCTTCAAGGGAGCACCATGGAATCTTCGGGACCCAATTCTAACTGTACCTAGAACCCACCTGAAGTGCCCTATTCTGGGTCTAAGTACAGTTAGAAGAACAGTTATAATTGGTTAGTAAGTACCATGAGCCTCCAGGTAGGACTACCTAACCCACCCCTCCCCCCCCGCCCCTGAGACCCCCTTCCCTTGACAAAAGCCCTCAAAGCATAATCCTAAACCCTAAACCCTAGACCCTAGACCCTAGACCCTAGATCCTAGACCCTAAACCCTAGACCCTAGACCCTAAACCCTATGCCCTAAACCCTAAACCCTAAACCCTAAACCCTAAACCCTAAACCCTAAACCCTAAACCCTAAACCCAAAACAAATTCTAAAGCCAGAGCCATCCCACGGCCTTCTGGAGCGTGGCCTCTGGGCCTCCTTTCGATGCGGTGTCGGTGAGGCCCCACCTCTCTGACCGATGGAGGGCGTTGAGGGCTTGTGGGTTGGGATGTTCCCCCTGATACCAACAGTCCTTAAAAGGGATTATAGTACCCCTAGTATCATCCCTATTAAGGAATGTTAGTACAAGGGGGAACATCCCAGTTTTGTTGGGTCTTGATTTTCGGTTTAAGGTTTAGGGTCGAGGGGGGGGGGGGGGGGGGGCCGGCCCTTGAAGTCTGATTCTACGGCTGAGGATGCAGCAAAGCTCCCCAAAGCCTTGAAACCCTAAGCCATGTGGTGACTGATGAGCTTCCAGCGGGCTGCCCAGCGAGCTCTGAATGCCGCTTAGCTAAGGAATAGACCTAAACAGACAAGTAGGGATCCTGCATTTGGCTTTAGGTATATTCCAGATCTATAGGGGCTCTTCGGACCCCAAACCCAAAAACCCAAAAACTCTACAATCCCAAAACCCTAAAACCCTGTTTAAAAAAAGCTCTAACCCTTCCGTGTCATGCAAGTCTGGCAGCCACTGGCAACACCAAAGGCCACTGCACCGAATCTGACGAACATGCAACTAACCGCCCCAGCCACTGCAAGGAACCCGGTGGTCTGGGGTGGGGCTGACACGCACGTGCTGCGTGTGTGTGTGTGTGTGTGTGTGTGTGTGTGTGTGTGTGTGTGTGTGTGTGTGTGTGTGTGTGTGTGTGTGTGTGTGTGTGTGTGTGTGTGGTGTGTGTGTGTGTGTGTGTGTGTGTGTGTGTGTGTGTGTGTGTGTGTGTGTGTGTGTGTGTGTGTGTGTGTGTGTGTGTGTGTGTGTGTGTGTGTGTGTGTGTGTGTGTGTGTGTGTGTGTGTGTGTGAGTGGGTGTGTGTGTGGGGGTGTGTGTGTGTGTGCGTGTGTGTGTGTGTGGTGTGTGTGTGTGTGTGTGTGTGCGTGCGTGCGTGTGAGTTGTGCGTGTGTGCGTGTGTGTGTGTGTGCGTGTTGTGCGTGTGTGCGTGGTGTGCGTGTGTGCGTGGTGTGCGTGTGTGCGGGTGTGCGTGTGTGCGTGTGTGCGTGTGTGCGTGTGTGCGTGTGTGCGTGTGTGCGTGTGTGCGTGTGTGCGTGTGTGCGTGTGTGCGTGTGTGCGTGTGTGCGTGTGTGCGTGTGTGCGTGTGTGCGTGTGTGAGTGTGTGCGTGTGTGCGTGTGTGCGTGTGTGCGTGTGTGCGTGTGTGCGTGTGTGCGTGTGTGCGTGTGTGCGTGGGTGCGTGTGTGCGTGTGTGCGTGTGTGCGTGTGTGCGTGTGTGCGTGTGTGCGTGTGTGCGTGTGTGCGTGTGTGCGTGTGTGCGTGTGTGCGTGTGTGCGTGTGTGCGTGTGTGGGTGTGTGGGTGTGTGTGTGTGTGTGTTGCCTCTACACCACTACACCAACCAACACACACGCAGCCAGCTAAGCGAAACCTTAAACCCTAAACCCTAAACCCTAGACCCTAAACCCTAAACCCTAAACCCTAAACCCTAGACCCTAGACCCTAAACCCCAAACCCTTGTAGCCCTGGGGGCTTCTGGAGCATCGCCGCCAGGCGGTGCCGAGGCGAGGCCGACAGGACACAGGAGAGTGGCGTCTGCTGATCTGGGGCTCCTGGGAGGGCATTAGGGGTTTAGGGGGTTTAGGAGGTTTAGGGCTTATATAGGGTTTAGGGTTAGGGCCTATAGGGTTTAGAGTTTGAGGTTAGGGCCTTTGGGGTTGAGGGTTTCGGGGGTTTGGGGGAGCTTAGGGATTTTGGGGGGGCTTTAGGGTTTGAAAGATTAGTGTGGGATGCTCGAGATGTGAGTTTGGTGCTTGGGGGTGGGGGCCCTTAAGCTAAACCCTAAACCCTAAACCCTAAACCCTAAACCCTAAACCCTAAACCCTAAACCCTAAACCCTAAACCCTAAACCCTAAACCCTAAACCCTAAACCCTAAACCCTAAACCCTAAACCCTATTCGGAGTCTCCCCTCCCTGCACGATGCTGCTCCTGTGGCGTGGGACTTGGGGTGCGCCCAGAGAAGCTGCGCATCACCTGGGCTTGCACAATTATGACCAGATTAGAGCACTTAAAGGGGCTTATAAGAATAAGTGGGTTATAAGTACAGTTATAACTATGACTGGGTGATAAGCACCCCGAACGTGCATGTTGCACCTGGTTGAGAAGTGGGGGCCCCTTGGAAACGGTAGCTCAGATATAGGAGGTTAGAGTATTCGAACCTAAAACGTACAGTACCCCATAAGAGCCTACCCTCAACCCTAAAACCCTGAAGCCCCAAACCCTGCACCCCAAACCCTTCACCCTAAACCCTAGTCGCCCTAATAAATCCTAAACCAAAACGCTAAACCCTAGTCGCCCTTATGCCCCAAAAAGTCTCCGTCACGGCCCTGGCGCTGCGAGTCTCTGGCCAGTCCCTTGCCCAGCTCAGCGTGGGCCGGCCTAGGGTCTGAGAGGTTTGGGGTCTTACGGTATGAGGGTACTAGGATGGGTTTTGGGTTTAGGGTTTAGGGTTTAGGGTTTAGGGTTTAGGGTACTACGGTATTAGGGTATTGCGGCTTGGGGTGTTCGGGTATTAGGGTATTCGGGTATGAGGGTACGGGGTATTAAGGGGTTTGGGGTTTTAGGGGATTCGGGTATTAGGGTATTTGGGTATGAGGGTATAAGTTGTTATTAGGGCAGCAGGATATTAGGGTATTAAGAGGTTTGGGGTATTCGGCTTAGCAGGGCATTAGGGCATTCGGGTATTGCGGTTTAGGGTATTCTCGTTTAGGACCCCAAACACTGGGGTCTGTGCATTTGGATCTCTTGGCTGCTGTTGAGGAACTTAAACGGAATTTTACCGACAAAATGTGGGTTTCTAGGGTTCAGGGTTCTAGGGTTTAGGGGTTTTAGAGTTTATGGTTTGGGGGTTCTTTACCATCTTGCTGCATTTGTCGCACGTAGGGGTTTTGTAGGGTTTATAGGGTTTGCGGTTCAGCGTCCACAGGGCTTAGGGCTGGTAGGGCTCAGGGTCTGGGCACCAAGGGTTTAGGGCTTTCTAGATCTACAGCTTCTTGGGACTTGGGCATGTGGGGTTGATAAGGTTTGGGGGAAGTTCGCACTTACGGAGGCACGGAGGGTTTAGAGAGCTTAGGGTGTAAAGTATAGTGTCCCGGCTCAGCATTTGGGGCTTCGGGCCTTGAAGGGGGATTTGCGTGGCCTAGCAGAGTTTTTACATCCCTGAGGCCTAAACCCTCCACCCTCAACCCTCAACCCCAACGTCTAAATCCTAAACCCTGAACCCTAAACACCAAACCTAAAACCCTAAACCCTGAACCCTAAACACCAAACCTAAAACCCTAAACCCGAAACCCCAGCTGTAGGCTTCCAAAAAGATGAAGGCCTTGCAGCAGCGCTCGCACGTGGCTCCTCGGGTAGGTTTGTGCTGCCTACTGCTAAACCCTAAACCCTAAACCCTAAACCCTAAACCCTAAACCCTAAACCCTAAACCCTAAACCCTAAACGCCAAGCCCCACAACCGAATCCCGAGAGGAGGGGTTGAAACCGAAAACCCGAAGCTTGCAAGAGCCTTGCGGGTGAGTTAGGGTTTAGGGTTTGGGGTTTGGGGTTTAGGATTTAGGGCCTTTAGGGCTTAGGATTCATAGAGTGTGCAGGGTTGATAGGGTTCGGAGTTTACGGTTTCAGTAGGATTTCGGGTTTAGGGTTCGGGGCTACTTAGGGGTATAGGGACTGTGTAGGGTAAATACCGGGGCTAACTAATGGAATGCGATTATGAGGGCACTTTCCAGGCGTCCCCTCCTTATATCCATTTAAACCTTACAAAGGATCACCCTGCCCCCAATCAAAAACAAAGAGTATGCGAACCCGGAACCGGAACTTCCCCCGACCCAAAACAACAAACTAAACCCTAAAAACCAAAACCCTACAAACCTTAACCACCCCCAAAGCCCAAACCCGAAAAGCAAAGCCCTCTAAAACGCCAAAACATAAACCAAACTCTTGCAAACAACCTGAACCCTAAACCCTAAACCCTAAACCCTAAACCCTAAACCCTAAACCCTAAACCCTAAACCCTAAACCCTAAACCCTAAACCCTAAACCCCCAAACCCAGATGTGCGTCCAATCTGACGCTGCGCCGGCATCCAGCAGCCGGAAGAGCTCCCCAACCACCTCAGGGAGGCGCTGCTTTAGACTTTAGGTTTAGGGTTTAGGGTTTAGGGTTTAGGGTTTAGGGTTTAGGGTTTAGGGTTTAGGGTTTAGGGTTTAGGGTTTAGGGTTTAGGGATATATATATATATATACATATAGATATGTGTGTATACTGTTCTTTTTGGAATGGGTTTGTAGGAGTTATAGGGTGTATCAAGTGTTTGGGGTTTGTAGGGTATATAGGGATGTTGGGGTTTGCAGGGTTTATGGGGCTTATGGGGGTTCATAGGGTTTAAAGGAGTTATAGGGTTTAGGGTTTAGAGGATTTAGAGGCTTTATAGGCTGTATTGGGCTTAAAGGGTATAGAAGGGGGTTTACAGGGGTTTTGTGCTGTAGGGTTTAAACAGGCCTTCAGGCTGGTTCGGGATGTGGGTTCCCCCCCCCCCCCCCCCCATGGAAGAACAACAGTATCTCTTTGCCTCATTGCTACAAGGTCTTTTGGGGTCTGAGGCAACCCTAAACCCTAAACCCTAAACCCTAAACCCAAAACCCTAAAACCTAGGGTTGCGGACTTAGGGCTTACGCAGGGTTTCAGGAACTCCATTCGGAGACAAGCAAAGCATACAGGCGCATGCGATTCGCAGAAAGACGCGAGGAACACTTTCGGGTTTAGGGTTTATGGTTTAGGGTTTAGGACTCTCCCCAAGCATAGCCTTCCCCCGAGCGAGACTCTGCCAATGATAGGGGCCATAAGAATTAGAATAGGGTTTCGGGGCTATTTTAGCATAATTATAGACTGACTTTGGGGGAAAAGTTATAGGAAAGTACTCCGGCCCCTATATTATGCACCGTGCCCCAACTTCAAGAGGTTGTTGATGTCGTTGCTTGGTGTGTCAGGTGCAGCAATCTGTGCTTGGCGTGTTCCTGTTATCCTGACTTGACACCTGATGAACAATGCTTCGTTTCTGTTGAGTTTCAACTTAGTAGCCCCGCTACCATATTGGAATAAGGGTCCCCCTTTTTTGGCTGGTTACTTTATAAGGGAATCCAGAACCAAACAAGCGTAAAGGGTACCACTGGGCTGCCAAGACTAGGTAAGACACAGGTCTGGAGGCTCTTCTACTCCAGGTGCCTGCGCATCACTGCCCCCAAAGGCGACCAAGTGGGCGCGAAAGGCGCGATACATGGCTGGAACACCCTCTAACTCTATATCCTAAAATCATAGATAAGCTAGGGTATATACAGTATATATATATATATATATCCTAAAATCATAGATAAGCTAGGGTATATACATTATATACCTTAAACCACATATAACTTCGGGGTACCTTATCTTGCAACGGTCTTCGGCTCTTTTGGGAAGATGGACGCACCAGCACTGCCCAGCTTCCGGTGAGTCTTGAGGGGATGATAGGATGGCCCGTTTTAAAACCCTCTGAAGAACCCAGCCAGAGAGCCTTAACAAAAAAAAACTTAACTAAGGAATATACCTTAAGTTATAAAGGGATCCTTTACTACGGTGTAAGGAATATGCCTTAATTAAGGGGTCTTGGGGCTCTTTGGGAATATTCCTACATGTGATCCTCTTAAACCCAATCAGGGAACATGCAAAATATCCCAACAACCTTCCTAGGATGCATGTGAACGACGCATGGAAGGCTAGCTTTCCCTTCTGTGCGGCATCCTGCGAGCATCCTGAGCCTTCACGACCCCCAAAGGTTTAGGGTTTAGGGTTTAGGGTTTAGGGTTTAGGGTTTAGGGTTTAGGGTTTAGGGTTTAGGGTTTAGGGAACCCCAAATTCCTGAACCCATGTCGCAGCACGTCAAGAAGGGTTCGATGCTTCACCAAACGGGGGGGGGGGGGGGGGTAATTCTACAGCAGTGTTTTTTTTGGATCCTGTTCTTTGAGAACCTTCAGCCCAAAAGACCCTACACCATAGGCTAGGTCTTCCGGAATGAGTTTTGTGCATTTGTCCTTCCAGAAATACACCCATCGTGCAATCGGACAAAATGACCAGATAATATCAAGGCACCATGAGGTCTATCATAGAAAGGAACCGACAAGGGGACTGACATAAGGTGCTGAGCGGCTATCATAGAAAGGAACCGAAAAGGGGACTGACTTAAGGTGCTGAGCGAGACCTGGCATACCAGGCCTATAAACCCAAAGATGCCAACCCCCCTATTTAAGGATTCTGTTTGTAAAGCAAAGGCAAGATCCTCTTACCATTTAAGGCATATTCCGTAAGTAAGGGGTACTGGGCGCCTTGGGCGGATTGTGGGTTGGAGGACTTCGGGGCTTTTGGTGCTTAGGGTTTCGGGTTTAGAGTCTGAGCACAGGCAGTCAGCCCTCCGGCGCCATCGTGATTCCCGAAGCCAGGGGAAAGCGGTTTAGGGTCTAGGGTTTAGGGTTTAAGGTTTAGGGTTTAGGGTTCCCCCCCCCCCCGCCCCTTTCACATTGTGCGTTCCTGCTTCGCCCAAGCAGATCTAAGAAATCAGAGCCCAACCCAGAAAAAGCCATTCCCCCAAACAAGAACAACAACAATCCCCAAGTCCAATTTCTGATCCCATAGGGTTTAGGGTTTAGGGTTTAGGGTTTAGGGCTTAGGGTTTAGGGTTTAGGGTTTAGGGTTTAGGGTTTAGGGTCCCCCCCCCCACAAGGACACACTCAGACCGGCCTGTAGGGATTTGGTGGCCAGTCCTATAATGTCGCGCTTCGGGCTTCGAGGGGTGGCGCACAGCTGTTGGGGGGGGGGGGGGGGGGGGGTTAAGGGGGGTTAAGGGGAGTTAAGGGGGGTTAAGGGGGGTTAAGGAGGGTTCAGGAGGGTTGGGGGGGTTGCGGGGGTTGGGGTGTTATAGGGCTTAGGGCTAAGGGCTTCGGGTTTAGGAACTTAATTGTTGCATGTGTTGGACTGCTGAACTCTGGGGAAATGGTGTGCGGGGGTGCTTGAAATGTCCCAGCGCTTTGTGGGGGATATCATGTTTTGGGGATGCCTCCATAATTCAAGGTATATTCCTCCATTAAGGAAAATTGAGCTCTTTGGGTACAATCTAGACCCAAAGTGTGCATGGGGTTTAGGGCCGAGGGTTTTGAGGCGTAGGGCTCCAGAATTTGGGGCCTTAGGGTTTGGGACAGTGTTTGGGCTCCAGGGTATGGAGCCTCGGGTTTATGGATTGAGCGAACTTTCTAGTTTCTAAATCGGATGGGACTCTTGGGGCGGGTGGGTGTTTTCCAACGCTCGATAAGTTGAAGGCTTGGACTTGAGATGCTGAACCCGAAACGCCGAAACTAAACTCCAAAACCCCTATACCCCTAAACCCCAAAACCCCTAGACCCCTAGACCCCTAGACCCCTAGACCCCAAAACCCCTAGACCCCTAAACCCCTAAAGCCTAAGTCCCTAAACCCTAGGGCCCCCTAAACCTTAAACCCTAAACCCCAAACCCCCAAACCCCTAAACCCCTGAACCCCTAAACCCCTAAAGCCTAAGCCCCTAAACCCCAGGGCCCCCTAAACCCTAAACCCTAAACCCTAAACCCTAAACCCCAAACCCCCAAACCCCCAAACCCCCAGACCCCCAAACCCCCAAACCCCTAAACCCCTAAACCCCTAAACCCCTAAACCCCTGAACCCAACCCCTAAACCCTAAACCCCAAACCCCCAAACCCCTAATGTTGCACCCGCTTCAGTGTAGATTGCCGCTATGAAGCGATTTTCCGGAAAAATATATTAGAAGTCCCCCCGTTGATGACGGTTACCCGCAATTGTGCGAAGTTCGCGGCCCGTGGATGAAGAACGGGCGGCCGGGAAGCCAAACAAAGGAAATAGTTTTAAATAAGAAACTCCGGAATTTTCTGGTGTCCGGCTTCATTTAAATTCCTTTTAAAGTTTAATTACGAAACAGGCCCCCAAACAATTTTGCAAGTGAGCAAGTAGCCCATGAGCTGCCCTGATTCGCTTTAGTCAATTGTTTCGGTTACCCGCATTAGTCCGGCCAGGGAGCCACAAAGCCTGGAAAGCTTAGACCCTGAGGCCGCAAGGCCTCGACCTTCGACCCCTACCCGCCCTACCCCCAGACCCCAACCCAGCTTATAGAGGACACGCGCGAAAACCCCAAAATTGTTTGGACGCTAAAGCGAGTCCAACATTAACCCCCAAACGCCAAGTGAAAGGCGCCTCCTCGTCCAAGGCAGCGATGGGCGCAGACAAGCCGAAGCCCTGAAGCCCAAGCGGTGCCTTCGATTGCGTCCAAGCGCCAGGTTGGTGTAGGGGTTGAGGGTTGAGGGTTTAGGATTTAGGGTTTAGGGTCCTGGATGATAGGTCTAGTTTCTCACGTACCCTAAACTCGGCTCTCATAAACCTATGTCGGGAATTGCCTGCACCGGGTACAGTAGTGACGGTTTTGGAAATTGCGCTCCCAGTTAGTGGGTGGCTGGGGAAAGGGGGGGGGGGGGGGGGCGGGTACAGCACAGGGTGGTTCGTACGGGAGGCCTGAAACCAGGACACCTGTGACAGCAGTCGCCCTGAGCGTGACCTCTATTTTCTTGGGGGGAGAGCGAAATTCAGGTTTGCTCGCTTCAGCAGGTTGAGGGTCTGGGGTAGAAAGCTGAAGATCTACTCTGAGCCCAAAACTGCATCTGTTGAACAGAACTGTACGCCCAACCCCCACCCCCCTCCAAGAAGAAAAAGCTATACCCCAAACCACAAAACCCTTAAACCACAAAAACCCAAAACTTCAAAACCCCAAAGCCCCTACACCCCAAAACCCCCCAAACCCCGAAAACCCCAACCCCAACAAAAGCCTTGGGCCCTCATAAGAACCGAAAAGGAAGAGGAACCCAAAAGCTAGAAGGGCTTAGGGTTTAGGGTTTAGGGTTGAGGGCTTCGAGCCTCATCTGCCCGGGAGTTGGGAAGGCGCCCGTGGATGTCGAGGAAGTGGGGAGTCGAACCTGCTGAGCTCTGATTGAGGGCTTGGGGGTTACGGTTTTGGGGGGGGGTTAGGGCGTAAGGGGTTTGGGTGGGGTGGCCGCGGATTAAAGCGTGCATGCGACGCCAGAGCGTCCGCTGCACAGAGGCTACCCCAAACCCCTAAACCCCTAGACCCTACGCCCCTATGCACCCCTAAACCCTAAAGCCCGAAACCCTAAACCCATACCCTCACCACCAAAAGCCAGAACTAGCGCCGGCCCTGCAGAGCCCGTGCTAAACCCTAAACCCTAAACCGTAAACCCTCAACCCTAAACCCTACACCCTAAACCCTAAACCCTCAACCCTAAGCTTCCTCAGCCCTGAACTTTCCGGGGTTTCGCGGCAGTTTCAGGGTCGAAGGCACACTCGACCCTTTTAAGCTTTAGGGTTTAGGGTTTAGGGCTTAGGGTTTAGGGTTTAGGGTTTAGAGTAAGGCTTGAAGCATTTCCCTCAAAGCCCTGAAGCTCCAAAGCTTTGCGGCCCCGGCTTGGGTAGCCGTTCGCCAGGTCGATCCAGTGCTGTTTTGCCTGCGCACCGAAGAGCAGGAGTTTAGGGTTTAGGGTTTTGGGTTTTGGGTTTAGGGTTTAGGGTTTAGGGTTGCCAACTGGAGGGTTTGGAGCTTACTGGGCTGTTGGGGGTCTTAGGGGTTTAGGGTGTTAGGGTGTAGATGTACTACTCCTCACGATAGCTACCGAAACACCACGAAATAAACTCTCAGCCCCGCCCTCAGGCCCCTATAAACCTTAAACCTACGCAACAGGTCCATGCACATCTTTAGTATATACTTGGGCCCTATTGCCAGGATATTGGAGCCCCTTCCAGGTACATGGCCCTAAACCCTAAACCCGAAACCCTAAACTCAGGGCCTAGGCCGCCCCCTGCATTGGGGGGCGGCGCTTAAGCCCTTTGACCTCGATGGCACAAGCCGACCCAGGTCGCTCGCCCGCCTCCCACAGCATGGGGGTCGGTAGCGCCCACGATGGGCCCGGTACCGGAACACGTTCTCCTCCGGACCACTGACCCTTTCAGAAGGGGTGCCTGGCCCGACCCCGCCCTTCGAGACCTTGCTGGCACCTCCTGCAACCCTCCCTGATGCGAACCCAACGAACGTCAGGAAACTGAATAAGTTTTTAGAAGTGGACTGTTGTCTGAGTTTAGGCCTAAACCCTAAAAGGAATAGGTTTGGGTGGCTTTGCCACCTTGGACGGCGTGGGGTGGGAGAAAAGTGTTAGATGGCCCTCCACAATCGGGCCAAAGCTGCTCTTCGCACCTCACGAAGCTTTCGAGCTTGTTCCGAAACCTAACCCCTTCAGCATCTACGCCCTATCACAGCAAACCCTAAACCCTAAACCCTAAGTAGGGCGAGTACCAAACCCTCAAACCCTCATGACCCCCTAGGATCGCTTCAGCCCACTCCCCCCCCCCCACCCCACGGTTGCGTTCATTAAGGAGGGGGAAACACCCTAAACCCTTAAACCTGGGGCAGGAGGAATGTGGAGGAGGGAGCAGGCAGGTGGCAAGAGGGATCCTATAACTGAGGCCCTGCGCTTCCAGCCCAAACTGTAACTAGTCAGGGTTTAATCGAAGGCATGCACAGAGTAATGAACAGCCCCGTGATAAGTACGTCCCGCTAACACGGCTCGGCGCTCCCAGGAATGATCAAGAAGCTCCTGGAATGTCCACAGCATCGTGGAGCCTGCAGCTTTCTTTGCCCTTCCATGTCTCTTTGGCAGTCATGAGGCAAGGCCTACTTGGGAGTTTCTAATACTTGTACTTAGGGGTCCCCCTTTGGAATAAGCCGCCGCCCCCGGACACGAGAATCCCACACGAGGACCCACAAAGGGCCCCAAAGCATCGAACGCCCCCCAAAATCTTAAACTACAAAGACCCTGTACTTACCCGGACCAAAAGTTTTTGACGACCGAGACCACGAGCCTCCAAATTCCGGCCGCCGCCTCGCGGATGCAGACAAACAGTGGCTCAGGGTTTTGGGGTTTGGGGTTTAGGGTATTGGGGAGTTTTAGGGCAAGCGCTTCGTCCGCGCGATTCTTCCGCTTTGGAATCTATACACCCTAAATGGAGCCCTGCTATACCACCTGCAAAGCAACCCTTAAGCCTTAAGCTCTCCTAAACTCCCTAAACCCTAAACCCCCAGACCCTAAACCCTAAACCTTGTGGTGCCAATTCGGGGATCTTGGCGTCGCTCGCAGCGGCTTTAGGGTTTAGGGTTTAGGGTTTAGGGTTTAGGGCACAAGAACGGCGTCGGGCTTCCTGTCTTCAACTTCTGCAGGCGCCTGCTCTATCTCTCTCTCCCGACTGGAGAGCCGAAGCCGAAACCCCGGTTTAGGGTTTAGGGTTTAGGGTTTAGGGTTTAGGGTTTAGGGTTTAGGGTTTAGGGTTTAGGGTTTAGGGTTCAGGGTTTAGGGTTTAGGGTCGGACGAACTTGCAACATCGTAAATCCCTACAGTACTAAGCCAAAAAACCCTGGACTCTCAAAAGCTAAGAGCTGGCCTCTGAAAAAGAGAGGCGAGGATGAGTGAGACGGTGTGGCCGCACTGGCCACACGGGCCTTGGCATCGTCTGGGGGCTCTGAAAACTTTGTGGCTGAGCAGTTGACTTTAAGGGGTTTGGAGTTTGATGATGTTTTTTCGGTTGAGGATTTTTAAGGTAGATTATCTGGGGAAACCATGATTAGAGGTAGCTTATATGGGGGAAACCACTCACAGATCCTAGCCTCACAGTTTAGCGCCCGGATCTAGGTAGCTCGAGGCAGGGCCTGGAAAATCCAGGATTCTGAACATTCAGTGTCCTTGGGCTGGCCATCAGGGCTTGTAGTAAAAATTCCCCTAAGGGTTTAGGGTTTAGGGTTTGTTTGGGGTTTGGGGTTTTGGGGTTTAGGGTTTGGGGTTTAGAGCCTTTTCTCTGAGAGCGGCAGGTTTCCCCACGTAACGTCGGGTCTGGCATGCGCGAGCTTCGCTCATCTGGATTGAGAGTCGGCGCGCGCTGCGCATTGCCACGAGAAGCCGCTGTTCCCAGGGTCCCGGGCGCCTCGTAACTCCCAGAAGTCGGGCGTTACGGCCTAGTTGCTGAGTACCCTGGCTCAAAAAAGGTTAACCTTTCCATCAGGGTAGGATTGTGTATACCCGTAAAGGTTCAAGGTTATCTCCTCAGCTGCTAGGAAAGTGTATGTCCCAAGTCCCAAAAGCCCCCGCACCCAATACTTGCTAATTGGTAGAGGCCATGCCGCGCAACTGTCTAGGTTGCCCAGTACTTGGAGGTTCGTGGGTACTTATAGCCACAGTCAGAAGTCTACCTATAACCTACTTAGGGGACTTAGGGGGCTTATAAGTAGAGTTCTAACTAGGGTTATAAGTACCATGAACCTCCAAGTATCCCCAAACCCTAAACCCTTAAACCCTAAACCCTAAACTGGGACAAGAGTAACCTGCGACTAAAAAGAATGCCCTGTCTTGCTGAAAGGGGTTTACAGGGGAGCCCCTAGACCCCCCCCCCCCCAAAAAAACCCTACACCCTAAACCCTAAACCCGCTTGGTGAAGCTCAGTGGGACTTTGTGGGAACCCGGAGTCCCTAAGTTCCGACGTTTAGGGTTTAGGGTTTAGGGTTTAGGGTTTCGGGTTTAGGGTTAACTGCCCTGAGAAGGGGCTCAAAAACAGGTTTGGGTTTCTGGGTTGCTGTAGAGGTTTCAGCAGCTCGACCCAAGAGTAACCAAGGAATAAAAGGGTACAGGACCTTGTAAGGGAACCCAAACCTTAAGCCAAAGGAACTAGGGTTCAGGGTTTAGGGTTTAGGGTTTAGGAAATAAGGGCCCACTCTGGGTCCTTGTCAGGGTGCTTGGAATGTCGAGGCAGAGGCCCCGCAGCTTTCGATTTATTTCAGGTCTGGACGCATTGAAAACTCAACAGACCTCATCATACACTAGGCTGGCCCTTAAAACCCTCTGAAAAAATATTCTGAATACGATCCTCTTAAACTCAATAGGGGAAAATATAAAATGTCCCAAGGGCCTACCTAGTACACACCTGCCTGCGAATGCCAGGTTAAATTGGAGCCCTTGTTAGAGCATCCGCCCAGCTAAATTTGACCTGGGCTCCGTGTTTGAATAGGGTTTAATGCTTGGTGCTCAGGGTTTAGGGTTTAGTGTTTAGGGTTTAGGGTTTTGAATAGGCTTTAATGCTTGGTGCTCAGGGTTGTAGCTTCGTAGTTGGCAGACGGGTCCGGCTTCGGTCTGAGGGAAGTCTTGTGGCAATGGTGTTTCGAGGCTTGCAGACTTTACGGGGTCAGGGCTTTTTTGGGGGATAGGAATTTGGGGTAAACCCTGAACCCTAAACCCTAAACCCTAAGTTTTCTGCACCTTAGGTGCCGGTCCACGAATTACGCACTCCAGCAGCTCAAGCGCAGGGCGTCCGAAGCGTTGCTTCGCTGCCTCATCCCCGGCAAGTCCAGCTGGAGCTAGCAGGGGGAAAGCATGATGTTCCTTGGCGTTTTCAGGGTTCAGGGGTTCGGGGTTCAGGGTTCAGGGTTTAGGGTTCAGGGTTTAGGGTTTAGGGTCTAGAGCCCAAACACATTTCGGCCACAAACCCGGATCCCCAGAACGCTCTCTTGCCAAAAAAACGCCTGTCGGGCTGCCAGGCCTACTTGGAGGTTCATGGTATTTACTATCCCAATTATAACTATACAAACCCGGATCCCCAAAAATAGCAGGGTTCCGTTATGATAAGGACACCATCAGTGTACCCATAACTTTGGAAACCCCCATACTTGGAGGTTCATGGTATTTACAAACCCAATCAGGGTTTTAGGTTCCCTTACAAACCCAGTTGAACCAAAAAGGGCACCCTTTTATTCCTCGGCTACCCTTGGGTCGAGACCCCTCAACCCCTAAAGCCAGCATGGTTTTTGCTAACCCACTTGTGACTGTACCTATAGCCCAATTATAGCCACATCAGCCACTTATAACTGGGTGAGAAGTACCTAGAACCTCCAAGTACCCCTACACCCTAAACACTAAACCGTAAACCTTCAACCCTAAACTCTAAACTCTAAAACCCTAAACCCGAAACCCTAAACCCTAAACCCCAAGTATATACTGCCAAGTCAAGCCTCCACCTCCCCCAAGAAATATCACCAATATTATCACACATTATTTATTCAAAAAAACAACATAAATGGAGTATATTGAATTATGATATTTTAAGATATATTTTTGAATATGGTAATTTTGAAGATTTATTTTTTTAATTTTATATTTATTTTTTATTTTTTTTAATATTTTCAATTTCATTTGATTGTTTACAATTTGCGCCAATAATTAATGATACTCGAAGACCTACTACTGTAGTAGGGGTTTTGGAGTACCCCTGTGGCGGAAGGCTTTCGGACCTCTGTGAAATAAGCCCTGTCTTAGGGTTTAGGGTTTAGGGTTTAGGGTTTGATTACAGATATAGGACTCACACAGCTTCTGGAGTTTCCAGAGGCCAGAACATGGGGGAGACAAGGGCCCTTCTTGTGCAACAACTCGACTACAACGCCGATAAGGAACAGCACCCCTCAACCCTAAACCCTAAACCCTACTACCTAACCCCAAACCCTTCTCCCCTGTACAGATGTCTTAGATAGAGAAAAAGGTATAGAGAAAGAGATAGCTATAGATCCAGATACAGATGCAGATGCCGAAGCAGATACAGATAAATCTGTACATATATGTGTGATATGTACATATATGTGCGTCAGAACACAAAGAGACAGTAAAACTACAGAAAAGTGGGCTCCCATGACAGGCCCTTCTGTGTGTGTAAATGTGCCTATCACGGTCTTGGCCCCCTAAAACCTGAACCGCTGAACCCTAAACCCCTAACCCCAAACTAATCCCCTCTAACCGAAACATAAAACCCCCCCTCACTCAAATTTAAATATATAATGGGGGGTATTTAATATTAGGGGGAGGGGGGGAGGGTTTAATATTGGGGGGTGGGGGATTACAGTCTGTGGGCCAAGTTTCTCCGGAGCATCCGGGAGACCATGAAAAAGTGTGCGTTTGAACGCACCGGTCGTGCGGTTGAATTCCTGAACACAGGACAGTGTTAAGGTTTCAGGGTTTAGAGACTTTAGGGTGCAGGGTATAGGTTTAGTGTTTGGGGTTTAGGGTGTGAATCAGGGTACACGCGCGTGCGCACACAATCGCCCTTGCACCTACACCCCAACTCCCTAACCCCCTTACGAACAAGAACCTAACCATGGATTGAATTTGGGTAATTCGAGCCCTACATGTACCCTAAAAGCCCTCCGCGGAAACGCGACAGAAAACGAACAGGAGCCCTCCTATATGGGGGTTTACGAAAATGGGACCCCAAACCCTAAACCCTAAACCCTGAGCCCTAAACCCTAAACCCCCATATATGAACCACGACGGAAGGTTGAGTCGAGAACGGCTCGTCCCCTTCAACTCTAATTGCCCTTAGAGGCCCTTAAAGGCCCTGAACCCCAAACCCTAAACCCTAAACCGTAAACCCTAAACCCGAATTACAGGCGGGAGGGTTTTTTTTTTTTAAAGGTGTGGCTCGGACGCTTTTTTTAAACGGTGTGGCTCAGCTTGGCTTCGCAAATACTGTAAATAGCAGCATTTCTGCGTTTAGAGAGGCTGCAAATACTGTAAATAGCAGCATTTCTGCGTTGTCAGAGGCTTCAAATACTTGAAATGGCATCATTTCTGCGTTGTCAGAGGCTTCAAATACTGCAAATAGCAGCATTTCTGCGTTGTCAGAGGCTGCAAATACTGTAGATAGCAGCATTTCTGCGTTGTCAGAGGCTGCAAATTCTGTACCAATACTGTAAATAGCAGCATTTCTGCGTTGTCAGAGGCTTCAAATACTGTAAATAGCTGCATTTCTGCGTTGTCAGAAGCTTCCAAGACTGTAAATAGCAGCATTTCTGTGTTGTCAGCGGCTTCCAATACTGCAAACAGCAGCATTTCTGCGTAGTCAGAAGCTTCACATACTGTAAATAGCAGAATTTCTGCATTGCGTTGGCTGCAAATACTGTACGTAGCAGCATTTCTGACATAAAATGTATGTAGCAGCATTTCTGGGTTTTTCAGACGCTGCAACGAAGGGCACTAAATAGCAGCATTGCTGTGTTTTCAGAGGCTTCAGATACTGTAAATGGCAGCATTTCTGCGTTGTCAGACACTGCAAATACTGCAAATAGCAGCCTGTCTGTGTTTTCAAGGTTGGATATAAATCATATGCTGTTATATAAACATGTATATAACAATTGTTATTTAACTATATTTATTATTGTGAAAATTGTATATGATAATATGCTATTTAATTTTAAAAAAGATCATACACTATCTATCTGTCTATCTATCTATCTATGTATCTATGTATATGTATCTATGTATCTATGTATCTATGTATCTATGTATCTATGTATCTATGTATCTATGTATCTATGTATCTATGTATCTATGTATCTATGTATCTATGTATCTATGTATCTATGTATCTATGTATATATATCTATGTATCTATGTATCTATGTATCTATGTATCTATGTATCTATGTATCTATGTATCTATGTATCTATGTATCTATGTATCTATGTATCTATGTCTATGTAAAGAGGTATATATGTATATATGTATGTATATATATATATTTGTATATATATATATATATGTATATATATATATGTATATATGTATATATATGTATATATGTATATATGTATATATGTATATATGTATATATGTATATATGTATATATGTATATATGTATATATGTATGTGAGAGGGGCCTTTGGGGTCTATTTGGACACAATACATTAATTAATTTAATTCATTTAATTCTGCAGCCAAGTCGCACCGAATTAAATGAATTAAATGAATTAATTAGTTAATTCATTTAATTCATTTAATTCTCCAGGCAAGGCCCCGAATTAAATGAATTAAATGAATTAATTAATTAATTCATTTAATTCATTTAATTCTCCCGGCAAGGCCCCGAATTAAATGAATTAAATGAATTAATTAATTAATTCATTTAATTCATTTTAATTCATTTAATACATTTAATACATTTAATTCTGTAAATGGCCTGAGATCTCCCGTCCAGAGGCTCGATTTAATTCATTTAATTCATTTAATTCTCCAGGCAAGGCCCCGAATGAAATGAATTAAATGAATTAATTAATTAATTCATTTAATTCATTTAATTCTCCGGGCAAGGCCCCGAATTAAATGAATTAAATGAATTAAATCGGGCCCCTCTTATCCGAGATCCCAGGCTATTTAAAGAATTAAATGAATTAAATGAATTAAATGAATTAAATGAATTAAATGAATTAAATGAATTAAATGAATTAAATAATTAAATTTAAATGATTTAAGGCCCCGAATTAAATGAATTAAATGAATTAATTAATTAATTCATTTAATTCATTTAATTCTCCCGGCAAGGCCCCGAATTAAATGAATTAAATGAATTAATCTGTAATTAATTCATTTAATTCATTTAATTCATGTAATTCTCCAGGCAAGGCCCCGAATTAAATGAATTAAATGAATTAATTAATTAATTTATTTAATTCATTTAATTCTCCGGGCAAGGCCCCGAATTAAATGAATTAAATGAATTAAATCGGGCCCCTCTTATCCGAGATCCCAGGCTATTTAAAGATTTAAATGAATTAAATGAATTAAATGAATTAAATGAATTAAATGAATTAATTAGTTAATTCATTTAATCATTTAATTCTCCAGGCAAGGCCCCGAATTAAATGAATTAAATGAATTAATTAATTAATTCATTTAATTCATTTAATTCTCCCGGCAAGGCCCCGAATTAAATGAATTAAATGAATTAATTAATTAATTCATTTAATTCATTTACATTTAATACATTTAATTCTGTAAATGGCCTGAGATCTCCCGTCCAGAGGCTCGATTTAATTCATTTAATTCATTTAATTCTCCAGGCAAGGCCCCGAATTAAATGAATTAAATGAATTAATTAATTAATTCATTTAATTCATTTAATTCTCCGGGCAAGGCCCCGAATTAAATGAATTAAATGAATTAAATCGGGCCCCTCTTATCCGAGATCCCAGGCTAAATGAATTAAATGAATTAAATGAATTAAATGAATTAAATTAAATGAATTAAATGAATTAAATGAATTTAAATGAATTAATTAGTTAATTCATTTAATTCATTTAATTCTCCAGGCAAGGCCCCGAATTAAATGAATTAAATGAATTAATTAATTAATTCATTTAATTCATTTAATTCTCCCGGCAAGGCCCCGAATTAAATGAATTAAATGAATTAATTAATTAATTCATTTAATTCATTTAATTCATTTAATACATTTAATTCTGTAAATGGCCTGAGATCTCCCGTCCAGAGGCTCGATTTAATTCATTTAATTCATTTAATTCTCCAGGCAAGGCCCCGAATTAAATGAATTAAATGAATTAATTAATTGATTCATTTAATTCATTTAATTCTCCGGGCAAGGCCCCGAATTAAATGAATTAAATGAATTAAATCGGGCCCCTCTTATCCGAGATCCCAGGCTATTTAAAGAATTAAATGAATTAAATGAATTAAATGAATTAAATGAATTAATTAATTAATTCATTTAATTCATTTAATTCTCCAGGCAAGGCCCCGAATTAAATGAATTAAATGAATTAATTAATTAATTCATTTAATTCATTTAATTCTCCCGGCAAGGCCCCGAATTAAATGAATTAAATGAATTAATTAATTAATTCATTTAATTCATTTAATTCATTTAATTCATGTAATTCATTTAATTCATTTAATTCATTTAATTCATTTAATTCATTTAATTCTGTAAATGGCCTGAGATCTCCCGTCCAGAGGCTCGATTTAATTCATTTAATTCATATAATTCTCCAGGCAAGGCCCCGAATTAAATGAATTAAAAGAATTAATTAATTGATTCATTTACTTCATTTAATTATCCGGGCAAGGCCCCGAATTAACTGAATTAAGTGAATTAATTAATTAATTCATTTAATTAATTTAATGCTCCAGGCAAGGCCCCGAATTAAATGAATTAAGTGAATTAATTAATTAATTCATTTAATTCGTTTAATTCTCCGGGCAAGGCCCTGAATTAAATGAATTACATGAATGAAATGAACGAAATGAATGAATTAATTAATTCATTTAACTCATTTAATTCTCCGGCCCAGGCCCGGAATTAAATCAATTAAACGAATTAAAACGGCCCCCCTAGGCAATGCCCCTGCATCATTTGGGATTTGCTTTACTTATCCCTTCGATTTCCCTCAGACTTCCCCTTAATAAATTCCCTTTACTTTTTATCATTGTTTCATTTTAGCGGCGCGTTTTATATTTGGTAAGGTCACATAGCTATTGTACGCGCAGTGAGTGATAAATAAACTTAGTTCTTTAGGACCTGGTGCGCGTTGTGTACCTTTTCATTCATGCAACTTAATAATCTCAGCACAGAAAAAAAATAAATGAGTTACATCTGGCCTGCTTTTGAACACATCACATAGCTGTGCCTCACACAATAAAGTGCGCACCTATTGACAAACGGCCTTTTTAAGGGGATTTTTTCCCTCTAAAAGCCTGGTGTAAGGGACGTCCGATTTCCCTCAAATTCCCTTTCATTTTCCCTTAGACCTCATGCGATTCTGGTGACTGCTGTAAAAATCCCCTAAACCATTCCCTTAAATCACTTGGGTTTCCCCTATTTATCCCTTTAATTTCCCCTAGATTTCCCCTTAAAGTCCTTCAACGTTTCCCTTTATAACTTCCCTTTACTTATTGTCCTTGTTTCATTTTCGCCGTGTGTATTATATTTTATAGGATCTTTATCGGGAAAACAGAATCCTTTAGGGTTTAGGATTTAGGGTTTAGAGTTTAGGGATTGGGGTTTAGGGTAACTTCTTGTATTGCCACAGTCAAACATTAAGGAGTGGCCCAAGCCCCCAACCACGCCTCTACGCATCCCTCTCAATATTTGATTTGGGTTTAGGGTTTAAGGTTTAGGGTCCATCCTCTGCCTAGCAATTCGCTGCAGGTACGGCCCTCGGACGCGGTTTCGGATGTTGGCAGCACTATTGAAGGGCATAGTCTACGGTTTAGGACCTTCAGATGTCAAACCCAAGGGTTTCGCAGTTTAAGGTATGCGGGGTTCGGTCAGGGTATCAGGCTTTTGGGGTCTAAGGTTCTGTTTCGCTAGCAGATGCTAGGGACATATGCTCGGGACCCTAAACCCTAAACCTTAAACCCTAAACCCGCGCGGAGCCTATACCTTGGAAAGAATTTACGCAGAAGCCTCTATGCGAGATACTACTCTCTGTAGTAAGCCCTAAGCCGTAAACCGCATCATGAACTGTTCTAATCAAAAAAGTCAGAGATACCATATGTGTCCAAGGGGATTCCTGGTGTCAAGGATAAGCCTCGTTTAGATTGTAGGGTTACAGACAATTTTCCATATGTTCTCTGCTATGTGATCCGTAACATACAAACAATGTAATCGCACATCCTAAGCAAAGTGAGACAGACGAGAACATTTGCAAATAGTTTTCGGCTCCCTCCAGCGTGGTTTCGCGCGGGCGCTCCCCTTTCGGCGTATCATGGGCTTGAAAAAGCTTCAGAAGAAGATCAAGAAGGCTGAGGTGGAGCTGGAGGTTCGACAGCTCGAGGAATCCAGGCTGAACCAAGTAATTCTCAGTTTTGTTTTTTTTTCTCCATACTCGTCTAGTTCCTTAATCGCAGGTAAAGAGTGCAGAAACTCGTCGCGACGCAGCCAAAGACAGACTTCAGCTGCTGCGTGACCGGCTAGATGAGCAGCAGTCGGAGTTGCCTAAGCCGTCTCACTCGCGAGCCGTGAAAACCCCCAAGACGGCCCCCACTACTAAACCAGTGCCCAAACGACGTCCGCTCGACCCAACGCGGTGCCCTGCGTGCCAACAAGAAGAACGTAAGAGGCTAGGCCTCATTAAGGGTACTTCGGCGAAGCACTGGGGCACTTGCTCAAAGGGATGGAAGACGTCCAAGCCATCCTCTACGGATGCGTCAGAATCAGACTAAGACCAAGCACGTTTTCCAAGCGTGAGTTCTCCAAAACTCTCAAGACTGTCTGAGTGCGCTTGCCACTAGAAAGGCTTCTTCAGCGCTCACTCACCAAGTTCTTTAAGGCTTGACTCCGCGAGCTCTTCTCGCTCAGCACGAAGCACGCCTGCAGCGGTACTAAAAAGATCTCTTCTTAAAGGGTAGCTTAGAGAACACCCAGAACCCTTGAGGCACGGCATCCCACGCTCAAGCTTTCGCAATTATTTGCGATTTCCGGCAGGGTGTTTAATCTTCTGTGCGTTTGGTGATTTGTTTGTTAATTCATCATATGAGTACGGGGTAGAACTATCGGGACCATGAGTTAAGGCGGGAAGCCGTATCAATCCAAGATGGCACGCAAAGGCGGTTACACCGCGCATCGTACTGAGGTCAAGCCCTCGGACGCTGGAGCAGGGGCGTCAGACGCATTTACGAAGTATCAGAGTGAGGTCCCCTAAACACCAAACCCTAAATCCCACACCCTGGGGCGTCAGACGCTTTTAAGAAGTGTTAGAGTGAGGTCTCCTAAATACTAAACCCCAAATCCCGCTCCCTAGCCCCTAATCCTAAACCCAAAATTTCAGTCCCAATGTATGTATGGGGTTTAGTGAACCCTTAAACCCTAAATTTCAAGCAGTGATATCTCATCTCTATACGGACTACATGTTCAACATGTCCTCGTATTGTGTATATCATGTACGCAAAGCTGCGGAACGCAGGCCTTTGTGTAGTTTGTATTCGGATGCATCTAATAATCTCACATCTTCTATGTTCAACTGGCGTATATGATTTCGTGTGCTTGGGTTTGAATTTTTCAAGTTTTTATAATAAAGCTTTGCTCGAAGTGAATAGGTGTTTTTCTTTGTATTATTTATGCCTTTCAAGCAGGAAAGTAGTGCATCGACTAGCTTAAGTAGAAGTGCCATGTCTACACGACGGGCCACTCAGGGCTGTCGGATTCAGCGCGTGCTTTATGGCGGTGGAGCCTTTGTGGTTTCTGGCTTCGATATGCTGCCTGTTGGGCAAGGTTTCCGTCTTCATGACATGCCAGTATAGCATCAGCAGTGAGTGCTACATGGCGGGGGAGGCTTTACGGATTCCCGATATGCTGTGCGCTGAAGAAGCGTTTTGTCCTGACTTGCTTGATTCGCCGGTTGGTGCGTAGCGAAGCGAAGCACTGAAAGCGTCTCGTTGTTGCCTTGAGCACAGTGTGCAATGTCGAGGCTTTTACAGCTCGCAAGGTCTGCAAAGGGCAGAGGTAGGTTCTTGCCAGGTTCGTGCTTTAGATTTGCCCACTGCCTCCCCATGCGGTCCGGGAATTGGTTAGTTCCATGCTAGGATGGCCTACATCAGCTAAACTGCTCGATTTGCGCATCCTCGGAAAATGATGCACAGGGCGTCAGGGGGTCGTGAGGGCTAACGGGTGGGACTCTTCTGTGAATACAACTCTAGAGACAAGAGCTATTTAAGTTTTAGACTTATGACATCCGTCCGTGATCTCTCTTGAGTCCGCTTGAGGCTCTTTCCAGTGGAGCATTAGATTTCAAAAGCTATGTGGCTGACTGCTGAAGACGGTCAATTGTCTTGGTACAGTAACGGACGCAGAAGCACGGTGTGCTCTGTGGTGGCGGAAACCCTGGTCCGACGGGCTACTCAGGGCTGTTGGTTTCCGTTTTCGCGATGTGCTGGTATAACGTCAGCAGGGCGTGCTTCGTGGTAGAGGAGCCTTTGTGGGCTTCTGGCTTCAATACGAAGTGCAACTTGGAGTTGTGGGTTTCAGTCTTTACGAATGATACTAGTGTAGCATGCTCAAATAGAAGTGCCATGGTTACACGACGGGCAACGCAGGGCTGTCGGACTCAGTCTCTGCGACGTACTAGTCTAGCATCAGCAGAGCGTGCTTTGTGGTGGTGGAGTCTTCGTGGGTTTCTGGCTTCCATACGCTGCGTGTTGGGGCAAGGTTTTCGTCTCCATGACGTACGAATAGCGTCAACAGTGAGTGCTACATGGCGGGGAGGATTTATATATTCCGGATATGCTGTGCACTGAAGGAGCGTTTTGTCCTGACTCGCTTGATTCGCTGGTTGGTGCGTAGCGAAGCGAAGCACTGAAAGCGTCTCGTTGTTGCCTTGAACACAGTGTGCAGTGTCGAAGACTTTGCAGCTCGAAAGGTCTGCAAAGGGTAGAGGTAGGTTCTTGCCAGGTTCATGCTTTAGATTTGCCCATTGCCTCCCCATGCGCTCCGGGAATTGGGTAGTTCCATGCTAGGAACGTTAGGGTTTTTAGGTTTGGACCCCCAGAACGTTGAGGTTTTCAGGTTTGGACCCCCGCATAAGCACAGTGTGCTCTGTGGTGGCGGGAACCCTGGTCCGACGGGCTGCTTAGGGCGACACTAGTATAGCATCAGCGGTGTGTGCTACATGAGGGCGGATCCGTCTAGGATATCGAGGCTCATTCCACTTTCAGTATTCCGATTCTAGTACAGTGTAACCGTTCATTGCTTACAGAAGCTCTATGATTACCTGCTGACAACTGTCGATTGTCTTCTTCGCAGAGGTGGCGGAGACCCTTCGGGTTGCTGGTCCAACCGGCTACTCAGGACTGTTAATTTCAGTCTGTGTAACGTACTGGTATAGCGTCAGCAGGGCGTGCTTTGTGGTAACGGAGCCTGTGTGGGTTTCTGGCTCCAATACGTTGCGTGCTGGGCCGGCTTCACTATATACGTTGCACGCTTGATGTATACGTTGCACGCTTGATGAAGGTCATCACCTCGACAGGCAATACCTTCGCTGGGCTTGACTGATGGGCAAGACGGTGTGTTGACGACAGCATGTTGCGGCACTCTGAATGTATGGGTAGATTAGCCTTGGATTCCAATCCAACGTAACCGTTTACTGCGTCAAAAGACGGAGCGTTGGAGTTCTTATAAAATCATATAGAAGCTCTATAGTTGACTGCGGAAAACTGTTGGTTATTTTCCGGGTACAGTGCCAGAGACACAACCACAGCGTGCTCCATGGTGATAGAAACCCTTTGACAGTCGCGCAGCGCGTTGGACTCGCTGCTATGTGGGAACATTTCCTCGAGAAACAGTCCCTGCTCTGCGCGGGCATCGCAGGAAAGCATGCTGTGATACATGTATGCTCCGCTATCCGACGGCTCGAGTCTTGCGTTGTTACAGCCTGAAATTGCTTGAACGAAACTTGACTGCACTGCAAGACTCGAGACTGTGAGAGACAAGAGGACGTCATCTGTTGTCTCCAAGGTTGAACCAGCTATTTGGTTTTGGTCGCGCGCGTAGCCTAATTGTGGAAAGCACGTTTCGAGCACGAAGCGTACTGTCGTGACCTACACTGAGGCCCATGGCTCGATTCTCAACCATTACCTGGTTTGCGGATGACGATGACGATGACCACTCAACGTCCTAAGCCCACGTCGTTATGGTTCCTGCGAAAAAAAAACCGCCATGAACGTGAGGTCCGTGGAGCCTCCCCTCGAAAGGGGAAAGACACGGCGCCTCTCGGCTAGCGGCCTTGTTTGTGTAATGATCTATCCGAAAGCACTTCTCAGAAGCATGCTAGGAGTCTTCGTGGCGTATCAGAACCGATGGGTGAGGCCAGTGCCGAGTGTTTCAAATGTCAAACAGTTCGGACTCTCACGCAGCGCTCTATCAAGGGTCCAGATATCTCCCGACGAGATCTCGCCAGGGCCTCATACCCCTCTGATGCGCGCCCCTGTATACTATATCGACACCATCAGTCGTGAGGACCCACGTAAGTCCCGTCGAAACGTCTGTCGGAGCGTGGCAGTCTCAGAGAACGCCGCGCTTGCCCTGTGGAGCCTCTATGTGTGCGATATATGGGACATACCGCGCAGGTCGAACTCCAGCATGTACGACACGAACTCTGAAATGATCGACACCGGCCGCTGGCCGCAGGAGGAGTGTGTGCCCAAGATATCTAGGGAACCCTGTCACGAGCGGGTGTGGGGGGGGAGGGGGTAGAATTACGGTAGAATCGCTGCGATGCGCTTATAAGTAACTTATAAGGCCTGCCGCCGCGGCCGCTGCCGACCCGCTTTTTGATGAGTTCGGAGCTGATAGCAGGAATGTGTTTTGCGAGTTACTACTTCTACACCCTGCATCATCATGCAAGGTCCGTGTCCGAAGAAGACCCGAGCACGCCAAACCCCAAGCCACATATGACCACGAACGTTCTTGGCTTTCACGTGACTGACCCATCGAAAGGCTTTCTCCGGAGATAGAGACGCCCGCGCTGGACAAACTGCTCGCAAACGAGCCGCCGCCCTAGAACAACTTGTGAGTGCATGCAAGCGTGGCCACATGTGTCCGAGGTTGCACACCTATCCTTCCTGGTGTCGATTGCGTGCCTTCGCCCCACGGTGCCCTCTAGACACGCTCCTGAAGCTGGAGCACACACCTCAGCTTCTCTTAAGGCTTTACATTCAAGGCTCACTGACACTATCGCCTAGGTCGGCCGCCGCTGAATCCTGGACAGACCTGAGGTGAGCGGTTCAGTCCGTTTGCGTTAGACCTGATCCGTGCGTCGTCAAGATGTCAATCACGCTTGATCAACGACTTTATTCAGCCTTCGGTGCAGCGGCGAACAGTGCTGAGGCGACCTCCGCCCGTGCCAGCGCGGAAGTGTGTCCCAGACGCATCTCAGTCAGTCATCGACCGTCATGATTGTGTTCTCCTGCGCAACAGGGGTTTATATCGGCTATGGTCACAAGCTGAGCGGAAGCGACTGCTCCTGCAGCTGGGCTGCAAGTGGCCTGTCAAAGTACGAGATACGAGCCGCAATAATTTGCAAGCTAACTGATTCAGGCGACAGCTTGGTGCATGCTGTGGCCGCCCGCCTACGCGGCAAGACGACCTCTCACTTGACACCCTCAGTCGCAACCTGCTTACAATGGAAACCTTGAATTTGTTCAATGTCTTTAACCAGCCAGACTCAGGATGGGCCAAACTGGAAGAGAATCTCAAGGAGAGCCTGGTATAGCGGCTTCAACGTATACCTCGGAGGCGCGGAGGCAGTTGTTCTCCGAAGAAGCTGCCGGATTAAGTCACTCCCGCAGGGCAACCGCGGCGCAAGCCCAGCAGGGCTTCCAAGAAGAATGACCCAGGCCAGCTCTCGGGCATGGCTGAGTCGACAGTGTCCACATGTATACGTCGAACACAAGCTTGGCTAATTTGAAGGGCGCGTGCTGTCACATCGGAGGCGACGTTCGCTACGAGGATACCTGCCTCCCTGACTCCTTCAGGGCTATGGGGTTGAAGGTCGCTATCAATGGGCACGGCCCTTTTTTTGCATTGCGTGATGGCAATCAGATGCTGGCCCCTCTGCAGTGCCGAGTCTGGATGAAGTATAACTGTAGGACAAGCAAATGAATCAATGTACAACCGCTACATGACGTGGGCTCAGTGATCCGAGGCACACCATCCGTCGCATCTCCGACCCTGACACTGACCTGAACCCAGGAAGATACGTGCTGTATCGACAGAATCACTTCTGCGGACTACGAATCTTCGATGACGGATCATGTCACGTGACCACGAGCCACCGGACGCAAGACAACCTATGCATTGATGTCGCCGAGTTAGACCTTGGGTTTTATGAGGCTGTCTTCGTCGTAGAACCTATGGCATGTGGCGCAGGAGATAGGAAGAAGGATGAAATCATCATTGAGGACAAGGCAGGCGGTTCCCCCGGTGTACACGCGTCTGACTCCGAAGAGTCGTACAACAAGTTAGTGCAGTATATTGACCAGTACGTTATCGTCCACAGAATCCAACACATCGAGAGCGTGGCCCTCACTTACATTCAGGAGCTCGTGACCTGTCCTGAATTATGGTTTCATTTCCCCAACCCACTCCGCACCCAGATTGATAAACGCACGTGGCGACATTTCATGGACTGCTTCGAGTGCAAGGCTAACAAGGTAACGGAACTCGTGGATCCACAGATTCTAGTTTCTGGCCTACGTCCTTCCGCTCATGGGGCCCGACATGCGCATTCTATATCAGATGTAGATCGGGCCGTCAAGAGAGTCGGTGCCTGGGCACGGATGATGATCCGGCTGTTGGGTTGCGATGATACGGTCAGACTGTTGTCACCTGTTGACCCTGCCGTTTCTAAAAGAACGTGGGAGAAGCATCTCTTCGACGTCCGCAGAAGCCGGGTGGTCGTGACTCGGACGATCCCATCTTCTGTGGACACATCATCAGCAGCCCGCAAGCAAGACTTCCTGGGCGGCATGACCGGGAAGTCTGCCTGTCTCCCTAGCAGAAGCTCCTCGGTGTAACTGGAAAATAAACACATGTACGAGCCAGCAATCTGTCTGTGTAGTTATGCTTCAGGCTTTCTTATAATTGCAAGCTAATCTACCCATAGATTCAGAGAGCTACAACATGCTGTTGTCAACGCACCATCTTGCCCATCAGTCAGGTCCAGCGAAGATATTGCCTGTCGAGGTGATGACCCTCATCATGCGGTATCGCAACGCCTTCCACCAAGGTCCTGTCGCACCTGCGGATCTGACCAGTAGATGCCTGGAATACTCTGGCTTGCAAGCACGCATAATCAGTTTCTGCGTTGATACAACCTCCGATGACGAGGACATGTTTTGGATCATTCCCGCTCGGCATGCCTTGGCGTGTTGTGCTAGATTCACATGCGCTGAGAGACTGCGACATCCGGTACCAGCGCAGGCGCACAGAGTGCGGTGTGTATCGCCGAGACTCCAGATTGATGCTCTGCATGACGACCCTGACTTCATTGACTATCTAGGCGGGGTGAGCCACAGGGCTGGATTCCAGTCGGCTGCGTCCCTTTCGTCTCCTCGTACACGTGCAGCTCCGCTGTCTACGTCACTTCCAGTTGAAGTGTTGGGATGCATGCCCGGATACTTCTTCGACTACCACTACCTGCATGCTTTAGCGATGGCATCTCGGGCGATGCTTATGGCGACTCGGAACAAGGCACATTGGAGTGGTCTACATGTGAACGCCGACCAGCCGAGTCTGGAGGTGGCGCGCAGGTTGAGGTCCGTCGTCGACCTTTCGTCGAAGGCTAAAATGATCAGTGTCAATTTGCGTCAGCTCGCCATGCTCCTTTCGCCAATACCAGCTACTCTCAGGCTGCGCTGGGACACGGTTCCATTGCAGCCGCAACCTCGCCCCCGCAATCTTCTTTTTGCTTGTCGCTCGAGAAGGCCTATGATGGGTTTTGCCGATTTTGATCTATTCTTGCCGGCCAATGTGCGAGGTATGTATGTTGGGGTCAGAGAATGGAACGGGCAAAGACGATCTTATTGCAGAGTCGATAACATCTTCCATGAAAGCATTACCTGGTCTGTTGGAATTAATGACTTTCCGGCCAGACCGCACATGTCAGCCAGCGTGCATGCACCAGTTCCCAATGCTCTTAACAGGTTACACTTGAAGTGGGATCAGCGAGCCTTTTCGATCGGGCTGAATGGAGTGGGTGTCGCTCGCGCTCGACTCATAGACGGAGAACACGGTGATGCTGCGCCGCCACTTTCGTGCGTGTTCTTCATGGCTTTCGGACATGGAAGACATCAGCAGCCTTTTCTGCAGTTCAGCGCAGTACCTTCAGCAGTTCAGCCCAATAGCAGAATCAGATGCGGTTTCTGCAACCAGCAACACTCGCTACTGCCATCGCGCTGGAGCGTGTGTCCTGTGTGCAGCACATGGGTCTGCTCGTCACATATCGGACAGGCGCAAGCGACCAACTGTCCAAACTGTGTGATGAGACTACAGGACTACTTGGGAGGATCATCTGGATTTCACCGGGATGATGGATCGACTTGTCGCCATGTCCCTCTGTGTCTAGAAGTTCAGGATTGTCTGGGAGGAGCTTCAGCTTTCGCAGGTGCTTTGGAGAAGAGTTATCAGCGTTTCGTGCCAGGGTGTATCATATTTAAGTCCTGTGCTTCCCGCCCCACAGCGAGCAATTGCTGGGTTAGCCAAGGCGTATGGCCCAAGCCTTTGCCAGATATGGTTGGCAGTGTCATCGCGAGCAATTCTCCGAGTGAGCCGTTCTTCCAAATGACAGAGAACCCAGCAGCAGACGACACGGATGGCCTGGAGTCGTGTTCCGCACTGGCTAACATCAATCCACACGAAATAGACGCAAGACTTCGTTTCCAGACCGAAGGACACGCTTATTTCTTCGATGAAGAGAAGGTCGACACAAGTGCCAGGTCCTTATTTGATGTGCGTTATGCGCTGTCTGGGTTTTAAGCTTGGGTCTGTTCCGTTCCGTCTAGGTTACTTCGCTGATTCACGAGTATGCCGCAGTGTTCGATGCATGGCAGGCCGTGCAAACCATGAAGGCAGGCAAGAACTGGCCCCGGCCGGAATATGCTGTCTCAGACATTCCAGTAGATGTCATCCTGCTGAAGCTGATCGATTCGCCTGGCAGCGTCCGTGAGAAATTGACCGAGGTTCTCCAGCATCAGCCTTTGGATATTGAGAGCCTTTGCACTGAGCTCATCCGACATCGTGAAGAGCTTTCTAACTGGGATGACATTGTGCAGGAAATCATGCTTCAGGATAATGAAATCTTTGATCTTTGGAAGAAGAAGTCATCTCAAGCATGCAATGCCGGGACATGGATGCATTCGATGCTCGAGCACATGATGAACGGCTCCGACATAATCCCTGGACCTATGACGAATGAGCTGAACATGGCTATAGACTTCCTGCGTGACCTACACGACGGGATGCCTGGACTGGTCGCCTATAGGTCAGAGTGGACCATTCACGCAAGCCAAGAGAATCTGGCAGGATCTATCGATTTGGTTTTACTCGACAGGAGTGATGATAAGTTAGTGCTGATAGACTGGAAGCGCAGCGAGAAACTACCCCATAAATACAACAGCTATGGGAAGTTCATGATGGAACCGCTGCAAGACATTCCGGACTGCCAGGGCCACCATTATAGATTGCAGCTTAACATCTACAAGTGGATTCTTGAAAGCTACTACTC
This sequence comes from Symbiodinium natans, assembly GCA_905221605.1. NCBI lineage: Eukaryota > Dinophyceae > Suessiales > Symbiodiniaceae > Symbiodinium > Symbiodinium natans. Next base: position 580,567 of record CAJNDS010002109.1, read on the forward strand.
CAAGAAGGTGAAGGGTATGAAGGTTGTGTGCGCCTATCCAAATTCATGTAACGAGGCTTTCGTGGATGACGTGCCTGACTTGACAATTACCGTCGACCGGCTAATGAAACATCGCCGAGCTCACTTACAAGCCAAAGGGCCAGCGTGCGATTTTTCGCAAATACCTGACACAGCTGATCTGGCCGAAGAAGAAAGGATCCATCTTCCTGGTCTGCCAAGCGTGCAAGCGTTGCCAGAGACAGCAACAGCCATTGCGCAGGACACCCTGTTGGCGCTACAAGAGGAAGCCGGAAGCACCGACGAAGGCTTTCAAGTGTTCCTGCGTAAAAGGCGTGAGATGAAGGGCGCCAGCGGCAATGCACGGCTATTTCAAGACATGTTTACGACCAACGACAGTCTTCTTCAAAGAACCCTCGACCGAGAGCCAGCTGATGCCTTACAACCGCCTGAAACCATCCTGCAAAACACGAGACGTGGCATAGAACAGGTTACTGAGCTGCATCCTACCTGGTCATCCGAGCTGCTGCGCCTGTCACTTGTTGCCGGCTACCTCTGCCAAGCCCGCATAGGTGACAGACCCATGCTGGCAGACTGCGCTGGACTTCTTTGGATGATGGAGGGCGAGAGACATATTCGTGTTCACAACGGTTTCTGCTACGTGTACGACGAGGAAGGTACATTTCTTCCATTTGGCGGGGTCCCTCCCGAGACTGTTCTGAGAAGGGTGCATGCATTTTGCACCCGTCTTGAAGGCCTTCTCCTGCTCATGCCATCCCGCACCAAGAGACAGCCTTCGCATTTACTGGATGCAATCGCGGCTAAAAGGCAAGAGTTTCCGTCTGATGATGCTTTCCTGGAGCACTGTACGGGTAATGTTACGCAGGGCAGATCCAATATCGATCAGTATCAGCGATTGGATTCAGCTGCGCCTGAAGACACAGCAGAGGAGCATTCGCTGCAAGTGGCGCAGGAGGTTAGTGGGGATGGACGAGAGCCTTGGACTGTCTCTGTGGCTGATAGAGTCTGGAAAATCTCGCGCGCTCTCCGATCCGAGCTGACGCAAACCAAGCTGATATCCCTCTTGGTGGAATGGTGCGAGACGCCCGACCAAAGACAAAGCTGCCTGTGCTATCAAGACTTGTGTGTCAGATACGATGCCGACCGTGACACAGCAGTGAAGGCCGTCCCGAAAGCATCCTCGAACGACTGTTACATCAAGATTCCACATGCGTTGAAAGATCCTGTGCTAGAGGAGAACGTCCTGCGAGTACGCAAATTCTACTCGCAGACATTCTGGTGCAACTTCGACGTTTTCAGGTGCTGCATGGCTGCAGCCGCGTTAGCGAAGAGGGGCTTCAACGTCGACAGATGCTTTATCGGCATATCCCCAGGCGGGGTCGGCCAAAGCCTCTACTCCTTGCATTTGGCTGCAATGTTTGGCAACAATCATTCTTTCTTTGACCCGAATGTCTGGCACAACGACGAGGAACTCCGCAAGCAAGTGGAAGGATTTGCACGCTGTTGTGTCATAACGGGGCAAGAGGCGCCGGAGTCCTCTCGTAAATTGCATCTGGATCTATACAAGACAACTATGAGTGCTGACGGGATCATGGGAAGGAAACCTTATGGGTACACCACGCGAATGTTTTCGATCTGCGGATGGCTGCCCGGCTACAAGCATGGTTGGTAACATGAATATTGCTTCTTCACGGGTGGGTGTGCGTGGGTTTAATGTATTGTTCTACTTTAGACTGTGCCAAGGAAGAGATTGGAGCTGAATCGAATGATGATGTTTGCTGGTGTCAACATCGGAAACTTCAACTCCATTCTGCGTCGCGCGCTTGTGTGGAAAGCAAAAGCCAGGTTTATGCCTGCGCGGTATCTACACAATCACCCAGGCCACGAGGAAGCTGGTATTTTTGAGGCCGACCCGTCCCTCAGCAAGTTCCTGTCGTCCACACAGGCATCGATTGCTGGACTTCGTCTCCAACATGCATTCGAGCTGCAGTTTAACAAAGAGCAGTGTTACCAGCTCATTGATGAATATGTGAACAGCGGGGATGACTACCTGACAGAGGATACTATGCGAACGGCCTGTTCTCTGCCAATTCGTCAAAAGACAAACGACACTGACGCAAGTGTGGGCAATCTCCTTGCAGGCTCGAATTCACAGGATGAACGCGACCGAGGACAAGCTGAGTGGGATAATTTGACGAACGCCATTACACAAAAAATGTTGGAGACTCAGATAGACGCTTTATCCTTTTATGAGTTCAAGACAATGACGTTTTAGTGCCAGATCCCAAACCTTCCGAAGTCATCTCTCTGGGACGAACTGCAGAACAAGAACTTCATGATGAAGTGCGTGCTCAGGACAACCAAAAGCAACAAGGAGAGGCCTGGAGGTTTGTTACCGTTGATCACATTCAAGAAGCCACTGGACAGCGTCATCGATGTCTCTCGATCCAGCATGTTGGTTTTCCAGGAACTACATAATATTGTATCCCTGACGGAGTACATCAACAAGTTCCCTGCGCGAGCATCTAACGTCAGCGTAGTCATGAACTACCTTAAGCAAGCGCTAAGTGAAAAAAAGGCAAAAGGCCGACCCGGTATATCTGCCAAGACGGAGAAGAGTGGTTTAGAAAAGAAACTTCAGAAGATGAAGGAGTACGAAGCATCTCTGGAATATTACATGAATTTGCCTCGGGCAACAAAGAGAAGACGTGTGACAGGCAAGACCGAGTCGGTTCCCGAACCAGTTCCGGCAGACCCTGGTCTCCATGCCCTGGATGTAACGTACCACTACGCCGACAAAAGCAATGTTCGGAGTCGCAGGTATACCAAAAGGGCAGGCGCTCAGTCCGCGCCAAGAAGAGTCCAACACAGAACCTTGTCGGAGCACACTTGCGATCTGGACATCGCGAACTGCTGCCTGACGATTCTTCAGCAGCTCATCGTCAAGATGGAGCCGACCCCATGCCTACCAAAGGATTTGCGGTCTGTGCTGGATAAATGTGTCGAGGATCGAGATGGGTTCGCACGCGACTGTCTGGACATGTCGCCGGCAGAGGCAAAGGCCATGATCAACGTCGTTTTTAATGGGGGTGCCCCGCCTGCTGGTGTGCAGAACGACTACGTCCGGAAGCTTCAGTCCTTAGGGATCTACTGTCGATGGCTCGCGTGTAACGCTTTGCCGGACGATTTCGACAAGTTAACCGCGGATGCCAAAAAAAAGCGACCGATGGCGTCCACGCTCCATCTTTTCTGGACCTCCGTGGAAGACGCTATCATCGATGCCTGGCTAGAGGTCTTGGGTCCGTTCTCGCCCAAGCATATGTCCTTACATTTTGATGGTGTTAGGATCGACAAAGCTGTCGTTGAAAACAACGCCGATCTCATTTATAGATGCGAGAAGACCATCGTTGACAAGACCGGGTTCAGTGTTCGTATTGTGCAGAAGACCACAAGTACAATCGCAGGTCTGTTTGCTGCAAGAGCTGAGACTGTCATTTCTTTAAGATCGGTACCACCGACATTGATTCAAGACGGCAATTGTATACCGTGCGCCATGTGGCATCTATTTTCAAAGAGTAGAGCGGAGATCGATGCAACCTTCAGCAGTGCGGACAGAAAGGAGAACGCCGACGCAGTCGAGCAAGGGTTTCGCTCCTACAGAGCATGCGCCACTATGGCAAAAAGAGACATCCACGCCTGTCTGGGTCTTCCAGAGTCGGAAGTCGACAAGTTCATCTTGCATTTTGAGAACGATGGCAAACCTCACTGCTTGGCTGTACAGTATAGTGCCACCAGAGATCACGTGTCTGTGCTAGATGGTGCAACGCACTCTCGGCTCACGTCGAAGAATTTTACCTCGTCTGTTCTCGATGGGATAGACTCATCAACAGCAGTGAGCTTCTGGGAACAAGAAGTGGGGAGAGCTGGCGCCGCTGTAATGCTGCTGGATCTTAAAGCTGGAGCGAAACACGCAGCCCCCGATAAGGGCAAGGCGGGCCATGCTTCAGCAGCTTTCTCGGAGAGGACTAGGCAAAAGCCAGGTCTAGTTCACTCAGATGTCAGCGAGAGCGCAGGGTCGGATGCAGAAGACGCCGGCGCCGTGTCGCCTTCTCAATGCGCCATGTTTGAAGACGAAGATGAGGGTCTGATGTTTTCGGAGAATATACTGGAAAAGATGGCCGAGGAAGTCCGCGTCTACGTGGAAAAGTTGCCGTCAGGTGGCAGGAACATGAGAATCGGGGGCAAACATAAATGCAGGTTGTGCCCCTTTCGAGTTTTCAACAAGAAGGATGGACTTTTGACTCATGTCCGCAAGTACCACACTGACATCAACCAATATGTATGCTCCGGCACTAAGCAGATGAAGGTGATTCTCGCCCTGCACGATCATGCTGCAGGACTCCAGACACCAGTCCATCAATATCTTCAAGAGAGCGCACGGCTCATGGCAGACACGGTGGTCCTGCCTTCAACTACGTCTCGCAACTACATAGATAAGACGATCAGGTTACTTTTCAAGTCCAGTGGTCCAGAGTATGTCAGCGTCTCGGAGCTGGGCAAGACAATAGTGGCTCGCCGAGTTCGGAATATTTACTACGACAAGTCTTTTGCCGAGATGCTGTTCCAAGAGGTACTGATGCATCATGTTCAGGCTGGATGCACAGCTGTTGACTTGTGTGAGTATCACGCGTGAATAGAAATCATAAGATATGTCCATTCGTCCCGACATTTCTTGCAGGTTCGAGCTACCTGGCCCAGACTGCATCTTCGAGCTCACGAAGCTGGCAATCAGCTCTCTTCTCTATATCCCACTCACACTCGGCATTGGTGGCCACTTCTTGAGGATGTCGCGTATTCAGCTGCAGTGCAAACGAAGATGAAGCAAATGATGGATACTCTTCTCGACAACAAGGAATGGCTCTACGTGAGTGTGGATGCAACGCTTAGAACATGCCTCAAACTCAAGGGTCAGGAGTCATATCGTGCACCGAAGGCGGCTCGAGATGCTGCTCCGTTTCCTGACACCACAGCGTGGAGACGGCTCCTTACAGTCCGAGGTCGTACCGGAGCTGTGCTGCTAATGGCGCCTCTGGCAACTGAGAAAGCAGAGCATGTCGTGGATGAGTTCCAGCTTAGCTTCTCAGAAGCTTCCTTGGCACAAATCGAATTTCTCGCCACAGATCAGCCATCTCCGAAGTTGTTCTCGCAGTTGCGTAGCATCTGCGCGAGTCTGAAGCGCGTGGCCCTCGACCCAATCCATCTCGCAATCGTGTATGAGTATGCACATTGGAACAAGCGAACGGCTGGTTCTAGGATGCTGCGATCACTTCTGCGAAAGGTGCTAGCCATTGACGCAAGCAAGACCGCTAAGAACTGGGGCACCATGTTCACCGGCAGCAATCCTTCACCGCTGAGCCAAGACGAGGAACGTGCGCGAGATCACATATGGCACCGGACTATGCCCAAAGCCGAGGCTGAGGCATACATGTCGAATCTGTGCACTGATGTTCCCTTTTACAGCCGCCTTGAATTCATAAGGGGTCTAGCAGCTTTGTGTAGCTTGAAGCCAGAGGAAGTTGGCAGAAAGGTAACCGCCGCCAACAAAGAGGTGTTTAAGATCCTCTGGTCAGCCGTTGCGCCGGACCGCCTCGAATGGTTGTGGAACAACCTTCGGCTACGACATGGCATGACTCCGCAGGAAAGAGCATTTCTACCCAGTGGGACTTCCTCGAATGAGGCTCTTCACGCGGAGATCAATGCATGGTTGCGCACAGCCAACTCCCTGCACAGATCCACGCTTCTCTTGAAGCTGCGTCTAATGCACTACCGCAAGTTACTAGCGCATCACGTTGCCATGTGCTTTCCCTTTGCTAGAGTCACGGCTGAAGGTGTCATTTTGTCGCGTGCATTAGCCAAGCCTTTATGGTCTGAGGCCAGCTGGCTAGCTTGGTGTAACGAGCAAAAGGATAATGGAAAAGGCCCGCAGAACAAGGCTGAACTTCCACTTGTCCGTGCTCGTGAGGAGGAGGCTTCTGTAGTGCGGGTCTGGGCTCAAAAGAAGCCGGCTTCTAAGCGAGGGTATGTCAAGCGCACACCCTTCAATGCGAAGCGGCAACACCAAGTTCAGGTCGGGGGCATCAAAAGAAAGTGCCGTCGGCCGGTAAGTGCCGGATCTAACTGAGCTCGTGACAGATGCGCGTGTGGAAAATTGAGTTGCTCTGGTGACAGTTATGCCTGATGAGTCCATAGATGACGTGGTCTCGTGTTTATTTTCGGAGTAGCGTGAAGGTCGGCTGATTGGATTGGGCATCGTTTGTCGGCTGTTCTGCTGATCTGATGCGTGACATGCTTTGGCATGGGTTCGGTTCGGGATTATGTGAACTATCAAGAGATCATGTGAGAGTGAAACTTGATCCAATGGCATGGCTGCGGCCCTCCCATGCTCGTCATCAGGTCTGCGAAGGGTTCGGTGTATCTGTGTTTTCGTTGCAACTGACGCCTCGCTTGTCTTTCTTCGTATGACGTTGATTGGATCTTATGTTCTGGAGAGCCATAGTTTTTAGGCGAGTTGTTGTTGTCGACGGGTGCGAGGTCCGGAAGAGGTCCTGCTGTCCCTGCTTCTTCTTTTTCTTCGTTCGTCGAATTGACTTACCATGTGCTGGAGGCCATCTTTGTGGGACCGTGAGACGCGGGGCTTCTGACAGTGTGTGTTCTTCTCCATGGCAGAGGTTGAGGCCATGTCGTCGAAAGGGGGGCAGTTAGCTATTCCTTGCTATAGCTCGTCTCGCTGGATCCGGCTTCGCGAGAGGCTTTGGCACACATTCATTTTTCATGGAATGGGTATGGTGGAGCACATGATTGTGTTGGGAATGGATCTTTGGTCGTTCCTTGAGGCTGAGACCTTCATATAGGTGGTTTACCGAGGCTAGGATCTTCGTATAGGTGGAATTGGTCACTTCCTGAGGCTGGGACCTTCATATAGGTGGAATTGGTCATTTCCTGAGGCTGGGACTTTCGTATAGATGGAACTGAATTTTGGCTGGAAAAAGAGTCACCGGCCGAAGAGGCCAGGATGTCGAAGGTGTCGAAAGCGATACCGTTCCTTATCCCATAAATATTCTAATTCCCTCATTGACTCCTCATATAGGTGGTTTCCCGAGGCTAGGATCTTCGTATAGGTGGAATTGGTCACTTCCTGAGGCTGGGACCTTCATATAGGTGGAATTGGTCATTTCCTGAGGCTGGGACTTTCGTATAGATGGAACTGAATTTTGGCTGGAAACAGAGTCACCGGCCGAAGACGCCAGGATGTCGAAGGTGTCGAAAGCGATACCGTTCCTTATCCCATAAATATTCTAATTCCCTCATTGACTCCTCATATAGGTGGTTTCCCGAGGCTAGGATCTTCGTATAGGTGGAATTGGTCACTTCCTGAGGCTGGGACCTTCATATAGGTGGAATTGGTCATTTCCTGAGGCTGGGACTTTCGTATAGATGGAACTGAATTTTGGCTGGAAACAGAGTCACCGGCCGAAGAGCCAGGATGTCGAAGGTGTCGAAAGCGATACCGTTCCTTATCCCATAAATATTCTAATTCCCTCATTGACTCCTCATATAGGTGGTTTCCTGAGGCTAGGATCTTCGTATAGGTGGAATTGGTCACTTCCTGAGGCTGGGACCTTCATATAGGTGGAATTGGTCATTTCCTGAGGCTGGGACTTTCGTATAGATGGAACTGAATTTTGGCTGGAAACAGAGTCACCGGCCGAAGAAGCCAGGATGTCGAAGGTGTCGAAAGCGATACCGTTCCTTATCCCATAAATATTCTAATTCCCTCATTGACTCCTGACAAGGAGCGAAATAGTAACTATACCACAAAAGTTAATACAATGCCTATATCCATCGCTTGTGTGATGAAAGTTGCGCTTGCGAAGACACACCCAAAGCATCAATCGAGACGGAGAAGAAGGAAGCCAGGCCAAAGATATGACGGGCGAAATCGCTCAGATGGAACCATGAGAGGGTGAGACATATTCTCCGCATTCTTCTGGTTATAGCGAGTCATTGATTGATAATGGATCACCGAAATGGCGATCTATTCTTTCATTCTTTTTACCGGGGCTCTTGGCCCCCGTCATTGAGACCTACAGTTGCGTTGTGTGGCGAGATCTCTTGTGAATTGCGACATCTACAGAGCCCGCCCGTGATGGTTCCTGTACCTCAGTTTGCGAGGGTTTGGAATGGCGGCGCCCTACTTGTCACGTGCGAAGAGTATGGAATGGTCATGGCTACCACTGGAGACCCTAGCCCGGAACCGATTCAGATCCTTGGTGAATGCACGACACACCCTGCAGTCCTGCATGCAAAGGTCTGGAATGGCTAGGGTCTAAAATAGTGTGGATGTCTATGTCAGGCCCAGGGTCTACAATGGCGAGTTCAGGTTCTGGCCGCTCATTCTGAGGGCAGTACTTCAATATAAAGGAAATGGCCAAATGGACCCTAAAGGTCTCGGCCACATATATATATATATGCACATGTATATATGCACATGTATATATACATCTTGCTTCGAAATACATATTAGCAGAGGCATATACTGCACAGGCCCCACACTTCTTTCCTATTACACTGCACACAAGCCCCACACTTCTTTCCTGAGGTTTCGGGTTGAGGGCTGCCGCATCTAGGAGTCAGGGCTGCCGAGGAATGACAAAACGCAAGCCTCGTCTGTCTGTTTAGGGTTTAGGGTTTAGGGTTTAGGGTTTAGGGTTTAGGGTTTAGGGTTTAGGGTTTAGGGTTTAGGGTTTAGGGCTTAGGGCTTAGGGTTTAGGGTTTAGGGTTTAGGGTTTAGGGTTTAGGGTTTAGGGTTTAGGGTTTGGGGTTTGGGGTTTAGGGTTTTTCTGGGCCTTGAAAAGGAAACCTGCTTGGAGGTTCATGGTACTATGGTACTTGGACCAAGTATAACTGTACCTTATAACTGTACTTATAGCCATATGAGGGCTGAAGGGGCTCATAAGTGGTTTATATGTACAGCTATAATTGGTTCATAAGTACCCCTAGACCCTAAACCCTAAACCCTAAACCCTAAACCCTAAACCCCTCCACCTCCACGTACCCTTTAAAACACACGAGCGAGGGTGCCAGTAGAAGCTCGGCACATTTTGGAGGGGCTCATAGTAAGGCTTACATGTTGCGATGTTCCCCCCTGATACTAGTTTAGGGTTTAGGGCTTGGGGCTTCGGATGTTCCCCCCTTATACTAACCCTCCCCCCCCCCCCCATTATCATCCCTCTTAAAGGACGATAAGTATAAGGGTGAACATCCCAACTTCTACGGACACTCAGCCATAAACCCGAAACCCTGAACCCTAAACCCCAAACCCTAAATCCTGAATGTGCCATGTCGGTTGCTGTCCTCGCGCACCGGGGTTGCCCACGTCTCCGCAGTGAAAGCCGACGTCGCAGCACGCGACGCCCACGGCCCAGAATTGAATCGGACCGGGTTCTGAGTTCTGAGAAGGGAGGGTTTAGGGTTTAGGGGTTATTCGGGGTTCAGCCTTAAGGCAATCGCAAGCACCATGTCCCCAAATTGACGAAATATTGACGAACATTTGAACATAGCGAATCTCAAGCACCATTGTTGAACAATCCCGCTTGCCTCTTGCAACGAGCACGGTGGAACAAACCCTCCTTCAAAAAAGCAAGCACCTTGTCCGTAAGGTGATTGATTGAACAAAATCTGCTGCCACAAGGAAAATCGAAAGCACTGTGTCCTCAGTTCTTTGAACAAACCCCTTTCACAAAAACACATCGCAAGCACCGTGCTCATAAGAGTATTGAAAAAAAACACGTGCTCCAAAATCACAAATCACAAGCACCGTGTTCCTAAGATCGTTGAACGAACTAGTTTCAAAAATGGCCGCTCGCCAGCACCGCCTCCCTATTTTTTAAAAATTTGAGTCCCTTTCAGAGTCATAAATCCCAAGCACCGAAACAGCAAATCGCAAGCACCGTGTCATCCTCTCTCCTTCAAGTGCCCCCAAGGGGATTTAGCACAAATTGCCCTTCAAGATCACTGGTGGGAGTTTGCGAAACTAGGGGAAGACCCCCAAATAGTAGGATCCCCTTATAAAAAGGACCCCAGCAAGGTACCCTAAACCCTAAGCCCCAAACCCCAAAACCTAACTTCGTAATCCCCCAAATCCCAAGCTTCGCGTGTAAACCCTAAACCCTAAACCCTAAACCCCTAAACCCCAAAACCCCTAAACCCCTAAACCCCTAAACCCTAAACCCCTAAATAAACCCCTCAACCCCTAAACCCTAAACATCTAAACCCCTGCCCCCGAAGACGCTAAGACACGTGAGCCGGTGATGGGCGCAAGGCAGAGCATCTCGCCGTCGCCTTTGGGCAGAAGTGAAGGGCTTGAGGGTTTGGAGGTTTAGGGTTTAGGGTTTTAGGGTTTAGGGTTTAGGGTTCAGGGTTCAGGGTTCAGGGTTCAGGGTTCAGGGTTCAGGGTTTAGGGTTTAGGGTTTAGGGTTTAGGGTTTAGGGTTTAGGGGCCGCCGACCCTGGCGGCGTGTTGGATGGGAAAAGGAGGTGAAAACCTCCCTCCCCCCCCCCTACCCCCCCCCCCCCCCCCCCCCTACCCCCCTACCCCCCCCCCCCCACCAACTTTGGCATCCTGTGACCTAACGAACGCGTTTAAACCTTTCAACTATGCTCCAGCGGGGTCGGCGGCTTGAGCCGGAGGCTCTTAAATTTAGGGTTTGGGGTTTGGGGTTTAGGGTTAAGGGTAGGTTTCAGGGTTGAGGGTTTGCGCTGCAGACCTTGCAGACCTGGTAAAATAGGGGCCTTGATAATTAGAATAGGCTTTTTTTTTTTTTTGGGGGGGGGGGGTTTGGGGGTGGGTGGGGGGTATTCAAGTTTAACTCTAAAGGGACCATAAGGGAATACTTGGCTGCACTTAGGAGGGTAGATATAAATTAAATTTTTAGCTGCATTATTTTTATTTAAAAAAACAAACCCAAAAAGGCTAAGGATCTAAAGTGACACTAAAGCACCACAAAAGAATACGATTAGTAAGTATTCCGACCCCGAGTGTTGCTGGCAACCATAGAGGTCTCGGAGGATCATGGACACTGCTCGTTTTAGGTGAAGATTTTGCACCAGATGATTTGGTGCTGGTGGTAGTGGTGGTGGTGGTGGTTGCTGACTCTAGTGGCCGTTGCAAGGGTCTCTGGTGAACATCTTCCAAAACCCAGGCCCTTCTTGAGCCGACAGTTCTCGCCTTTGCGCAACGATGGAGGGCAAGGCCCTCAGTGTCGATGCAGATGCTCTGGTCATCCGGCCCCCTTGCTCACCCATGCGCGTTGCGGAGCCCCGTGCTTCCTAGCAGTCGGCAGTTGCGGGCTGAGATTATTCAGTTGGCAGCTGCAGGCCACATTCTATGTGGGTGAGGTGGGGCCACAAACTGCCTCAGTGCCCTCAACACACCCCCTCTCTTTGACCGCCTGCAGGGGGTGGCGGCTGCAACGTGCTGTGAGAGGACATATGAAGTAGGGTTTATATTCCTTGTATCCCTGGAGTCTCCGAAGAGCTGTCCGAGCAAGAAGCGAAAAACTAAAGCACACCACTAAGCCGCTCCAAGTCCTTCACGAGCATCAAGAGGACAGAGCGCACTTCACTAACACGTGAAACGAGAGCATGCGGAACACATTGTCTCCGATGAAAGTTGATGAGAAACTTTGAAAAGTTTGGACATCTCAAGTGGCACGCTATACAGAAACCGTCCCGAGCAGTGACATCAAAAGGGAGAACAAAGTGCTTGCCCTTTTGCCAATGATCAATGAGACATTTCCACCTAGAAAGAACAGCTTTCCTCCATTTGGAAAAAGCAAAAGGGGAGCGACAATTATCCTTGCATAATTGAACGACGCCGTCATAAGTGAGATTCGTAACTGAATTTCACAAGAGACTCAACAATGGCCTCCAGCTTAGGCAGGCCAGAGTCATCCAAAGTGACAGAAACATCAGCAAAACTGCAGCCTGTATTCCTTGTATCCCCAAATGGACACCCAATACATACACCCACCAATAATAAAAGGAACCTTGTATACACTCACCAAGAACAGTCATATAAACCGTGCTTCCTATGGGAAAGGTAGTTCGCTAAGGCAGCCGGCGCCAAGACCGGCTTCTCCTTTGTCGGGCTCCTGTCCATGGGCTGATGCTCCCGGCTGCGATTTCGAGCCGCAGGCAGGCGATAGCTTCTTTGGACCTCACCCATCCTCTGCAGTGTGTGGCTACGGAGATGAGACCTATAGCCTACTTGGAGGTTCATGGTGCCTGTCAAGCAACTAGAGCTGTACTTATAACCGTACTTATAACCATCTTAGGGAACTTCAGGGGACGCACATGTGGGGAATAAGTACAGTTAGAACTGCTTACTAAGTACCCTATAAACACTAACCCTAAAGCATAAACCCTGAAGCCTAAACCCTAAACCCCAAACCCTAAACCCTAAACCCCAAACCCTAAACCCTAAACCCTAACTAAACCCTAAACCCTAAACCCCTAAGTACAGTTAGAAATGGTTCACAAGTACCATGAACCTCCAAGTTTAGGCCCTGCCCATCCCGAACACTTGCGACAAGCACCCAGGGCTTGCTCGACTTGGAAGCCGCGATGGCGTCACAAGACTAGGGTTTAGGGTTTAGGGTTTAGGGTTTAGGGTTTAGGGTTTAGGGTTTAGGGCTTAGGGTTTAGGGTTCAGGGTTCAGGGTTCAGGGTTGATGGGTTCAGGGTTTAGGATGTGAGTGCTGAGCCTTCGCGGTACTTCACGGCGCGAGACACATCGACCGTGGCATCCTTGCTGGGATGCTTTGGGCTTTCTACGGCTTGGGGTCGGGGGGTTGAAAGGTGTAGGGTTTAGGGTCCAGGGTCCAGGGCTTAGGGTTTGGGGTTTCGGGTTTAGGGTCTAGGGTTTAGGGTTTAGGGTTCAGGGTTCAGGGTTTAAGGCTGTTGCTTGAAGAGGTTTGGGATTTAGGGCTTCGCACATGGAGGAATCTAGAGTGCAGGGTCTTGGTATGGGCAAGATAGGTTCCTGAACGGTTGGACATTTTGAAGGTTTAGGGTTTAGGGTTTAGGGTTTGGGGTTTGGGGTTTAGGGTTTAGGGTTTAGGGGTTTAGGGTTTAGGGTATAGGGTTAGGGCTTAGGGTTTGGGTTTTAAAGGTCTACGGCTTGCTTGACTAAACACGCCTACGAAGTCAAAAAGGGCTTCCAAGCAGGGTTTAAGGTTCAGAGCCTCGGCTTTACGCATGCGGTGTGAGCTTGTCTCTATGGGGTTTAGGGATTCGGGTTTTTTGGGGTTTAGTAGGTTTAGGGTTTCGGGTTTCGGGTTAAGGGTTTAGGGTTTAGGGTTTAGGATTTAGGATCAGGATGTAGGGTGAGGAGTTGGGGCAGGCCGGAACCTCCCTGCAGGACTGGCATATTGTTCCTGCAAGCAGCACTCTTCTTCCCGGAGCAAGATGCTCCCATAGGGTCGCCCTCAAAACCCTCTGAGAAGTATTCCTGAACATGATCCTCTTAAGCCCAACAAGGGGAAAACAGAAAGAAATATCCCACTTGGGCCTGCAACTAGACCCTGCCTGTAACACCCAAACCCTGAACCCTGAACCCTGAACCCTAAACCCTAAACCCTAAACCCTAAACCCCAAAGCTTCCGCTCTACCTTCTACACAGGCCTGCGTAAAGTGCAGCTCCCCGGCGTCGAGGAATTTCAGGGCCTAGGGGCTAAGAGCTTGCGGCTCAGGGAGCTTAGGGTTGAGGGTTTAGGGTTTAGGGTTGAGGGTTGAGGGTTGAGGGTTTAGGGTTTATAGGGTTTTTAGGGTTTTTAGGGTTTGGGGTTTAGGGTTGGGGGCCTAAAGGGCTTAAAGGGCTTAAAGGGCTTAAGGCGCTGAAAGGGCTTAAGGGGCTTTAAGGGCTTAAAGGGCTTAAAGGGCTTAAAGGGCCTAAAGGGCCTAAAGGGCCTAAAGGGCCAAAAGGGCCTAAAGGGGCTTAAAGGGGCTTAAAGGGGCTTAAAGGGGCTTAAAGGGGCTTAAAGGGGCTTAAAGGGCCTGTCGAATTAGGGTTGGGGGTTTTCGGGCTTAGGAGTCTACCGGTTTCGGGGACTTAGGGTTTATAGGCCTTTTTTGATTGTGTTCGTCAATAGGTTTAGGGGTTCAGGGCTTTCGGGCCGGGCTTCTGGGGCTCAAGGGTTCAGGGCTTTCGGGGGCTGGAGTTGACTGATTGCGGGTCCTTTGGGCGGTTTAAGGTTTAGGGTTTAGGGTGTTAGGGTTTAGGGTGTTAGGGTTTAGGGTTTAGGGTTTAGGGTTTAGGGTTTAGGGTTTAGGGTTTAGGGTTTAGGGTTTAGGGTTTAGGGTTTAGGGTTTAGGGTTTAGGGTTTAGGGTTTAGGGTTTAGGGTTTAGGGTTTAGGGTTTAGGGTTTAGGGTTTAGGGTTTAGGGTTTAGGGTTTAGGGTTTAGGGTTTAGGGTTTAGGGTTTAGGGTTTAGGGTTTAGGGTTTAGGGTTTAGGGTTTAGGGGCGGGGTTCAGGACTTGGGTCCTTCTGAAGGCTTTTGGCCTTAGGGCTCCGGGGGTCTCAAGGAACCCTTGCACAATAGGTTTAGGCTGTAGGGTGTAGGGTTTGGGGTTTTAGGGATACAAGCTCCATGTCCCCCATCGCGCCAAAGCTGAGATCCCAGAAACACAAGGTCGCTGCGGCCAAGGTTTTTAGGGCTTAGGGATTGGGATGTTCCCCCTTGTACGAACAGTCCTTAATAGGGATTGTCGTGCCCCCTACTAGAATAGAGTGACGGTATGTGCATATTGTACATATATACCTATACCTCTAATTCCTTCTGTGTATTACAATCAAGAATAATGGTCATAATAATCCAAAACAACAACAATAATCATCATATTCATAATCATCATCATAAGAATCATAATCATAACAATAATAATCATAATCCCCATTAAGGACTGTTAGTACAAGGGGGAACATCCCAACTTAGGGATCTGTAACCCCCTCTCCCTAATCTTAAACCCCCCCCCTACCCCCTACCCCCTAATATTAAATACACCCCGGGCTCGACCCAATCCAACAAAAAGCGCTCAAGGCTGGGTTGGCCCTTGTAAAGCCTAAGAAGGAAAATACAAAAGCTCCAAAAAGCCAACCTAGCAGCCCTAAACCCTAAACCCTAGACCCTAGACCCTAAGCCCTAAGCCCTAAGCCCTAAACCCTAAACCACATCCCAAAAGCCAACTTAGTTGAAGTGTTCAACTGCTGCCCGCATCTTTCGCCGAGACTAGAACTCAATGGGATCGACAAGGGTGCCTCCGGCCCATGTACTCCAACAGCCTAAACCCTAAACCCTAAACCCTAAACCCTAAACCCTAAACCCTAAACCCTAAACCCTAAAACCCTAAGAAAGTGAGGGCTTGCCTACATAGGCCATGAGCCACCTCGGAATGAAAAAAAGGTTCCCGTTTTGTTTGAAAAAAGTGGCTCATAAGGAAGGAATGAGGGGCCTTCTCTGGGTCCTACCATTTTTCGGTGTAAGGAGATGATGAAAGGAAGCCCAAAATCCTAAACAAGGGAATCAGGGGCCCTAGTCTGGGTCCGAAAATGGAAGCAGGCCCATCTCATCACGGCAACATGTTGCACATGTGATCTTGCTCGGCGGCAAACCCTAGACCGTCTAGACCCTAAACCCTAGAAATCCAAAGTGGGATCCCTCTTTCAAGGGGAGAAGTATACAGAAGGCCACCCAAACCATCAAACTTTGACGGACAGGGTCAAAACATCCCAAGGGCCCCTTCCTACCCGGGACCCCTGGGTGGGGGGATCCAACAAGTAGATTTTACGCAGATCCCTTTAATCACGGGTTCCCCCTACTACCCCCCTCTATACTACCCCCCTAGGTTCCCCCCGTAACTAAGGCTATTTAGGGATGATCAAGCCTAATTCAGGTTGTTTAAGGGGGGAAACTAGGGGGGGGTAGTATAGACGGGGGTAGTAGGGGAACCCATGATTTAAGGGTCCTTATAGAATGACCCACTCGTAGTAGGTGTGTATAAGAGACCATCTTGGGGCACGACTTTTTGGATCCTCCCAAGGGGTCTGGGTAGACCCTAAACCCTAAACCCTAACACCCTAAATCCTAACACCCTAAACCCTAACACCCTACACCCTACACCCTAAACCCTAAACCCTAAACCCTAGACAAGCCAAGGAGCGTTCGTCGAGGGGGACACGTCTGTGTAGACAGGCTGGCCCTGCTCGCACGAAGCTGGGGGCTCGGGGGCGGGATCGAAACCGTTGCAGGTTTAGGGTTTAGGGTTTAGGGTTTAGGGTTTAGGGTTTAGGGTTTAGGGTTTAGGGTTTAGGGTTTAGGGTTTAGGGTTTAGGGTTTAGGGTTTAGGGTTTAGGGTTTAGGGTTTAGGGTTTAGGGTTTAGGGCCCAACCTGTGTTGCAACACCGAACTGAACTGGCTTATCCAACGCAAGTCCTGGCAAACCCTTCGGCAACTCGGGTTTTGCGAACCTGGCGCCGGCCCACGGAACCAAGCCCTTGGGCATTATGGACCCTGCAAGGCGCTGTACGTAACAGGCCTTGAAAACCATGCCCAAACCATCCAAAAAGTAGAACCCCACAACAGTACCCTTCTACTACGATTGGGTCATAAAGGGATCTATTTTGTGGATCCTCCCGGGGGTCTGGGTGGGCGTGTGCTGCCAAGGCCCATCCAAACCTTTTTGGTTTGAGGGTGCAATGTCCCCTAGAGGTGATGCGAAAGAACTCCAAATCTAGAAAACGTATGGGTAGTTCTCTGAACCAGGTTCCTGTGTGGGCCCCCATTTTGTACGGCACCTTGTAAAAAGGACCCCCGAAAAAGTGAACTCACTTTAGAGAACTACCCATAGGAAGATTAGAAGCTTCAAGCTGCCTACCGGTGTGCCCTCAAACCAAAAAACCCTGAACCCTAAACTCGAAACCCTCAAACCTAAACCCTAAACTCGAAACCCTCAAAACTCGAAACCCCGAACCCTTCCAACATTGCGGGGACCCTATACAGCTCCCCTGTTCAAGCTCCTGCGGCTTTTGGGGGGGGGGGGGGGGGGCGCTGATTCGAGGTTTCGGCCCTTAAAGGTGACCGGCTCAAGGTGCCTGCTTGCTTAGGGTTTAGGGTTTAGGGTTTAGGGTTTAGGGTTTAGGGTTTAGGGTTTAGGGTTTAGGGTTTAGGGTTTAGGGTTTAGGGTTCAGGGTTCAGGGTTCAGGGTTCAGGGTTCAGGGTTTAGGGTTTAGGGTTTAGGGTTTAGGGCGAAAGCCTCGCTTATTCTCACACTGTCATGGAACACCAACTGAATCGGCATCCTTTCTTGAGCCCCTCTCATAGGAAGCCTCAGAAAGGGCGCTGAGGGATGGCCTACTTGAACCCTGAGCGCATCTTGAAGCACGTCGAGCTCGTCTTGTAAACCCTCAGCCCCACACCCTAAACCCTAAATCCTAAACCCTAAACCCTAAACCCTGAACCCTAAACCCTAAACCCTAAACCCTAAACCCCAAACCCTTGTGGGAGCTCGGGGTTGGGATCTTTGGCTTTGGAGCCCTAAAGCCTTAAGCCTGCCCAGAAGGGTCCTTAAGGAAGCGGGGGTTTCATGGGGGGTAAGTACCTAGGGAACCTTGGGTTACATACCCTGAACTCCCTCCCTGAAGGACCCTAAAACGCGACCAAGAGCCTGGTAGGCCCAGAACTTGTATGTGTTGCCGCTGTGGTTCCTCGCTTGGCGTCTTGGGGCGTTTTCGAGGTTTGAAATCGCAAGAGTCACAGGTCTTTTCTCCTTGCGGGTTTAGGGTTTGGGGCTTAGGGTTTATGGTTTAGGGTTTTGGGTTTAGGCTATGCAATGCATATGGGGGGTTAGAACCCGCTACTTTGCAGGTAGATGTAGATGCTAGGCTGCCAGGGCACTGAAAACATGTTCTCGGGCTTGGGTTGTCGACCTGCGTGCCTCCTTCTTCCTCCTCGCCCATCCCAACCCCCCGCCCCACTACCCCGCCTCAAACCCTAAACCCTAAACCCTAAATCGGAAGTCTTACCACAGCGAAATCTGGGTTAAATCAGTTAATCTTCAGGCTCAAAACCCCCGCCATCTCTCATCGTTGAGAACGGTTCGCCCCTGAAACCCTGAGAAACAAACTCCTCAATCAGATCCTCTTCAACCTCAATAAAGGGGGAATAGACACTATCTTAAACCTAAACCCTGAACCACACAGACTCCTTAAAGAAGATCCTCTTAGACCTGAACACAGACACTATCCCAACACCCCACGGAGCTGAAGATTTAGGGCCGAAGGGTTGAAGGCTCAGACTCACGGGCCCCCCAGATCCTCCTAAACCCTAAACCCTAAACCCTAAACCCTAAACCCTAAACCCTAAACCCTAAACCCTAAACCCTGACTTAAGGGGGAACAGAAACTATCCCAAAGCCCTACCTAGCTAAGGGTTTAGGGGCCAGAAGGCCCAATGTCGACTCAGGGGCCCTGCGAAGCCCAAGTTGCCAAGGCCGAACCTGAAAGCCCCAAAGCCCAAAAGAAACCCTAGCTCTGGGCCGGAAGCGTCATCAAAAGCCCTCTGCCCTAAACCCTAAACCCTAAACCCTAAACCCTAAACCCTAAACCCTAAACCCTAAAGCCTAAACCCTAAACCCTAAACCCTAAACCCTAAACCCCACCCTAGACCCTCGGTGCCAAGACTCCAGAGCCCGGCCGTACATCCCAGGATGGTTGCAAAGAAGCACAAGCCGCCTTCCGACGTGAGATATAGGGGCCTAATCATGTACAATGAGCTTAAGGTTTAGGGCTTGAGGTGTAGAGAGGCCTTTGTGTCTCTTGTTGAAAGCATGTAATCTGCGTTCTTCGTCTTGTCCTTGTGTTCCTGCTACCGGTGTCGCTGGTCTTATGACAGGTAGGCCTGCATCTGCAACTATCTCGAAAGTAAGTTCAAGAGGACAACGAATAGATGGGCAATAGCCTCATTGAGGGAACCCAATACAGGCTTGCGTCTGATTCGTCTTATCTTCATGAACATACAAACTCTACAGAATTCTTGTAATGAACAAATGGAAGTTCTCATGCGCAGGAAAGCAGAAGAATGCTGCTTCAATGCTAGATCAAGAGTAAACCAGCCATGGTTCTATTGTATTTGTAAAAGGAGAGATGATTCAGGATGTGTTTTCTGACCGAGCAGGATAGGGTAGAAGACGGAGGTCTTTGAAGGAAGTACAGGAGAAAGATAAGCGTTGATGATGTTCGTGAATTTCTTAGAAACCTGTAGAGACGAACAGAAAACCTGTGGGACAGAACAGTCTATTGTAGCACCACACTCGGCACACGAGTATCAAATGGACCTATTCTTCACGAAGAGTTGGGGGCTGGCAGGTTCTGGATGGTTTGGGGTTTGGGGTTTAAGGGTGTTGGCTGAGCTTGTATAGCCCATGGCCCACGAAGTGCTCGGGGTAATTATGTTAGGGTTTGGGGGCCTGGGGTATATAAAAGGTTTGAGAGTTTGAAGGATCAAACATAGTTACCCCAAAACCTGGTAGAACCTAGAAATCCCCACCCACACACACACACACAAAGACCGTGAGAAGGACCCGCAAACCCAACTCCAGGTCCCGGAGCCTAGGTTGAACCAGAACCGTGGACCCGCGCCGGGGTGCCTGGGACGCTTTAGGCCGCTTCGGGCTCTTGGCTTGAGATTCAAGGGCTCCGGCATCTACTTCCATTCTTTGCCTGCTACTGAAAGCACCACGAAGGGAGATCTGGTAAAAACTTCCTGACAGCGATGTTTACAAGAACCCTGGAACCTAAAACCCCCAGCTGTCTCCGTTGGCTCAACAACGAGTGCACATCGCTCGGCTCGCTCCATTGAGGTTTGGGTTTTGGGTTTAGGGTTTAGGGTTTAGGGTTTAGGGTTTAGGGTTTAGGGTTTAGGGTTTAGGGTTTAGGGTTTAGGGTTTAGGGTTTAGGGTTTAGGGTTTAGGGTTTACTGTGTGGCGGTTGAGGGCATGGGGATACTTTCGGGGGTTTTTGGACTGAGTCAGAGGTCAAGATCAGAACTTTCATGACCTACGTACTCGAAAGCTGATTCTGTCTCAAAAGCCGTACTCAACTTCTGGAACCTATGATTCTAAGGATACTCAATTTCTGGAACCTATGATTCTAAGGATAGTTAGATGGTCCCTTGGTACAAGCGCTTCAATGGGGATCCCTGATATGCCCTGTAAAACCCAAGGGCCCACACTTTTCAAGAAGACCCTACTAAGACACCATGCCACTCCCCTTAGAATGTTCCATCCCCTGCTTCAGGAAGCCCATGATCCCAAACCCTAACCTCTCTATTTGGGGAATTTGTTTTCTAGGGTTTAGGGTTTAGGGTTTAGGGTTTAGGGTTTAGGGTTTAGGGTTTAGGGTTTAGGGTTTAGGGTTTAGGGTTTAGGGTTTAGGGTTTGGGGAGGAAAGGCTTGGATTGAAGGATACCAGGAATCTCCACCGCCAAAGAAACCCAACAATTCCACAAGACTCGGCGATGGGAAGAGCTGGGCCAACCGCAAATCAGAGCAAGGAAGCCCCTGAAGCATGAAACCCCCCAGTTGGGATTTAGGGTTTAGGGCTTAGGGTTTAGGGTTTAGGGTTTAGGGTCTAGGGTTTGGGGTTTAGGGTTTAGGGTCTAGGTACTATAATCCCAACTAAGGACTGTCAGCATACGGGGGAACATCCCAACACCCCCCAGCCAGGCAGCTTCACGACCAAGAAGAGCAACCTTGGCGGGAGGACGACTACGAGTTTTGTTTGGAGTTTGCGGCCCTAAACCCTAAACCCTAAACCCTAAACCCTAAACCTCCTGAAATCCTAAACCCTCCGAGCTTGGAGGAGGTGTCTCAAAAAAACCCAGCCCCCACCTCCCAACCAAAAAACCTCAACCCTCAGCCTGCCTGGGTCCCCCATCAACGAGCATTCAGGGTTTAGGGTTTAGGGTTTAGGGTTCAGGGTTCAGGGTTTAGGGTTTAGGGTTTAGCATTTAGCGTTTAGGGCTTAGGGTTTAGGGCTTAGGGCTTTGGGTTCAGGTGCAAACGAGAAGCTTGAACCCGAAAACCTAAAACCCACCCCTAAGGACGCAGAAGGTGCTTTCGTGCACTTGCTGCAGTGCCTTCACAACTTAGTTGCTGAGTTCATAGGCCCCAAAGAAGTGCACACTTTCAGTTCTACAGGAGATTAGACTACCCCAGAAAGTGTAAAGTGTGCCCACTCAGCTACTGAGACAAGAGCCCAGCGAACCTGAGACCCTAAACCCTAGACCCCAAAC
Organism: Symbiodinium natans; assembly: GCA_905221605.1. Taxonomy (NCBI): domain Eukaryota; class Dinophyceae; order Suessiales; family Symbiodiniaceae; genus Symbiodinium; species Symbiodinium natans. The sequence continues at coordinate 601,991 of CAJNDS010002109.1, forward strand.
CCTAAACCCTAAACCCTAAACCCTAAACCCTAAACGCTAAACCCTAAACCCTAAACCCTAAACCCAGAACCCAGTAAACTTGAGACCCTTGTGGAAGCCCTTTCAGCTGCAGGGAGCGTGAGGCATAGCTGCCCCAGGGCAAGCGCCCAGAAGATGCTAGGCGCTTGGTGGAACGTGCAGCTCGCGAGCACCTGGGCACGGTTCGGCCCCCCTAACCCTAAACCCTAAACCCCAAAACCTAAACCTAAACCCTAAACCCTAAACCCTAGACCCTCGGATTTTCAGGTTCCGGGCTTAGGGGTTTACAAAGCTTCGAGGTTGAGGCGTTTGGTGAAGGGACGAGTGATGGTTCATGCTCAGCCCTGCAAGAAGACATCACGCCCTTACAGAGCATGTAAGTCAGACAGGGTTTTGGGTCAAAAAAGCCACTTCCGAATTCAGAGGGCGCACGAAAAAGATACAACGAAGTGCAATGCAAGAGATGCTAACCATTAGCATGCCAACAACCACTTCCGATCACCCGCACTCACGGTCCCTCCCGATGCACTGCGTTTGAGTCCAAATGGGTTGAGGGTTAATTAGACCAAAGACCCCCCCCCCCCACCAACTGAACTGTACGAACTACACCCAAACCCCCTCCAGCCCACCCAAACCCAAAACAACAAAACAGAGAGAGATAGAGAGGGAGAGAAAGAGAGAGAGAGAGAGAGAGATATATATATATATATACACATATATATGTATACATACGCACAAGCACAAACATCCACAATCCCCCACCCACCTACCTACCCACCCACCCACCTACCCACCCACCCCCTAAACCCTACACCCTAAACCCAAAACCCTAAACCCACCCCAAAAAAAGAGTCCACTGCCGCTCTTACGCAGCGGAAGCACCAGCAGCGAGGTGAAGAAGCCGAAGGGAAGAAAGATCAGCAACCCAAGACTCCTGTTCGTGGGGTTTAGGGTCTAGGGTTTAGGGTTTAGGGTTTAGGGTTTAGGGTTTCGGGTTTAGGGTTTAGGGTTTCGGGTTTAGGGTTTAGGGTTCGGGGCCTAAACTCTGAAACCCCGAACCCCTGAAACCCTAACCCCTACACCCTAAACTCCAAGCAACCCCCAGCCCTAAACCCTAAAACCCCAACCTAAACCCTAAACGCTGACCCCTGAATCCCCAAACCCTAAACCCTCTTGGGTTTGGGGCAACTCCAGGTGTCGCAGTCTGTGGGCAGTTTGAATTAGGCTTTGGGTCGCTTCGGGTCTTCAGTTCTTGTTGGAGTAGGTACATGGTCCATGGGTTTAGGGTTTAGGGTTTAGGGTTTAGGGTTTAGGGTTTAGGGTTTAGGGTTTAGGGTTTAGGGTTTAGGGTTTAGGGTTTAGGGGTTTATATGTACTCTTAAGGTAGCTACATGGTCCCGACTTCAGAACCCTTTTGAGAAGGGAATGGACCATCTTTAAAGGACCGTGTAACTTCCCAGGCAGGTGCTAACCCTAAACCCTAAACCCTAAACCCGAAACCCTAAACCCTAAACCCCAAACCCTAAACCCTAAACCCTAAACCCGAAACCCTAAACCCTGCAGATGCTTCAGGTGCTTCAGGGCTTGGGGTTTGGCGTTTGTGTCCGTGGGAAGCCTTCGGGTTCTTGAGAGGTGGCTTCGGGGGTTTGAGGGCTTCGGGTTGAAGGCTTGCAGGGTCTAGGGTTTGGGGTTTAGGGTTTAGGGTTTAGGGTTTAGGCTCTGAGGTGCCCATGTTTTGGGGTATTTGGGGGGGGTCAAGGATCCGGACTTTGGGGCTTTGGGCATACAATCCTTCTTGGAACCAGCTGGATGCAGCTGCGGTCTTGAAACGAAACCTGAAAGGGGAGGTCTAGGGCTGGGACTTTAGGGGGGGGGGGGGGGGGTAGGGAGTTAGGATCGTGCATGCCTCAACTCATGTTTCACCCGCCGAACGCCTCACACGTTTTTTTGCTAGGGTATACCCTACGTTTTCAACATTTCAATATATTTTTGCTCATTTTTGACATCCTCCCCTCATCCGTTCCTCGCAAAAAATCCCAATAAAAAATCAATAATTTTATGATAAAAAATATTAAAAATTTCATCATAAAATTTTCCAAAATTTTCATAAAAAATATATTTTCCAAAATTTTCATCATAAAAATCTTCCGAAAAATATTTGTTGAAAAATTGCATTTTTATAAAATATCTTTGTAAAATTATTTTATCATAATTTTTTATCAAAAATTATTGTAAAAAATCCTTGTAAAAAATCTAAACATACTTATCACCCTCCTTTACAACCTTATAATATTCCATTGTTTCCGGTTTAGGCTGTAAAATTGCTCCTTCGTTTAATTTCTTGATATAGGCGTTTCTTTTGTTTGTATATGATGCTTCGGTATTTAAATTGCTTGTTCTGGATTTAGGTTTTTCACTGATAGCCTCAATTTTTTCTAACATCAAATCCATTTTACGATGCACCTCTGAAATCATATCATAAACTTTTTCGTTAAATTCTTGCTCTTCTTCCTCCTTTGGTTTTTCTAATATCGGCTCCTCTTTAACAACCTTGGATTTACTAACGGGCATATATACAATATAATATAAAAGTTTTTTTTAAAACTAAATCTTTTTAAAACTTTTCCTTGTCGCTCATACAGCAGTTGCATTTTTTGCAATATGCTATGCAGTTGCTTATAGTGTGAGTTTGGTCGTTAAATTTTCTTTGCGCCGTCAGGTTCGTTCTTATATTTCCGTTTATTGACTTTACATAAAAATCTACATTGCATAATTCGCACCTTCCATTCAATCTATCTAATAACCAATCTGCTGTAATATAGTTTTTATGGTCGATTTTCCTTTTAGCTTTTCTGTCTTGCTCCTTATATCCCTCCACCTTTCTTTTCAAATAGTTGTAAATACAGTTTTTATTAAAATCGTCGCGAAGCTCGCGAGCCTCTGGTGAGGCGTCATCGTCGTCATCATATTTATAAAAACTTACATTATTTAAATCAGTTGCTCTCGTGATCGCTGTCCATATCCAATTCTTATCTACCAAACAATGGTTGTAATCAAATATTGTTATACCTCCTTCGATGCTGGAACCTTGGACACTGTGGCAGGTATAACAATAATTAAATATAAAATGCTTCCTCAACATATCTAACGGCAATTTTTGTATTTTCTTATCGTGCTCGTCTTCCAACACTACCATATTTTCAATGATGTTTAAAATCTTGTATTTAAAATTCACTTGAAATTTATATTCTGTTGATTTTAAATACTCTCTGCATATCATCACCTCGCCTACTTCATACTCGCCCTTTCTATTCTGCTTTTTTCTTATTTGGTTTGCTACTTCCTTGCAGGTGTCGTTCAAATAAGCCACATTATTTTCGTTTAGGTTCATATCGGAAGTGTATTTGAAATATTTTTCTACTAGCTCTCTGACCTTAATGTTATTTTCAAAAATGTCGATATAAATATTTTCTAATTTTTTCCTGTCTTCCTCTTTTCTTAACCTCTTACAAACTTTCAAATAAATATTATATTTAAAAATCTTATCAACACAATTATCAGCATATTCTTCGTGCTCCTGTAAATTTGTTAATTCCGATACTGGTTTTAATTGCTTACCATCTCCTGTTGCCACTATTATTTTATCTTGATTGTTTTCAACAAATTCCCTAATTCTATTCAATACCCTTAAACCATTAAAATAAATCTCGTCAAACACTATAACATCATAACCAGAATAATCAAACTTTTCTAACTTCTCGTCTCCTACTGCTATTGAAAAGAACTTATTAACTGTTACCGCTTCCTTTCCGTATTTTTGGACTAGCTTATTTGTAGGACATACAAATAAAACATTCATTCCCATTCGTGCCATTTTTTCACAAATATAACTTTTTCCAGACCCTGCATATTTTGCCCTGATCATAACATGTTTAGCGCTAATAACTTTTTCTATGATATTTGTTGTATCATGTTCGTCCTTAATTTTTATTGCTGTATTCTTGTAGATGGGGATTTTATCCAGTTCGTTCTTTTTCCTTTGATATGTTTCACTCGGCAATTTTATTTCCTCTCCTTCTTTATTCGTTCTCCATTCTCCTATGCCAGCTTTCATTTCTAATACTTCCTTTGCTTTTTCCACATCTTCGGATTTAATAACAAATGCATCTGTTTTTACACTGACTGCCTTTATATAATTTTTCCTCAATTTGATGTAATCCTGACACATTTTAAAATTATGATCTTGAAGCAACAGCTCCTTTATGTAAATAAAACCGTTGTTTAATGTTGCCTTGTCTGAAACATTAACCAAATAATATTCCAGACCTTCTTCTTCTGTCGTCTGTATTTGTATAGAAAAATCATCATTTTCTTTATCACCTTCATAAGTTGTTTCGTTTCTACATTCCATTTCTGTTATTTTGTGAATTTTACCCCCATGCCTTACTTGAAAATCTGATGCTTCCCTAATGTTCTTAAAGACGATGCTTTTTTGGTCAGTGCTACCCGTTTTTTCCAAAAGTCCGATATTAACATTTACAATAAGTTTTTTAATCAGTTTATCCAGCTCTTCTTCGTCGCTAATATTTTTGTTCCATAATTCTTTTACATAATCGTTATAATTTACCTCGTGAATAAAGGATGGTGTCTTATAATACAATATGTTCAGTTTATTAGTGTCAATTTGTTTCAAATATTTTCCATAAATCAGGTTATACCTCTTGTTAAACATTAAAAAAGTGCTGGCTTTTACAATTCCACAGTGACTACAATCTTCAACGAAAAATAAAGTGTAGTCCGACATCGTGTTAAAATCCATCTCTTTAAGGTAGTTTTTCCAGACATCGAACTGATTGAAAACCGGCACCTGTGTAATCCCTACTAGTCTGCTTGTGTATGCTTTCGTTATGTCAATCTCGGTTAGGTCTTTTGGTATAGAACCCTTGTCTGTGAAAAGTCCTGCCGGTGGTATGGTTTTTGCTTCGTCGTAAATTTCCAAATCCACTTTGTTATAAAAAGACTTGTGCAATGGATTAAACAGACTTTTGTTAAAATGAAACATTGCATCGTTCATATTGTTGTATGTTTTTTCGTTATCAACTGCTATACATCCATCAGAAGAGTCCTTAATCAGGTTTTGGGTTTTTATTATAAAGGTGGTTTTTTTAAGTTTCATTTTTATTTGTGTTATAATGCCTGCTTGAAATCTGATCTGTGGCTCATATCTAGCATTCACTAGTTCAAAAAATATTTCGGTCAAATTGTTTAGCTCGGGCACTAAATGAATAGTTTTTGGCTCTTTATCTTTGCTGACCATTTTTAAAATGTCGTGTGTATCTCTGAACATTTTAAATTCAGGTGGCTCTTCTTTTTCGTTTAAATGGTAGTCTGTGGAGGCTTTCACCAGTGGTCTTTCTTCTTCTTCGTTTTGTTTCTGTTCTATACTTTTTAGATCGTTATTTATGGTGTATATATGGCTGTTTTTTACTATGGCATAAAACGGCTTTATTCTTCGTTTGTTGTGCTCGGGCTCGTGTTTGTAAATCAGTTTGTTGAAGCTGTTATAAATTCTAGCTGGTATTTTGAATGCCTTAAAGACCTTATCCATTTCTTCAATACTCGCTCCATTGCTGTAAAAATCGCTTCTGCCTATAATTTCAATAATTTTTTCTCTGGTCAGTTGGTTTCTTTTGCCATAGTCCATTAAGGTATCTCGGTAAAAATCGGATAGTGAATTTATCCAACATTGATTTTCTACATGAGTGCTATTTTCAATTGCTTGTCTCAATGTTGTTAGGTTGCTGTTAAGGTCAGTGTAAATATAGCGATGATACATCGATACATGTTGTATTCCATCGGTTAGGCTTTCCTTCATTATGTCAAATTTCTCACCGCTTTTACTGATTTGTTCCACCTGTTGAATTTTGATGGCATCAAAAATATCTGTGTATACTTGTTGAAACCCCTTTATAAATTCATTAAAGTCTTTATCCGTCCTTAATATATCAATCAATTGTTTGTATACATAGCTCACTAATTTTTTAACTCCATCACCTAAATCGCATAATACAGTGGTTTTTTCTATTTCATTTTCATCGTTTGTATCATATATTTTATAAATAATCTTCTTTATCCATTTAGTGTCAAACGTTTTTGCTTTTACAGTCGCCTGTCTTATGTCAAAGTTTTCAATGTAAAAGCTTTTTCCGTTTCTTGTAAATGCAGGTTTCATTTTTGCTTTTGCAGGGTCTTTAACCACATAAAGTTGAAAATTCACCAAATAAGTATTCATACCTTTCTTTTCGGCTATTCTTTCGTTTAGCGGTTTTGACTTTTTAAGGTCTTTAATTTGTTCGTTATATTTGTCCCTCGCTTTTTCTGCTGTTCTTTTATTGGTGCTGGTGAGGTTTTTTATGAAGTTCTCGGCGGTTGCTACATTTGCAATTTTCCTATCTTTGTAAAGTGTTACGATCTGATTTAGCCTGTTTTTGGTTGCTTGTGTGATTTTGTTCGCGCTATTGGTTCGCTCCTGTTTCAGTTTGTTCAGTTTCCTGACATTGCTCTCTACAAACTTGTTCATATTATAACCTATATATTAATATTTATATATTATTTTTTCTTTAAACCATTTTTAAAGAAAAATTTTTATAATAAAATTTCTATATATTTTTTAAAGTTTCAAAAGTTCAAATCTTAAATATGGTCGGCTGTTGCCCTTTACATAAAAATTACTTTGGTTGTTCCTTTCCTCTATTCTTTCTACTTCATATGTTTCCTTGCTCCATAAGCTGATCCTTTCCTTTTCTCCTGCTTTCCTTTTCCTGTAAATCTTCACCTTGTCGCCTACACCTATTTCTGGATACTTTCGGGTTCTGGTTGCTTGTCTGGTCATATTTTGTTTTGCCTTCAATTCGTTCTTCTCCTTCATTGCTTCCTTTGGTGTCATTTTTATAGCTGAATGTTCCATTTTGTTATTGTATGTTAGCAAAATTTCAAAAATATAATCCGTCCATTGGATATTTTTTTTTCCTTTCTTTTCGTCGGCTTCAACTCTTTTATAAAGCATATCCTTAAATGTTCTAATGGCTCTTTCACTAAAATTCGCGTGTGCTCTGGTTCTATGGTGCTGTATGCCTTCATCATTCAAATATTTTTGTATTGCTTCCTTCTGCAATGCCCCCTCGTCATCAGTATAAAGTATTTTTGGCTTTCCTCCCATTTTGTTAAAGCCCTCTATAATTCCCGATGCTATGTTTGCTTCATTTTTGTTTTTAATCGGGACTACCACCATAAACCGACTAAACACATCAATCATTATCGCCCCGATGTTGAATTTTTGATTTTGGAGGTCATTTATAAAAAACAAATCAAATTGAAATTCGTAAAAAGGTTCTGGTGCTATAAAGGTGTTTCTTCCTCTTATCTGCTTCTTCTGTTCAACATTTTCCCTAAAAAAATTATCAACATCTGCCATTGTAATAGTTTTATCTTTCTCTCTTGCATCTTTCAATGTTTGTTTTTTGCTCCCGAAACCTGCCCTGTCAAAATAGACATCATTTATTATAGAATTCTTTTTATTATCGCCCATAATAAAAAGGATTAGAATATTATTTATCAAATATTTGTTTTAACATTTTTATCATATAGTCGCTGTCTATCTTATCCAAATACTGCTGAAAATAATCACTGAAAAACCTAACAGCCACTTCTTCTAATTCTATTTTCGGTGGCTTTTTTAAATACGTTTTCATATTTGTATCTAACGCGTCTTTTAATAATATATAAGGGGTTGTTTTTCTTAAAACTTTAAGTTCTTTGTTATTTTTAATCACGAAAAAATCATATCTGAAATGTTGCAAAAAACAAAATGTATAGCGGTTTATGTATTTTTTTAGAGGTTTGTCTCGTATCATTTCCTTCGTAAGTTGAACCGTCTGGGGAAAACTGTCGTCTGGTAGTTTCTTCATTGTTGTTTTAAATCTCACAGCATTCTCTCTCCCGTCGCACCCTTTGCACCTTGTAAAAGAACTGATTAAGACACCAACCTCTTTATGTAAAACCTGCTGACCTAAAAGTCGTGTAGTGACATTCTGCTCGGCACATCTCGCACATACAAAACCCATATATATATAATACTATATAAAAGTTTTTCTTTAAACCATTTTTAAAGAAAAATTTTTATAATATTTTTTTAAAAATATTTTTTATAAAAATAAAATTTTGTAAAGTATATTGTTAATTTGTCGCCCTTTTTCATTACCAAAACTTTTTAGAAAAATATTGCAAAAGAAATTATATGCTACAATGTTTAAATTTAAATCATCGTCACGGCTTCGCCCTGAGAGCGAACTTCGTTCGCTGTCACCGATTTTTCTATTTTTTCTTTTCTGTATCGCCTTTTTTATTTCATTCTCGGCTTCTATTCTGTATCTGTCCAATGGTTTATGTCCATATGTTAAACAATGTCCGACATATCTGATATACCCCATCGAATGCTTATTTATATGTTTGTTTATGTTTTTGTCATTGATTTCTGCTTTTATATTTTGCATCCTCCTCTGAAAATGAAGAATACCCCAATTTAAAGTGTTGATTGTTTCACGAAACATTTTGAAATTCATTTTTTCGTCGCATTTCTGGCAACGATTAAAAGAACTGACTAAATCAAAAAGGTCTTTTCGTAAAACTTGGTCACATAAAAGTTTTATGGTGTTTTGTTGGTCGGTGCACCTCGGGCATCTACATAACATATATTATAGTATAGTTTTTTTTCTTTAAACCATTTTTAAAGAAAAAATTTTATAATAAATTTTTTATATATTTTTTAATTTTTTACTCCAATCCACCTTGCAGGTGGAAGCCAATCCACCTTACAGGTGGAACCCAAACCACCTTGCAGGTGGAACCCAAACCACCTTATAGGTGGATTAGGGGGCTCCTTCGTTTTTTAATGCTTCCACCTTACAGGGGTTTTCCAATCCACCTATAAGGTGGAAGGGTTATTTTTTTTTCACCATTGCAGGGTGGAAACCTTACAATATTTTAATTATTTTGATTTTTCTTCACCTTGTTCTTTACCTTCGGTTTTTTCCTGTTTTTCCTTCTTTTCTTTCTTTTCTTTCTTTTCTTTCTTTTCTTTCTTTTCCTCTTTTTCCTCTTTTTCCTTCTTTTCCTTTTTTAAAGGCTTCAACATTACAACATCATCTAGGGAATGTTTATTGTAAGCGCTAGTTTTAACTGCTGTTTTAGTTTCGGTAAGCTCTAAATTATTCATTATGTCAATGTTCTTATCGTTTAAGATTTTGTCCAAAGCCTTTCTCTTGTTATACTGTCTCGCGCTTTCTCTTTTTCCTTCACTGAAACCTTCCTCTGTTCTTCTTTTATGGTAATACAGTTTTTGATATAATGCGAGCTGTTGTTTAATGTCTTCCAGTGTCAATTTGTTTAACATTTGTTCCAATGTTGTATGTTCCATATATACTATAATATATATAATAATATTTCTTTAAAACAATTTTAAGAAAATATTTTTCTATATATTTTTTTTAAGAATTTAAATATTATTTTTAATCTTCAAATTCTTAAATTTTCTGTCAGTATCCTTTATCGATGCTTCTAATGTCGGTTTGTTCCATAAAATATTTTTCGCCCAAAATCCAGCAGTGTTATAATCCTTCCAGTCTTGATTTACTTTATGCCTCGCGATGTATCTTTCTTTTCTTTCTTCGTCCTTATGTTTTGTAAAATCGCTATAATTTTTAGCACCAAAGGAAACTGTTTTTTTACCATCAATGACAGCATCATATTTTTTATCTTTTTTATTTGATTTTTGTAAAATGACTTCCGGCATATTAAAAACTTACATAATACTTTTTTTGAAATTCATATTTACAAAAAATTGTAAATATGAATTTTATGAATTCTTAACAAACTAATTAGCCACTATCTTATGTAGTGAATGGTCGCAATAGCAAAGGGCGCAATCGGGGCTTTTCCTGTTTCAATACCTAGGGACTTCAAAAGATGCGAGGCGCCTGTGTTGCGTCGCATCCAACATATATTAGATTTTATTTTTTAAATATATTTTAGTCCATTGTATTTAAAACGTTTTTGTTTATGACTTCGATATCTTTTTTGACTTCAATTATATCGGTCTCGCATTTTTCTATTCTTTCTTCTAATTCTTCTGGGGTAATCCGTGATTTACCCCATCCGGTATCGCATATTTCAATACTACCCGACTGTAATATATTTTCGTCTTTAAAAATATCATCTGGTGATTGATGTCTGCCATTACCGCCAAATTTAGTATTACGCTTATCGATGGTCGTATCTGTCGTAATTTTATTGTCTTCCTTTGTTGTTTTTGTTTCTTTGCGATAATATTGTCTTTTGCATCTACACGGGATACAGTGAAAGCCTTTTTTATCAATATGAAAACCTTTCTCTTTTTCGCTATTATCGTTAGAAGTATCGCTCATAATATTTTGTATTACAATATATTTAATTTTTCTTGAATTTTAAATATTGCAATATACCTTTGCAAATTTCCAAAACGGAATAACAACATCGTCTATACCGTGGCTCGGTTATTATTATTTGTTCGACGTCTTCTATTTCATTTATCGCCTCTATGTATTTGTCGTAATTCATTATATAATTAAAATATAAAATCTTCTATGTATTTATAATGAATAATAGTATTCCGATCGTCAAACCAATAGATATTCCAGAATATAAATACAAAAACTCAAAATATGATATGATGCCGTCGCTTCCATTCCGTGGTATATTGGTAGCCTCTTCGACAGGCGGTAAAACGGTATTGATACAAAATCTCATATTGAATATTTATAAAGGCTCCTTTGAAAGAATATTTATATTCAGTCCTAGCGTTCATGTCGATGATACATTTAGGCCTGTTAAAAAATACATAAATGAGGTAATGAATGTTGACACTGAAAAAGAAAAGGTATTTTATGAAAACTATGATCCAGCAGATCTACAAAAAATAATTGACACTCAACATAAAGTTATAGATTATCAGAAAAAAAACAAACAAAAAAACTTACATTCAATATTGATCGTGATAGACGATCATGCTGATGATCCTAAAACAGTAAGATATAGTAATATATTACATGGTCTTTTTACAAGAGGCAGACATAATGCCATTAGTGTTATAGTTTCTACACAAAAATATAATGTTTTAGCACCTATTATAAGACTGAATGCATCAGCACTATTTATATTCCGCCTGAAAAATATGAATGAAGTAAATGCATTTATTGAAGAAAATAGCGCGTTAGTTGATAAAGAAGAATTGTATGAGATGTATAGAATTGCTGTTAATGATGCTCCTTATTCTTTTTTATACATAAATACCAACGCCAAGGATGTTAATAAGATGTTTTACGTGCGCTTTGAGAAACGGCTAAAAGTCGAACATTCCCTAGACGATCAATACTTAAAGGAAAGATGATTTTATAAGATATAATGCCACGGTGTAAAATAGACTATTCAAACACTCATTTCTATAAAATTGTATGCAAGGACTATAATATTTACGATATATATGTAGGACACACTACAGATTTTACAACAAGAAAGAATTGTCATAAACGAGTTTGTAGTAATCCTAATAGCAAAAATTATAACTTACCATTATACAAATTCATAAGAGATAATCAGGGGTGGGACAACTTTGATATGATATTAATTGAGACCAAGTGCTTAAATAATTCGTTAGAAGCAACAAAGAGAGAAAGGGAAATTATTGAGGAACTAAAACCAAGTCTGAATAAATTAATGCCATTCAGAACAGATGAAGAAAAAAAGGAGATGAAAGACAAGTGGGTAGAGGAAAACAAGGACAGAATACAAGAATATAAACACAACTGGCATTATGAAAACCGAGACAGACTATGTAGCGAGAAGAAAGCAAAATATCAACAAAACAGGGACGAAATCATAGCAAAAAACAAAAAATACTACCAAGAAAACATTGAGGAAAGGCGTGAAGCACGAAATAGAAAATTTATCTGTAAATGTGGTGATATATACACATATTCAAACAAACGAAGACATGAAAGAAGCAACAAACATCAAGACTATCTTAAAACATTAGAACCAGTTGATTAATAATATTATTTCATAATAATATTATTAATTATCAAATTAATGAGTAATTACACAATGTTAAATTCGGGAGTTTGTAATATATTTTATCGCTTTTAGTTTCTTCGAGATGCTCTACTCTTTGTATAATATCCTTCAATGTATTGAATAGTAAAATATCAGTTTTAGTTTTTTCATCTATATCAAGTTCTTTTATTTTTTGCATATTTTCAGTGGCAGTATTTTTAGATGTTTTAGAACCCATATATTAATATATTAGATAAAATATTTTCAATCACTATCGTTTTTATTCTTCTTCATCTTATTTACTTCCTTTTTCAATTTATCTATTTCGTTCAATGCATGTTGTAAAGCACTCCATAAAATGGGTGTTGTCATTGTATAATCAAACTTTAAATATCCATCTTTGCCTTCTTTAACTATATTCTGCCATTCATCTGGCATCTTCTTCGTTTCCATAAAATCATTAGCAATAAAACCACAACACGATTTTCCTTGTTGTCTTTCATCAATAAAACGATATGTTTTCGGAACAATGTATTTAACTAATTCCACTGCCTTTTTTTGATTAAGTTCCTTAATGTCTTTTTTCAATCGTTTATCAGAACTTGGAATTAAAGACCCAGTATATTCAATATCACCATTAACGAGAATGCCACTTGGTGAAATTGAAAATACATCATTCGATACTGAAACACTACCAAAATAAAATGCATATTCACCACCTGCATCGGTATTTAAAAACTGTATCTGGTCTACGGTGCTTATTGTTTCTTGTGTTATTTCTAAATTATTCATCTTAACTTTACCATCTGTTATTTTAATTTCCGGTGTCGATGCTTCTAATCCAACTGTTAAATTAATATCACCTAATGTATCACCATTCCTAACAAATAGTTTATATTGTCCATCCAACACTTCTTTTAATTCGCTACTGTTCTGAAACATAAAACGTCCCCAACTTACAACATCTGCCTCACCAACAATATTACCAATACTATTAAAAGTAAGATTATTTGTAACTGCTCTATTTAATGTAATGCCATTAGTATCATTCAATTGAAGACAGATCGTCCCAGTGGTAGGGTCAGTTGTTCTATCAGTTTGAAGACTAAAATTAATTTCTTCTGTTGATATTACATTCAATGAATTATTAACGTCTGCTCTTTGAAATATTCTTCCATCAGTGCTTAATAACTGTTGTCCTAAAAATGTTGCGTCATTTTCCACTCTCGTTTCGTTAAAATTACTTACACCGCCTACTGTTAAATGATATGAAAAATTATACGCTCTTCCTATTCCTACTGTTGCTGTTGTTGTGCTTCCAATGCGTAATCTATAATCGCCTCCTGTGTCGTGTAAAATCATTTCCGTTCCGTTTGCTGGATTACTCGGGTTCATACATCTAAAATTTCTGTTCTTAAATTCAAATACTCCTTGTGTGTCCCTAATTCTTAAATTATAATTAGCATCTCCACTATTTCTAAACATATCAAACCCCGCTGTCGGTAGTAGAATATCACCTGTTGAATTTGTTAAATCTAAATTACCTCTAAAATCTGTATCTTTATAAAAAACTGTTTTACTATTTGCTTTATCACATTCTAAATGTGTATTAGTATCTCCATCTGTTGCTGTTCCTGTCATTAATCTTAAAGCGTCTTCATCAGTTCTAATATCCAGCGATGTATTAACTTTCGTAGCATTTACATATCTGTCTAATGTTGTGTTCGCATCCGTAAATTCCATTAAACCATTTACTCTTAAATTTTGTCTAACGATAGCACTATCAACAACATCTAATGTATATCCGCCTGTTAATGTATTTGCTCCTGTATCTACTAACAATGAATGCGATTTAACATATTGATTAGCATTGCTATTTAAATTTAAAATTCTCCCTGCATCACCAACTGAATTATAACAATCTATACTGTCATTATTAAAGGTAAAATAATTATCAGTGTTCCGAACCGTAAAAGATAAATTAGCATCTGCTGTATTTTCTACTACTAGACCACCTGTCGGCGTTTCTATCTTTCCTGACATTTTATAACCTGCATTATTATTTGTTAAATCTAATTGTTTAATAGCATCATCTGATGTATTATTACAAAATATTTTATCGCCTTGTAAAGTTATATAACTCGTTGCATTTTTAAACTCTGCGAGGACTTTATCTCCTCCTCCCGTTTGATTACTAAAAGTTAGTCCCGCTACTGGACTTATATTTACTGTTGAATTATTTAACGTTAAACCACTATGAATAATGGTCGGGGCTGAACAATCAATAATAGGATTGGCACTAAATCTATCGGTAAAATCACTTAATGGAACTCTTAAAGAAAGTAAATTATCAATTTCTGTATCAGTGTAGCCTCCGCCACCAATATTAGCATCGATATATGTTTTATCATAATAATTCGCTTGTGTTTGTGTTATATTGTAATAATTAGTTGATAAATTCGTGTCTATTTGTGTTTGTGTATAGTAATTAGTAAAGGTCGTGTCTATTTCTGCTTTATTGTAAAAATTCGTTGTTAGCGTGGCGTTTGTTTGGTAGTCTGTGTTTAACAAATGTGTTATTGAACTAATATTCTGGAAGTTTTGAAGTTGTTTCGTGTTTAAAACTGCTATATCTGCTGTATTTGTTGCTATATTAGAAGTATTAGCCGAGTTAGTGTTTTCTACTTCTGTTTTGGTGGCGTACTGATCGCTTATTTCAGTTGCCCCTGTTGAAAAAATTTTGTAAATTTCGTTCGCGTAAAGCGTGGTTAAGTTGTTTATAGAAGCCATTATTAAATTAAGTAGATTTTATTTAATTTAATAATGTTTTTATTTTTGTTCTTCTACCTTCTTCTGTTGAAGTTTCTCTCGTCTCTTTCTGTTTATTTCTTCTTTATTCGCTTCATAATATGCTTTCTTCTGTTGTTTATAATACTCTTTTTTACTTTCTACACATTTCTTTTTTCGCTCTGCTATTGCTTCTTTGTTATTCTCTCTGTATAGTTTCTGGTATTCATCCATTTTGTCTTTATTATTGTAATAATATTCTTTATGTTGCTCTCGCCTCGCTTCTATGTTGTCGTGGTAGTTTTGTTTGCTCTTTTCTTTAATGTAGTCTTTATTGTCTTGATAATGCTGTTTTTTGTATTCTTGTATTTGTTCCTTATGTTCCTCGCGGTATTCTTTACAATCCTGTAAAATTTTCTCTTTGTTGTTTTCGTAATACTCCTTCTTTTTTTGTAAGTAGTGCTCCTTCTTGTTTTCATAACATTGTTTCTTTTGTTCTACTGCTTCTTCGCGTGTTATAAATGGTCGCACTGTATTTAATGTTGCTCCTAGTTGTTCTATGTATTCTCTTTCTCTTCTTCTTGCTTCCAACGAGTTATTACAATTTTCAGTATTAATTAAAACCATATCAAAATTTTCAAATCCTCCATTTTCACGAATAAATTGATAAACTGGCATATTGCGGTTGCGATCGTTAGGATTATTACAATTCCCCTTATGCTTGGATTTACGCTTTATAAAATCAGTTGTATGACCGACATAACAATCTGCTATATTAGTATCCTTACATACGATTTTATAGAAGTGTGTATTACTATATTCGATAGGTTTTCTTGGCATAATATATTATATAATCTTATAATATGATATTTCTTTATATCATTTTATAAGTTACTTTTCAATACAGTTACAAATTAATCTAAAACCGTGCTGGCACTTTCGCTTAATTCGAAGACGTGCTCACTTATAAGGGTGACATAAACTTGCTCCACTCCGAGGGCAAAGGTTTGATTTGCCCCTTTGAGTTTAAAAGTCAATAAGGAACCCATTTTAGTATTAGAACCGGTAAAATTCATATCAGGTTGCTTATCGAAATTTATTCCACCAATAAACTTATCGTTAGCGTATCTGTAAATGTCAATTGAAAAACCGTCATAAAACGGAGACATAACATTAACGGCACGACGTAGAAAATACATTGCTTCGGCTAAACTTTCTACCGCTTGTTCGGGGAACTTTTTATTCGCGATCTGAACATAATATGAAATTTGTTTGGTGCTGTCAATCACACCTTCTAAATTATCAATTGACGCCGACATAGGATGATAAAACCATGTCCATTTTTTCTTCGCAAAATTTGCCGCCGTGTTATTGTTATCAATCTGTGAATTGGAAAGGGTAAAGAACATTTGTGATAATCGTGTTGAAGACTTAACAATATTCATATTGATTTCGGTATTTCCTGCCGCGAAAGATTGTGAAAAACTGTGATAGGCTGGATAAACCATACGAAGCCGACCCCCTTTCAATAAATGCGAAACCACGTTATTATTGACGGAATTGTCGACTGTGATTAATTCGCATCGAAGGATACAATTTTGAATTGCCCACGAGGTAGTTGTGTTTCTTGTGGTAAAATATAAACCATTAACATCGTCTTCTGCCTGTGTTCCTGCTACCGGCGTAGCCGGATTGATTACCGGTTCTTGTGCATCGGAACAAATTTCAAAAATAAATTCTAACGGACAATATCGAATAGGAGGATAATACCCAGATTGAACGAACCCGCAACATGGCTTATGTCCCATCCGAACGAATTTACCTTGCTCAATTCCTGTCGTGTTAGCTCTTGTAAGTTTTGGTAAAACAATTCCTCTATCATTTCTACCAGTAGTAGCGACGGCATCGTGTCCTTCAATTGCAAATGCATAAAGTCTATTAATTCGGCTGTCGTATCGTGTTAAACAACCTTCTTGGATGTCGTCTAAATTTCTTACTTCTTCACTTTTAAAAGATTTCATTTCTTCGCATACTAAATTATAGTTGTCAATGTCGTTAATCTGTTGCCCTGCCGCATTGCATCTATAACGAGTGAAAAAGGCGTGGCTTTCACCTAATGGTCTTAAATATTCTCCTGCCGTGGTTGATGTATTCACAACATCAAAAAATAAGCAAATGCTGGACATATCGATGTAATTGTTGTCTTCTCCCGTGATCACAAATTTAATATATTTATTACCATTATTTGAACTAAAAATATTTCCGGATACACTAGGGAAATGAACCTGCTTACGATCGGTGATATACGCGGCACTTTCGGGAAGTCCGAACTGTAACGAGTTTATCATATTATCCTGTGTTTCAGCAATAACTAAATCCATAACTTATATATTATTTATTAGATTTTTTATTATTAATATTATTATATTTTTTATGTGAATTTAAATTGTTAATATTTTTTGAAATTGGTTTTTCTAATTGCGGTTGTGATACTGCCGTTGCATCGGCTTCAACAATTCCCCTAATAGTTTCATAAGATGAATTGTTGATGCTTTTCGTAAGCTTGTTTTTAAATTGGACGTTTTCGGGGGCTTTTCCTATTCGTGTTTGTTCCTTTGGTTTCCTGACCTTATTAAGCATTATATTATATTGTTTTAGATAATTCAGAACCATCCTTGTTCAGGGATCGTTTCATCAATGTTTAATAGTTCGTCTATGTCATGATTTTTTACAGGATTGAATGAATTTGTGTTATAATTAATTGCTCCACTATCAAGACTACTAACAATATCGCCAGTTTTTCTAAATCGCTTATGCTGTTCTGTCGGTTTATCTAAACCAAAAATAGGTGCAATCAAACTTATTACGGGTGCGTCATAAGTTCTCGTTTTATAATGTTTGTCCTTGAACTCTTTGTTTAACTCTAAAACAACACTGCCGCCCATACTGTGCCCTAATAGCGTATCCACTTGCGGATTTTCCATTAATACTCGCCTAGCTTCTTTGTAGCGATCCATGTCTCTAATTCCACCAGTTTTTAATTTCGTAAAATTTTGTTGCCAATCTCTCGCTGATGTTGTTCCTCCAACATACATTTTATTTCCTTTAACAAAAATTTTATTATCGCGATCGTAAGCATATTTAATACCCTGTGAATTTGAAATTTTACCGTTACTTTCTAGCATCGTATTTAGTTGCGATTGTATTTTTGACATTATATAAAAAAGATTATAAATTATTTATATCAATTATATTATATATCAATATTATGAGTATCAGACCATTGACGTATAAAAAAGTTTATGTAAATTCAAAATACCGCACTTCAAACAGCCGAGGAATAAGCGACTTTCAAATTGAATTAAGGGAGACCTTTGAAATACCCGACGGAACTATTATGCAAGTTCACGAGCTAGCCATTCCGAATACGTGGTATTCAATAAACTCAAATAATCAAAATCTATATTTTAGACATCAAATCATCGCACCAGCTACACCGCAAGGCATAACGTATAGGCGTATTGAAATACCAGTCGGAAATTACTCACCTCCGGAATTAGCAAATGCAATTCAGACACAACTGAATTTTTTCTTTGATAGTGGCGGTCGGTCAAATTCCTATACCGTCACATACAACACGATATCAAATAAGATGACGGTATCCTCAAATTATACAGAGGTGCTTTTTATTCCCTTAACTGATGCCGACATTCCATCTTTCGTAGGTTCGTTTTCCAACAGTGTAGATCTGAATAATTTGAACTCTATAAATGAGGTATTAAGTTTTAACGTTACAGTAGGCGATAGTTTCACTTCATCGGCTCCATGGACAACGGGTTTTATTAAACTTCTCCATCACCAAGACCTATACATATCATGCCCAGAACTGTCAAATAATAATTTTCATAGTCCTTCGTCTTTTTCAAATGCGATCGTAAAAAAAGTTCCTGTCAATGCTTCCTTCGCAGGTATTATAAATGATCCCTACGGCGTTACAGATTACGATTATGTTAATGTCTCGCGTCGTTCAATAAGGCGACTAACTTTTAGAATAACTGATGAAACGGGCAACCTTATCGACTTCAACGGCGTCGATCTCAGTTTTAGCCTCCTCTTCCATAATAGCGATGCTACATGAAACGTAATAGAAAATATATAGAACAATATATATATGACAGATCAAAGCTCGGAAATTGTAGCAGTCAATGATGAACCTGAAAACGAAGCAACCGAAGCGCAACCTGAAACCGAAGCACCAATGCCTGAACCAGAAAAGGAAGAACCTAAACGAGTTAAAATTCGTGACGTTGTAAAAGAACCTGCTGAATGTAAGGACTGTAAAAAAACGATGACTATAAAAACGTTGAGATATACCCATCCTGAAAAATGCGAAAAGAAACCAAGTAATATTATTGATAAACCAGTAAAAAGACAAGCACCTAGAACCAAAGCAAAAATAAACGTTGAACCTCTCGCACCGGAACATAATGAAAATAATTCAGTGGCACCACCACAATATCAAGAACAACAACCGCCTGTTACAAAAGCAATTCCGCCAGTGCCAACTGTGCCAACTGTGCCACAACGTCAATTTTCAAATCCTTATGCAAATTTAACGCAACAACAATTATTGCAATTACAAATGAAATCAATGAACGCCGAAATTTTGAGAAGAAGACAGGAAAAATCTGAAAATATGTGTAAAGCCATGTTTCAATCAAGAAGTAAAAAATCTAAATAATAATATATACAAATGGTTCTATATAATAGGTTCAAATTTCAGAAAAATAAACGGCAACATAAGAAAAAATCATTAGATAATCCTGTCGTGAATTCGCCAGAAGATCTGGTATATCGGCAACAAAATATTGATTATCTACTGAATTTGAAAAAGCAATTGGAAGCGAGGGAGGCAAAAGAAAAAAACATAGCGTTTAAGCGTAGATTGTTAGAGGGTCAGATGAAAGCAAATTATGAAAGTGAGATGGCAAGATTAAAAGGGGAAATGCATAATCCAAGAATACCCGAGACTTCTCTGGAACATTTGAGAAAAAGGTATGACACATTAAGCGAATTAAGTGAAACAATTTTCTAAAACAATATATAAAAAAGAATGGTAGTTAAAAATGCTGGAATACAATTTCATAGAAGATCGAGATATGAAGATATTTTGGAGCTGGTTAATGACGATGAAGAAGCGTTAAAACCCTTTCCTAATAGAGATGCTGTATTTTATAAACAAAGCAACAAAGGAACTCGTTTTGATGGAAAAGATCATTTGGACAAATTAAAAGTTCAAGAAAAACAAATTGCCGAAAGAATTGTTAGGGATCATATGCTACGCGAATACGCTAGCGATAACAATTTTACACATAGAGCATTATTTACAGAGCACGATCGCCCAGAACCTGAACAACACAGAACGCCAGAAATGTTTCGTATTGCAACGGACACCGACAATATGTCTTTTATTGAAGAATACGGCACACCCCCCGAGCAACAATTGTTTCAAATCGATGAAACATTAGGAAACGTAGCAACCGCACGTCAAGGCAACCAACAAGCAATCAATCAAGCGCACCAACAACAGTTAGAAAGAGAGGAAGAAGGCGGTTCGGGCATTCTTCGGAGTTTAGGAAGCGGGGCATTAAGTTTAGGAAGTGGGGCATTACGAGTAGGGGGCAATGTTGCGGGCAATATGATTTCCGGTATGGATTTTACTTCTGCCGCGTTTGCTGGACTTACACAGGAAGCCGCACAAGCATTAGGCGAGACATTAATGAGGAGAATAAACCCGCCCCCCAGACAGCTATTAGACTTTTCAGGAGATCCTCGCGCGGGTCAATTTACAACTTATGACCCAATGCCAATTCCAAACATGGAATATTTACAACCCTCAATAGTTTTACAACCACATCAACCTAACGTCGGTGCTACACAACAACCTTTACCGATTGCATCATCAAGCCAACCTACGCTAGCAGAATTACCACCAATACCACGTCCAATACCACAGCGACCAACAGAGCCGAGAACAAAATCAAGACCCAGACCATCACCGAAAACACCGCCACCACCACAGCCAAATTTTCAAGAAGGCGGTTCGCAAAGCTCGCGAGCCTCTGGCGCTGCGTCGCGAAGCTTCGCGAGGTCTTCTACCGAAGCGTCGTCAAGTTCAAGCGGAAACGCGCCACCTCCACAACCACCGCAACAACCACAAAATGAACGCCCAAGAACCCGTTTAACCAGAAAAACAAATTTGAAGGAAGGAACAACAGAAGAGCAGGATATGGCATCACCTACATTAATCATTCCAAGCAAAATAGGTATTCAAAAATTGAGAGAAGTATTCGAAGAAGCTAACAACAGAAATACTATAAATACTAAAACTTACAGAAGCTATAAAAGTATATATAACAATTGGATCAGGTCAGCGGGAGATAAAGAAATGAAAAAACAATATCTGAAAGAACTCAAAGATTTGTATAGACAACATATATTCAGAAAATAATATAAGCTTCAAAATATTTCAGTAAATTATTATTCTTTATTGAAATATTTATTTTTTCAAAAGTTTTAAAAGTTTTAAAAACTAAAATATATAGTATTATATATATGAAAAAATCGGTTCAAGATGAATTGTTTGAAATACTCTATAAACAAGCAAAACATGAATTAGAAAAACTAGAAATTATCAAAGAAAGTAGGATAAGCAAAATTGAGGAAATTAAACAAAAATGCGTTATAGAAAAGGAAGAACAGGAACATTTAGATAAGGAAATGAAATATTTAGAAAAACAAATTGAGCTTCAAAAAGAATTAATAGAATTATATGAAAATAATGATTAAAAGTTTTAAAAGTTTTAAAAACAAAAATATATAGTATTATATATGTTGAAACTCGTTAAGGAAGTCACGACAGGCAGGGACATTACAAAATGCGAATATCAAGAGATATTAGAACCTTTTGAAATAGAATTAGATAAATTAAGTGTTGATTATGGAAGGAAAAAATACTTATTATTACTAAAACAAGAAAAGATAATGAGAAATATGAAAGTGCGATTTAATACATCGCCAGCCGATGACGAATATATTAAAACTATACGAAGTGAATTGAATGATTTACAGTGTTATTTAAAAACAAAACATGCGCTATAATCTAAAAATAATTATGGTATATGGTAAATGCTTAAAGAGATAATGCCATATAACAGTATATACTATATAATGTCGGCGAAGTTTTGCAACAGTTGTAATAGAACAAGACAACTATATGATTTTACAGATGAATATAAAATGTGTAATTATTGTAGAAACCGTCAAATAAGATACAACAATGAAAACCGAGAAAAAGTGAAAAACAGAGTGAAACAATACATGGAAAATCATAAGGAGCAAATAGCAGAACGTAAAAAACAATACAATCAGGACAATAAGGAAAAGATAGAAGCACATAGAAAAGAATATATGAAAATAATATATCATTGTCCGTTTTGTAATTATGATGTAAAACATTACAAAAAATCACAGCATGAAAAATCAAAAACGCATCAAAACAATGTAATATTAAAAGAACTTGAAGATCTAACAAAGAATGAAAATTAATCCAAGATTTTTTACAAGGATTTTTTACAAAGTTTTTTTACAAGGATTTTTTACAATAATTTTTGATAAAAAATTATGATAAAATAATTTTACAAAGATATTTTATAAAAATGCAATTTTTCAACAAATATTTTTCGGAAGATTTTTATGATGAAAATTTTGGAAAATATATTTTTTATGAAAATTTTGGAAAATTTTATGATGAAATTTTTAATATTTTTTATCATAAAATTATTGATTTTTTATTGGGATTTTTTGCGAGGAACGGATGAGGGGAGGATGTCAAAAATGAGCAAAAATATATTGAAATGTTGAAAACGTAGGGTATACCCTAGCAAAAAAACGTGTGAGGCGTTCGGCGGGTGAAACATGAGTTGAGGCATGCACGATCCTAACTTAGGGGGGGGGGGGGGGGGAGGGGGTGGGGGGGGTGAACCCCAAACAGCTCAACCTCAAATCTCAAACGCTGAACCTCAACTTGAGCCCTTCACGCGGGCCTGGCGTGGTAGCTCAGAGGCCGCGCAAGGAAAGGCCCCGGAAGCATGGGGGTTTAGGGCCTAGGGGATCGGGAGTCGTGTGTCCAGGGCTGAAGATCAAAGTGTAGTGACATCCGAAACCCAGCATCCAAACTTAAACGGAAAACATATGAGGGCTTATCCTAAACCCAACGCCCCCGAATCCTGCAAGATTATGCTCCAGACCCGTGCGGCAAATGGTATCAGTTCCCACGGACTCCTGGCTCGAAGGCCCTTACACAAGCTCCCCTAAGCCGTATTTTCAGGTGCAGGGATTCGGGTTTCGGGCTAGGGGTTTCGGGTTTCAGGGCTTAGTTCTTGCTTGGGACTTCGATTAGCTTATCCCTGCTGCCTCGACTGTTCGGGCATTTGGGCAGCTTCTGTGTTATGATGAGGCTGGCTTACAATTGTTGGCCTGATGGCTTGCGGACTCTTCTGTGATTCTTGAGAGGTTCTCATGTGATTGCTCAGAATGCTACTTGGCAACAGTGCTTACTCATGTGAGCCAAAAGCAAAGCTGTGGGCGAAGTGGACAAAGGGGAGTCTCCGAAAATTGGGGGAACCTTCTGGGGCTCCTTATTACGAAGGAAATCCTACTCTTACCTCTGGAGTAGAGCCAGGAAAAAAAGTATATACTTTTTAGCTGTAATGGGAACCCTAAACCAAAAACAGCATTAAAGTATAGTACTCCAAAGCCCAGTACTATTTGGGGGTCTGTAGAAAGGATCCCTTGTTTTCGCAAACCCCTATATGCCAGAAATTAATCATGGGAGTAAACCCTTCACTCCAGGCGCCCGATTTTTCGGGGAGTCCCGACTCGATTCAAAGACGGAAGCCGTTTAGGGTTTAGGGTTTAGGGTTTAGGGTTTAGGGTTTTGGTTTGTGGGTTGTGGGTTTAGGTTTAGGGTTTAGGGTTTAGGGTTTAGGGTTTAGGGTTTAGGGTTTAGGGTTTAGGGTTTAGGGTTTAGGGTTTAGGGTTTAGGGTTTAGGGTTTAGGGTTTAGGGTTTAGGGTTTAGGGTTTAGGGTTTAGGGTTTAGCGTTTGGGGTTTAGGGTTTAGGGTTTTGGGTTTTGGGTTTCGGGTTTAGGGTTTAGTCTTGAGGGTTGAGGGTGAGGGTTGAGGGTTTAGGGCTTAATTAGGGTTTACGGTGTAGGGTTTAGGGCTTAGCGTACTCCATCGAGCGTGTCGGGTCGGCACTGCGGAGAAAAACTCAACGCTCTACGCCTCGTTTAGGGCGCTAAGGCGTAAACCCTGAACCCAGTCGTCAGACTAAAGATTTCGAGAAGATGCCTCCAAGCACATATGTCCGAGTCCGCATTATAAACGGTGGAGCGCTCCCTGATTCTGAAGAGGGCGGGGGGAAGGGTGGGGGAGTTCCTTAAGCCCACAAACCCTCCACTGAACCTTGCACCCCAAACTCACACGATAGACTCCAGGCTTGCCTCCTTCCGGCAAGCTCGAGGCCTGATTTGGGGGGTTCCGAATAGGGGGTACCTTATTGGGGTCCTTGTCAGGGTCTCCCACTATTTGGGGGTCTGTTTTTGGGGGTCCCTTTATAAAACCTAGACCCTAGACCCACCTATAACGGCCCATGAACCTTCAAGCCCTTACGCCTTACGTTTGTCGGGAGGTCCGTGGCGCGCTGTCAGGGCATCCGTGCGCCCTGTGTATTTCGAGGTTCATGGGCAGTTCAAAGTGGGGTTCTCAGTAGGGTTTCTATGAGAGTACAGCTCAACTGAAGAGACGGAGAGCTCTTGGCGAAAACGCAAAGGGTCCCCCGTGGGCGCTAGGTTTTTTTTTGGGGGGGTGGGGGGGGGAAGAATGAGGAGGGGGGGGGGGTTTAGCGTTGTGATGGTTTTGGGGGGTCTAGGGTTCCGGGTTTGCGGTTTCGGGTTCCAGGTTTGGGTCCAGGTTTCAGGGCTTGGGGTGTAGATCAGGCCCTAAACCCTAAACCCTGAACCCTAAACCCTAAAACCTAAACCCTAAGCCCTTCAGGGGGACAGGAGAGTTTTTTCTTGAAAACAACGCAACTCCGCTGTGCTCCCTCGCCTCCTCCATAGCCACCCGGATCCCTTTCCTGGGCGGCATTTGGTTGGTTCTCTTAGATTGGGATCCCTTCTTTACGGCTTCGGGTTTAAGGTAAACTTTGGGATCTAAGAGTCCTTAAGAGTCCTTAAGAGTCCTTAAGAGTCCTTAAGAGTCCTTAAGAGTCCTTAAGAGTCCTTAAGAGTCCTTAAGAGTCCTTAAGAGTCCTTAAGAGTCCTTAATCGGGATTATAATCAGGGGTGCTATCATCCTTATTAAGGAGTATAAGGGGGAACATGTCAAGGTAAACTGCCCTACACCTCCCGAGCCCTACAACCCCCAAAAAAACTCCTCAAGCACACCAGAGCCCCACAAACCCTACGCCAAACCCCTAAGCCTGAACTTTGGGGGTTGCCCCTTGTATCAAAAAGTGAAGCATCATAGCAAAAAAACAGTATCGAAAAACCCAAACCTAAGTAGAACCGAAGTCCGCTGAGCCCGCCCTTCTTTTTCTATGTTAACGCCGTCCGCTAATTTATGAGTGCGCGAAGTAAGTTGTAAGTTCTTGTCACGCTTAGCGAACTTAGCAGACTTAGGGTCTAAGTTATCGAACAACCTAGGTTAGCAAACTTATGCTTGGCTGACTTCTGAACCCCTCCTAAAAGTTTAACTTTTAGGCTCCTTATTGTAGTCTCTACAAAACCAAAAAGTTAAAGTCCTAAGAGCCAGCCAGAAGAAAGCCAAGTGATAAGTGAACTTTTATAAGTGAACTTATAAGTCCGCCAAGTCAAAGCGGACCTCATGGTATGTGTATGTGTCAAAACCCTTCCACCTTAAACCCTCCCAGTAAGGAGAGGGCCTTAAACCCTTCCAGGAGGCAGGGGGACCTCAACCCTCCCAGTAGGCAGGGGGACCTTAAACCCTCCCCATCGCCGCCTTAAACCCTTCCAGTAAGCAAGGGTGGCCTTAAACCCGCAAAGGGTTATTAAACCCTCCCAGTAAGCAGTGGGGACTCAAACCCTCCCAGTTGAGCGGTGGGCCAGTAGGCAGGGGGACCTCAAACCCTCCCAGTACGCATTGGGGCCTTAGCCCTCCCAGTAAGCAGCGGCACCTTAAACCCCCCCTAGTAAGGAGGCCCTCACAGAAGCCTTTGGAAACCTCCAAAAGCCGAGCCTTGGCAGCCTCCAAAAGCTTCGAAAGCTCCAATTATCCCCCGCGACCTTTTCATTTTCATTTTGGGTACACAAGCTTGGCTGCACTTAACAGGGTAGCTATAAATCTAATGTTTAGCTGCTTTCTTAAGAAACCGAAATAAACCCAAAAAGGCCAAGGATCTAGAGTTACAGTAAAGCACCACAGAGCAAGAAGGCCCTTCAAAGCCCTTAAGGCAGGCCCCTCATGAGCCCCAAATGGAGGCACCCCCAGGATTGACCCACCCTGAAATTGCGATTCTTTAGTATTGAAGTCGATGGTTCTGGGAAGCCTCTCGTTTCTGGATTTTTTGTGAGCATGTTTAGCGCAAGGCTTCATTGTGTATCCACACTTTCGCCATGTAAGCCTTGATATTCCGACATAAAGAATAAACAAATTAAACAGTCAGAAGTCCCTCCGGCCCAAGATTCCCCCCAACCCAAAACCTATTTTTTCCCGGAAGTTTCTTATCTGTCCTTCACAAGGTATCTGTGTAGCAACAGTAGGCAGGGGAACTTAAACCCTCCCAGTAGGCAGGGGGACTACAAGCTTCTGAACATGATTTTTCACAAGGCCTCATTGAATCACCACGCTTTCACCATGTAGCTTGACAATCCGATGTAGAAAAAATGTTAAATGGCTGGTTTGGTTTTGGCTGGCTCCGGCTTGGTTTCGCCACGAGTTGTGATTGGGTGGCCTTGAGGTGGGCATGTCTTCACGCTATCGCGTCCAGCTGACCGATGCTACACTCTACACCCTACACCCTACACCCTAAACCCTAAACCTTAAGCCTTGAACCCTAAACCCTAAACCCTAAACCCTAAACCCTAAACCCTAAACCCTAAACCCTAAACCCTAAACCCTAGACCCTAGACCCTAGACCCTAAACCCTAAACCCAAACCGGGGCTCGCGCTTCAACTCCCGCAAGCCCCTGCGGATCGGCGCAAAGTCCTTTGGGGGTTTAGGTCTGTAGGGTTTAGGGTTTAGGCTTTAGGGTGTTTGGAGGGTTTCGGGTTTAGGGGGTTCTAGGGCTGAGGGTTGAGGGGGTTGAGAAGGTTTAGGATTTAGGGTTTTTGGGGGGGTTTGGAAGTCTTAAGGGCCGGTCTAAAGGCGTTCAGGGTTCAGGAGGGGGTTTAGGGGCTTTGTGGTTGAGGGTTCAGCGGGCTTTTTGGGATTTGGGGTTTTGAATGACCCTAAACCCTAAACCCTAAATCCTAAATCCTAAACCCTAAACCCTAAAGGTTTACGGGGGAGGGCTCAGGGCTTCGGCTTCATGAGCAGCATGTGGAGTTGAGATGTTTGGGGCTTCTGGGTCTGAAGGGTCTTTCAGTTGCTGAGTTGATAAGCCCCCCCCCCCAAAAAAAAAGTGTGTACACTTTCAGTTCTATAGGTGATTATGCTATCCCAAAAAGTGTAAAGTGTACTCACTCAGCTCTTTGACAGTCCGTTTTTGTCATTACAATTTTGTTCAAATGCGAGGTCCAGAAGCAGTAGGCTGAAGGGCTTGGGCCAGAAGACCCCTGAATGCTAAGGCTTTTAGGGTTTAGGGTTCAGGGTTTAGGGTTCAGGGTTTAGGGTTTAGGGTTTAGAGTTTCAGGTTTAGGGCGTTCGCTACGAAGAGCCAGGCGAATGGGGCGCCCGCTTCAGGCTCCCGGGTTTCGTATAAGGTTGGAACCAGGGGGCCCCTAGTATGGTCCCTCACCCTTGCTTATAGGGATCCGAAGTATGGGCCCTTATTCTGCACAGTGTATATAAGGTTAAACCCTAAACCCTCAACCCTCAACCCTCAACCCTCAACCCTCAACCCTCAACCCTCAACCCTCAACCCTCAACCCTCAACCCTCAACCCTAAACCCTAAACCCTAAACCCTAAACCCAACCAGGGACCCAAGCCAAAAGCCCACACTTGGAACCTGAAGCTCCAGGGTTTACACTGCGGGCGGAAGCCTGACATCCCTTCAACTGCGCTCTGTAGGTCTTCCCGCCGCCCCAGCGCCACAACGTACCAGAACCAAACAAAGAGGATTTAGGGTTTGTAGGGTTTAGGGTTTAGGGTTAGGGTTTAGGGTTTAGGGTTTAGGGTTTAGGGTTTAGGGCTTAGGGCTTAGGGCTTAGGGCTTAGGATTTAGGGTTTAGGGTTTAGGTCCCAATTTGGGTGATTGAATATTGGGGGGAGGGGGAAACGTGGGGAGGGACTCAGCGCAACACCAGGCCGAATGAAACCCTTGAGCCCCAAGCTCCTCTTGAGCTTAGGGTTTAGGGTTTGGGGGTTTAGGGTTTAGGGTTTAGGGTTTAGGGCTTAGGGCTTAGGGTTTAGGGTTTAGGGTTTAGGGTTTAGAGTTTAGGGCTGAGGGTTTAGGGGCTCAAGGTATCGGGGTCTCCAAGCTAGGAAATCTAAACTTGTCGGGGTGTGGGGGAGGGATTGAGGACAAACCCTAAAACCCCTAAACCCTAAACCCTAAAACCTAAACCTCGAATCTCATGGTTTCAGGTTCCAGAAAGAAAGAACCCACAAACTCCAAACCCTTAACCCTTCGAGCCATTCAACCCCTTAAAGAACCCTACACCCTACCTGAACCCTGAACCCTCCATAACCCTATAATGTAAACCCTGAGCCCCCCTTCACCCTAAACATCCTAAACCCTACACCCCAAACCCCAAACCCCAAACCCCAAACCCTAAACCCTACACCCTAAACCCTAAACCCTAAACCCTAAACCCTAAACCCTACACCCTAAACCCTAAACCCTACACCCGAAACCCTAAACCCTAAACCCTAAACCCCTGCGCGCACGCCTTCCGCACCCGCGATGCGGCGGACCGCTGGAGCTCCGCGGCGTCGCGGAAGGGTCGGCCCCGAGGCCGCGAGCACCTCGTCTCTAGGGTTTTTTTGTTGTCCTTGGACCCTTGGGTTTAGGGTTTAGGGTTTAGGGTTTGGGGTTTAGGGTTTTAGGGTTTAGGGTTTAGGGTTTAGGGTTTAGGGTTTAGGGTTTAGGGTTTAGGGTTTAGGGTTTAGGGTTTGGGGTTTTTAAGGTAGGGTTTAGGGTGTACAACCTTGGGTTTTGGGGAGCCGTTTTACAGATCCTTAAAGTAGTCTTCGGGCCTCGTCAGGAGTATGTTCAGGGGAACCTTCAGGGGTACAACCTTAGAGGCTGAGAGGGGGACCGAGGGTTTAGGGTTTAGGGCTTAGGGGGTTTAGGGGGATTATGTTAGGGTTTTAGGGTTTCAGGATTTAGGAGGTTCAGGGTCTTTCGGGTTTAGGATTTAGGGTTTGGGGTTTACAGTTTAGGATTCAGTTTTGTAGCTTCGGGTCAAGAGCTCGGGAATTTGGGAGGACAGCGGATGTATGGGACAAGGCTGAACCAGGGTTTACGACTTCTGGGTTCGTCCCGGGTTTACGACTTCTGGGTTTGTCCCTAAACCGACATTTCTGACCTGCAACTTTTGGCGGCCGCCCTGGGACGCCCAAGAACAGCCCCAGGCCAGGGCCTTTGCGGACTTCAAGAGACGCCGTTACAGCTCGAGGCAGTTCCCCCGCCCAAGGGTTTAGGGTTTAGGGTTTAGGGTTTGGGATTTGGGGTTTGGGGTTTAGGGTTTATGGTTTAGGGTTTAGGGTTTAGGGTGTAGTGTGTAGGGTGTAGGGTGTAGGGTGTAGGGTGTAGGGTTTAGGGTGCAAAACCGCACCGACCCCCAAAGAGGCGAGGACAACTCCGAGCCCCCTGCTGCAGGAGGGACATGAACTCTCCCAGCGTCGCCACCTTCGTTTGCTTCTGGGTGCCCCCCTTTTCCCTAAACCCTAAACCCTAAACCCCAAACCCTAAACCCTAAACCCTAAACCCCAAACCCTAAACCCCAAACCCTAAACCCTAAACCCTGTGTGGCATCCTCCGGAGGGCCCCAGTTTGTGAATGCTCTAAAAAGCAGCAGGGGCGCTCAGTCTCAGCAACTCTCTGCCATCAACGCGCAGGGGGGGTTGCAACGGAGCCCTAAACCCTAAGCCCTAAGCCCTGAGCCCTAAGCCCTAAGCCCTAAGCCCTAAGCCCTAAGCCCTAAACCCTAAACCCTAAACCCTAAACCCTAAACCAACACGACTAAGCATCAAGTGAGTCACCTTTGGACCCCCTTAAGGATGTACCCCGAAGAGAATCCCCTGAATATACTACCCGTATGGCCCTTGGAGCATCCTGAAAAATGGGCCCTAAACTCTAAACCCTAAACCCTAAACCCCAAACCCTAAACCCTGAACCCTAAACCCTGACACCAAACCCAAGGGGACAAACTTAGGGGTCCTTGGCATTGGTCCCACATCCTTTTTCGTCCACAGAAACAGGCCGCTGGCCAACCAACTTTTTGAACTCTTTCTCTGTCAGCAAGCCCTAAGCCCCAAAACCCTAAACCCTAAACCCTAAACCCTAAACCCTAAACCCTATACGCTAAACCCTAAACCCTAAACCCTAAACCCTAAACCCTAAACCCTAAACCCTAAACCCTAAACCCTAAACCCTAAACCCTAAACCCTAAACCCTAAACCCTAAACCCTAAACCGCAACGTGGGACGCGGGAACCAAGGTTGGCGCAAATCGTAATCTTTTTTGGGGGGGAGGGTTGGGGTGTTGGGACGAGAACTAGGGTTTCGGGTTTCGGGTTCGGGTTTCGGATTTAGGGTTTAGGGTTTATTTAGGGTTTAGGGTTTAGGGTTTAGGGTTTAGGGTTTAGGGTTTAGGGTTTAGGGTTTAGGGTTTAGGGTTTAGGGTTTAGGGTTTAGGGTTTTTAGGGTTTAGGGTTTAGGGTTAGGGTTTAGGGTTTAGGGTTTAGGGTTTAGGGTTTAGGGTTTAGGGTTTAGGGTTTAGGGTTTAGGGTTTAGGGTTTAGGGTTTAGGGTTTAGGGTTTAGGGTTTAGGGTTTAGGGTTTAGGGTTTAGGGTTTAGGGTTTAGGGGGTTTGGGGTTTGGGATTTGGGGTCTTCGACTGGCTTGGGTCTAAGGGACCCCCTGGACCGAGCCCTGGTTCTAGAGGACCACAATGGCTTACTTGGAGGTTCAAGGTACCTATTAGCCAATTCTAAGAATTTAGGGTTTAGGGTTTAGGGTTTAGGGTTGAGGGTTTAGGGTTGAGGGTTGAGGGTTGAGGGTTGAGGGTTGAGGGTTTAGCGGTACTTATTAACCAATTCGAACTGTACCTATCACCCACCCTTAAGTGCCCTAATATGGTTGCAAGTGCAGCTCTAAGTGCAGTTATAATTGGTTAAGCAGTACCATGAACCTCCAAGTAGACCCTACACCCTAAACCCTAAACCCTAAACCCCAAACCCTGAACCCTAAACCCTCTGCAAAATCCCTTGCACCACACCCGGGCCGGACACAGCAACCCGAGGGCGGCACCTGCGCGTTCCTGGCCGCGGGAGGCAGCTGCTCATGAGCTGCACTACGGGCTTAGGGTTTCGGGTTTAGGGTTTAGGGTTTGGGGTTTGGGGTTTGGGGTTTGGGGTTTAGGGTTGGGATTTGAGGTTTGGGGTACCTTGTTGGTTTGAAGGGATAAACCCTACAAACCCTATAAACCCTACAAACCCCATCAACCCAATAAACCCAAAAAAACCTATAAACCCTATAAACCCTATAAACCCTATAAACCCTATAAACCCTATAAACCCTATAAACCCTATAAACCCTGTAAACCCTGTAAACCCTGTAAACCCTGTAAACCCTATAAACCCTATAAACCCTATAAACCCTATAAACCCTAAAAACCCTGTAACCCTAAACCCACAGGGGCAGCAGAAATTGAGCCCTAAACCCTCAACATCCCTCAACCCTACCCCTAAATCCTAAACCCTAAACCCGAAACCCGAAACCCTAAAATGGAACTTCAAAACCATTTGGGCTGAGGGTTTGGGGGTGAGGGTTTTGGGGCTCAATAGGCTTGGTAACAGTAACCATCCTTATAATAAGGGCACCCTTTTTGGGTTACTTTACAAGGGGAACCTTGAACAAAAAGGCACCACTGGGCGACCAAGAGCCGTTTTTGGAAGTCAGAGGGAGCATCTTAGCTGTTTACAGGTAAGAAGCCCTGCTTAAGGATGTGAAGCCCTACTCTCTAAGAAGTGCCTACCGCCACTGAAGTGTTCCTGAACCGCTGTAAGAAAGTTTTATGGTCCCTTATACAAGTAAAGGAAATGAAGAAGGGAAGACACAATTCATAAAGAACAGTCCGGTGATGCTGAATGGGTACCCTGCCTTCGAGGGACTGCGCAGGACTTCTGCTACATGTTCAGTACCTGATCTTGTACAGCAGAGCTATCGCCACCATGGGGGGCATGGCCCCAGGTCACAACAGCCCCGTTGCCCAGAATGGCAGCAAAAGCCAAACTGGTAGCTTGGATCTGCTGCACATCCTGCAGCCGAGCTTGCACAGCACCGCTGTCGCCACCGCGGCCAGCAGGACCCCAGCTCACCACAGACCCATCGCCCAGAATGGCTGCAAAAGCCCCGCCCGTCGCTTGGATCTGCTGCACATCCTTCAGCTGATGCTGCACAGCACTACTGTCGCCCCCATAGTCAGAAGCGCCCCAGGTCACAACAGACCCATCGCCCAGAACAGCAGCAAAAGCCCCGGTGGTAGCTTGAATCTTCCGCACATCCTTGAGCTGACCTTGGACATCACGGCTGTCCCCACCCCCATTAGCACAGCCCCAGGCCACCGCAGAGCCGTCGCCCAAAATAGCAGCGAAAGCAGAACCAACAGGATGCTTGGCTACTTGGATCGCCCGCACGTCCTTCAACTGGCCTTGCACGTCACGACTGTCGCCGCCATGTTGGCCCGTACCCCAGGTCACGACCTGAGTTGCTGAGTTCATGAGCCCCCAAAAAAGTGTACACTTTTGGTTTTGTAGAGATTGGAGTATCCCGAAAAGTGTAACGTGTACTCACTCAGCTACTAAGCAACAGACCCATCGCCCAGAATGGCAGCAAACGCGCCAGAGGATGCCTGAACGCGCTGCACGCCCTTCAGCTGATGTTGCCTTAGTTGCTGAGTTCATAAGCCCCGTAAAGGGGTTTAGGGTTTAGGGTTTAGGGTTTAGGGTTTAGGGTTTAGGGTTTAGGGTTTAGGGTTTAGGGTTTAGGGTTTAGGGTTTAGGGTTTAGGGTTTAGGGTTTAGGGTTTAGGGTTTAGGGTTTAGGGTTTAGGGTGTACAAGTGGTGTACACTTTCAGTTCTACAGGGGGTTCTAGTAGCCCAAATAGTGTAAAGTGTGCTCACTCGGCTACTAAGTTGCACAGCACTGCTGTCACCACCAAAGACGGGATGTCCCCAGGTCACCACAGACCCATCGCCCAGAATGGCTGCAAAAGCCCCGCCCGTCGCTTGGATCTGCTGCACATCCTTCAGCTGATGCTGCACAGCACGACTGTCGCCACCATAGTCAGAACTGCCCCAGGTCACAACAGACCCATCGCCCAGAATGGCCGCAAAGGCCGCAATAGATGCTTGGACCAGCTGCACGTCCTGCAGCTGCTCTTGCACAGCGCCACTGTCGCCGCCCGAGTCCGCCTCGCCCCAAGTCACAACCGACCCATTGCCAAGAATGGCAGCACAAGCATTGCTGTTGGCTTGGATCTGCTGCACGTCCTTCAGCTGAGCGTGCACAGCACTGCTGTCGCCACCAAGGCCAGCGTGGCCCCAGGTGGCCACAGACCCACCGCCCAGAATTGCAGCGAATGCCAGGCCAGTTGCTTGGATCTGCTGCACGTCCTTCAGCTCTTGCACAAGACTGCTGTAATCACTGACTTCGGCACCACCCCAGGTCACAACAGGCACGTTGCCCAGAATGGCTGCAAAAGCAACAGTGTTGCTGCATACTTGAACGCGGCACAGCTGCAAAGTCAGCATATCGCCGTTCTGCAACCCAGATTCCTCAAGTGTGGTTGTTCCGTCCAAAATTCCTCCAGCGGAGTCCAAGAGTCTGCCCCTGCCAACTGCCAAGGCCTTCTGCGCTCTGCTCTGCAAGGCTTCCAAGGGCTCATCTGGTCCTACTTCCAGTGAAACCGACCTGCCGCTTAGCAGGCCCACCTGAATCGTGCGCGACATCGTGCGCGAAAACCCCTGACCCTGCGGAGCCTTCCCGGCGGAAGAAGCCTTGCGCAAGAGGGCCCGACTCCCGGATCCACTATAAGGTTCGTAGGGAGGGGGCTTCTTAAGGGGGTATGCAACCCAAGGTTCCCTGGCAAAAATCCCCACGATTCCCTGGTAGGAACTTTCGAGCAGGCCAGCACCCTCCGAAGACTCTGGCAAGCCCCGCCCGTTCTGACTCCGCGTGTCACTGAAGTTGGTTACCCTGAACCCTAAACCCTAAACCCTAAACCCTAAACCCTAAACCCTAAACCATAGGATCCTTTAGGTTTACCGAAGCCACAAACTCCGGGCGCCTCGTGTCCAGCAGCTGGAAGATGGCCGACGCCTCCTGCGCTGAGAGGTGGACATCCGCCTCCCCAAAGACAGGGCTTAGGGTTTAGGGTTTAGGGTTTAGGGTTTAGGGTTTAGGGTTTAGGGTTTAGGGTTTAGGGTTTAGGGTTTAGGGTTTAGGGTTTAGGGCTTAGGGTTTAGGGTTTAGGGCTTAGGGTTTAGGGTTTAGGGTTTAGGGGTTAGGGCTTAGGGCTTAGGGCTTGGGTTCAGCATCTCAAGTTCAAGCATTCACTAGTTTAGCAGCTTTTCAGGCGCCCCACCCAGAGAATCCCATACCAGTAAGGTATCAAACAGTTTCACGCACAGAGACACAGACACACAG
Source organism: Symbiodinium natans (assembly GCA_905221605.1). Taxonomy (NCBI): domain Eukaryota; class Dinophyceae; order Suessiales; family Symbiodiniaceae; genus Symbiodinium; species Symbiodinium natans. Next base: position 637,058 of record CAJNDS010002109.1, read on the forward strand.
ACACACAGACACACACACACACACAGACACACAGACACACAGACACACAGACACACAGTCACACAGACACACAGACACACAGACACACAGACACACAGACACACAGACACACAGACACACAGACACACAGACACACAGACACACAGACACACAGACACACAGACACACAGACACACAGACACACAGACACACAGACACACAGACACACAGACACACAAACACACAGACACACAGACACACAGACACACAGACACACACACACACACACGGAGATAAGAGAGTAAACTCTCACTGGCTTCCCTGTCCGAAGATCTTATGCATGGTGACGAAATTGTGGCCGATGTCCCAAGGTGCAAGCCATCTGGAGCGTTCGGACTTGAAATTATTTGAGGACCGAGGATTCCGGGTTTTGAGGGTACATGATGTCACAAGCAGTATAGTGGATACCAGCTGCAACAACTTGCCCAGGTACTCCACGCGCAGGTACGTTTTCCTGCCCGATGACATAGAGCTTCGTTGGCGCGAGCTACGTCAAAGGACCTCGCGCCCCCTGCATAAAACACATTCACCGTCAGTCTTCTATACGAAATGTCCGGCCAAGCCTTAGAGACTTTCCAAAACCCTTAGCTTAGAATCAGGGTGCACACACACACGCCCCTCGGTCAGAGGGGACGGCCCAAAACATGCGGTACTTCCGACAACGGGAAAGTGAAAGAAGACATGGCGTCACACAGATCCTAGCAACTAAAAAAAAGAAAAGGTTAAGGCTGAATAAGGAGCCGAGCATCGCCAATCCATCCATAAAATTCCATTGGCGCTAAGGCCTCTATTGCGGTCCGGAGGACCTCCATTAGGCCCCACCTCGGGCCACACGGGTGCTAAGACCCACCATTCTTGCTCTTGGGACTAGCCCTCTGTTGCCCATCCACCTGAAAGTTACTCATCGCTCGAGAGCGGTCTAGTGGGCTCCATGCGTGGCACTAGGCCTCTCGACCCAACCTGCCAGGTTATTGGGCCTCCATGGTACCATGATGAGTCGCACAACGACCCGTACAGCTCCCTCGCGGGATAACTGCGATTGGCAACAAGGCCACACACGGAGATAAGAGAGTAAACTCTCACTGGCTTCCCTGTCCGAAGATCTTATGCATGGTGACGAAATTGTGGCCGATGTCCCAAGGTGCAAGCCATCTGGAGCGTTCGGACTTGAAATTATTTGAGGACCGAGGATTCCGGGTTTTGAGGGTACATGATGTCACAAGCAGTATAGTGGATACCAGCTGCAACAACTTGCCCAGGTACTCCACGCGCAGGTACGTTTTCCTGCCCGATGACATAGAGCTTCGTTGGCGCGAGCTATGTCAAAGGACCTCGCGCCCCCTGCATAAAACACATTCACCGTCAGCCTTCTATACGAAATGTCCGGCCAAGCCTTAGAGACTTTCCAAAACCCTTAGCTTAGAATCAGGGTGCACACACACACACACACACACACACACACACACACACGCACACACACACACACACACACAAAGAAAAAAAAATACAAAACAGAAGCCCTAAACCCTAAACCCGTGGCCCTGACCCTAGGCCCTGAACCTTTAACGCTACTCTAGGAAGCGTAAGCCTTGAACCCTAAACTGAACCCTAAACCCTAAACCCTAAACCCTAAACCCTAAACCCTAAACCCTAAACCCTAAACCCTAAACCCTAGTCCCCTAACCCTAGGCCCTAAGGCACCCTTGACCTTGCCCAATCCTTTATGACCTTGCCCATTTTTCTCATGACCTTGCCCAATACTTTTGTTATGACCTTGCCCAATACTTTTGTCATGATAGAATGGTCCTAAACCCTAAACCCTCACAGAACCAACTCAAACCCCCCCCCCCCCCCCCCCCCCCCCCCCCCACCGCCTTCTCCAGCTCACTTGCCTGGATGGCGTTGCGAAAAACTAAAAACTTAGGCCTAGATCCTAAACCCTAAAGCCTAAACCCTAAACCAGAAACACTAAAACCTAAACCCTAAACCCCAAACCCTAAACCCTAAACCCGAAGCCCAGACCCCAAGCGCAGATCTGTTCAGGAAAGCCACCAAGAGGCGCTGGGCGGCATGCGACATCCTCCCGGCCTTCTCCTCCCTCAACCCTCAATCCTTCACTTTCTATGAGTCTTGAGAGGGAACATGAGGGAAGTGGGCAGTATAATTAGTCATAGTTACGCCCCTCTACCACCCTAAACCCTACACCCTCCAGGGGCTACAGGGAGCCTGGTTTCCAACCTTCCCTGCCCAAGAATGGTTTGGCGCCCGAAACTCTAAATGCCAAAGCCATTGAAGGGTTTAGGTCTTATTGAGACCCTAAACCCTAAAGCCTAAACCCTAAACCCTAAACCCTAAACCCTAAACCCTAAACCCTAGCCCCTGAACCCTCTACTATATCAACCCTGAACCCCAAACTTGGGATGTTCCCCCTTATACTAACAGTCCCTTATAGAAATTGTAGTACCCCCCTATGATAATCCCCATTAAGGACTGTTAGAAGAAGGGGTGTAGAACCCCAAATCCTTAGAGTGCTCGGAGTTCGGATCGTTCTGCAAGGTCTAAGCCTAAACCCTAAACCCTAAACCCTAAGCCCTAAGCCCTAAACCCTAAGCCCTAAAGCCTACACCCTAAACCCTAAGCCTTGGGGCTTGTCCGAGGCTTCGGCAAACTGGGCCTCAGAAAGAGGCAGCCGCTTGTCCGTGACCTGCACCCGCCAGACTTGCGGGGGTTGAGCTGTAAGTTTGGGGGTTTTGGGTTTGGAGCTTAGGGTTTAGGGCAGGGTCTAAGTCCTAGGCCTTAGGGCCCTTTCATGCTGTACGCAAGTCAAGGGTGTGAACGGCTCACAGGGGCATGCGGGATGGGTGGTCTTTGCCGGCTGAGTTTCCAGGATCTGTGCACCTGGATTTTTTTCGAACGGTTCTATCCTAGATCCAGAAATGAAGGCAAAAGGTGAGCAAAGTGACGATAGCAGGGTTGGGACTTCAAGGACACGTGAAGTCCAAGCCAACGACCCCCATGATTAGGAGAAGCTTCGCAAGGTGAGGGTCCAGCCATCCGCGCGCATCAAGGTTGGGCTTTGGATGGAGCCCAAAACCCTAAACCCTAAACCCTCAACCCTCAACCCGAAACCCCAGAGCTTCAACTTCCCTGGCTCAGTAAGCACCAGGCACCCACAAGCCCGGACCGTTTGGGGTTCAGGGCTTGGCGAAGCCCGGTGCCCTAAGCCCTGTACCCTAAGACTACAACAGCACAGATCCCCAAACCGGCATAGTCTTGAGTCTTGAGGCAGCAGTGCTTCTACATGATAACCTTCGTATTGAACAGATTTCAATAAAATGGGAGCAAACTCGCCTCGGTTTCAAGCCGAGAGGCGTCTAGAACAAGCAGACCAGGATTTGGTCTGCTTCCCCCCTTCCCAACCCTTCCCTTAAACCAGACACCCGCTACACCCCCCTCCCCTCCCTCCCCCTGCTGCACCAAGATGGCATGAGACTTGGCTTTCCTTCGTCAGCGATGCGCACGCTACCGCAGCGTTGGGCCAGCCCCGATGCCGAGGCGGCGCCCGCAAGCGTTTACAATTGGCCAGCCACCCGGGCGGGCTAATTGTAATTCGTACTTTGTGCTCGAGCTTTTGCTACATGTTTAGGGGCTTCCTTTCCTTCGCCTTTACATTCATTGCCTTGTATATTGCGGGGAAAACCCGCAATAACAATAGCATCATGAGCCCCTAAAGCAGAATGCTTGTAATTGGGGCTCAAAGGCATTACAAATTAGCTGCCCTTCAAAGCCTAAATTTGTCAAGGCATTTGTGATTCAACTTGCGCGTCAACTTGCAAATGTCAATAAAGCCCAAAAAGTCAGCAACAGTTTTCATTGGGAATGAAGGAGGGCCGCCCCCCAAAGTACTTCTGATGTTTTTAGGGGCTCTTCTTCACGTCCTATTTCTCGCTGCGCAGGCAGAAGAAAACCTCAAACCCGAAACGCCACTGGCCTGGCTGAAGGCGTACGCCTCTCGTCCGAGCTGCAGGCGATTGGCCTTGGCTTGACTGCTCGCCGGCTAAGCACCCTAAACCCTAAACCCTAAACCCTAAACACTTCAAACCCTCTTCTACACCCTCCTACTTGGAGGTTCAGGGTACGAACAACCCACTTGTACATGTAGTTATAACCCACTCATAAGCCCCGTAGGTACCCGAATGGGGATATAAATGGCTCATAAGTGCAGCTATAATTGGGTTACGAAGTACCAGGAACCTCCAAGCAAGCCCAACAGCTACCCAGGAATGACAAGGGCGCCCTTCTTGATTTGAAGGGGCCTCAAAGGGAACTTACACCCCAAAAAGGTGAATAACCCGGGGTTTCCCTAACAATTCTACCTCACGATGGGTGCGCCATGGCAGTCATCGTAATGCCTGAAATGCTCCATTCTTCCCAAGACATCCACATACATGCCTGTGCTTACAGAAGTGTTACATCACTTAGTGTCTTTGTCATGACGTCCATCTCAGCTTCTTCCAGGATTCCACGCAAATTTCGCAGGCCTGAGTCACGAAATAGGACAGCCGACCAGCGCCACAATAGAGTTCACCCTGAACCCTAAACCCTTAACCCTAAACCCTAAACCCTAAACCCTAAACCCAAAACCCTAAACCCTAAACCCTCAACCAGGACGAAGCCAGCATGTTCGGCCCACAAGCTCGACAAAACCCACGCGAAAGCTGAGTAAAAATGGAGCCATGAGCCACAGGGCCGCTTGACCCAGGGGCGATGTAGGGGCTTAGTTTAGGGTTTAGGGTTTAGGGTTTAGGGTTTAGGGTTTAGGGTTTAGGGTTTAGGGTTTAGGGTTTAGGGTTTAGGGTTTAGGGTTTAGGGTTGAGGGTTGAGGGTTGAGGGTTTAGGGTTTAGGGTTTAGGGTTGGATCCTAGCCTCCTTTCACGCCCGAGAAGAGCGAAGTGTTTGGGGTTTGAGATCCGGTTTCGGGGTTCAGGGGGTTTAGGTTGTAAGGCTTGGGGCGTTGGGTTTTGGGGATGAGGGTTGAGGGTTAAGGGTTTCGGGTGAGGTGGAATCCCTCCGTGCTCCCATTGAGCCCCCTCGTAGTCCGTTTGTCGCCCAACCCTCGGGCTTTAATTTTTTTGGGGGGGGGCGTTCCTTTTTGCTTGGGCAGAAGGGTTGTATTACAAGCCCAACCGCAACACCACTTGGAATGTTCCCCCTTCTACTAACAATCCTGAATCAATAGGGATTATAACAGGGGCGGGGCATTATGTCTCCCTGTTCCTTGGGGACCAAACGAACCCTAAAATTGGGGTCATACACCCTATCATAGAACCATGATTCCTATTGAGGCATATGAACCATAAACCCTTTTAGGTTTCATTTCGTCCCCAAGGTTAAGGACTGTTTGCATAGTAACCCTAAACCCTAAACCCTAAACCCTAAACCCTAAACCCTAAACCCTAAACCCTAATAGGGGGGAGGAACATACCACAAAAAACACCACAGAGTTGCGGCGGAGCGCACCTCCAGGACGGAGCATGGCGCGAAGAGACGCAAGCCCTGGAGCATGGGGGTGTAGGGTTTAGGGTTTAGGGTTTAGGGTTTAGGGTTTAGGGTTTAGGGTTTAGGGTTTAGGGTTTAGGGTTTAGGGTTTAGGGAGACTTAGAAGCTCTTTTAACTTAGTAAGTCTACTTACTATCCCCTAGAAACCCGAATAGAATCCCCATAACCCACCCTTTCCAACCCTTCTCACCAAGTCAAAAAGGGCTTGAAGCAACCACTTTAAAGTAGATAGTGATGTAGCCCAAGGTTCCCTAATACTCACCCCTATTCTCTAAGGTTCCTTGAGGTTTTCTGGGTGCCCTTAAGACCCCCAGAATTAGTTGGAGGCTCAGGGTATGTACTTGTACCCCCATTCTAACTGCACTCATAGGCCCCCTCAGTCCGCTAAGTAGATTCGAAGTAACATGACTTACTAAGTCAAAAAGTGCTTCCAAGTAAAGGCAAGGGGTATGAGGAGGGCCCCCTAGAAGGAACCCTTAATCTTTTTTCCCCATTTATTACCCCTATAAATACCTTGCATAATTAGTGAATATACCTAAGTAGCACTAAATAGCCCCCCAAATAACCCCAAAGGTCCCTTACAAGGGCCTTTACTCCCTAAACCATAATAGGGATTAAGGGTGTACTAAAAATCCCGGTTTAGGATTTAGGGTTTAGGGTTTAGGGTTTAGGGTTTAGGGTTTAGGGTTTAGGGTTTAGGGTTTTGGGTTTTGGGTTTTGGGTTTTGGGTGTTAAGCAAGGGGAAACATCCCAACTCAGGGCTTTGATTGCAGTGAAGGAAAATAGATCCCGGGAGAGGACATGGAGGTTCTTTGATTCAACCTTTACTCTCAGACCTAGATTTAGTGATTAGGGTTTGGAGGTTGAGGTTTAGGGTTTAGGGTTTAGGGTTTAGGGCTTAGGGCTTAGGGCTTAGGGCTTAGGGCTTAGGGCTTAGGGCTTAGGGCTTAGGGCTTAGGGCTTGGGGTTTAGAGTTGAGAAAAGGCATCCCAAGCCGGAACAAAGGCACGATTGGGCGCCCTCAGGCAGCCCTTAACTCAGGGCTTTTAGGGTTTAGGGTTTAGGGTTTAGGGTTTAGGGTTTGGGGTTTGGGGTTTGGGGTTTGGGGTTTAGGGTTAAGGGTTTAGGGTTTAGATTTTTGAATTGTAGGGCTCATGAGATTGTTGATAGGGTGCCCGTCCACGAGGCCGTGAAGGACCTTGCGGTCCCGAACCCTAAACCCCAAACCCCAAACTCCAAACCCCTAAACCCTAAACCCTAAACCACTCCAGAAACCCCCGGTGAATGAGACCTCAAGGTGCTTTAGGTCTCTAGAACCCCAGGGCTTGGAGTTAAAGTGCCGAGTTTTTCGGGCCGAAGGCGTTGTCCCAAGTGAACCTCACACTGTCGTCACCGCCGTAGCCACCGCCGTAGCCACCGCCCCAGGTCACGACAGAACCATCGCCCAGAACCGCAGCAAAGGAGTTTGAAGAAGATTGAATACACTGGACGCCCTTCAACCGGTGTTGCTCAGCACTGCTGTCGCCACCACACAGCGCATCGCCCCAGCACACTACAGACCCATCGCCCAGAAGGGCGGCAAAGGCAAAGCCAGAAGCTTGGATCTGCTGCACGTCCCTCAGCTGATCTTGCACACGACTGCTGTCGCCGCCAAAGTCAGTATCGCCCCAGGTCGCAACAGACCCATCACCCAGAATGGCGGCAAAAGCGCCCCTAGAAGCTTGGATCTGCTGCACGCCTTGAAGCTGATCTTGCGCGGCGCTGCTGTCGCCACCGAGACTAGACTGGCCCCAGGTCGCAACAGACCCATCGCCCAGAATGGCAGCAAAGGCCATGTTGGTAGCCTGGATCTGCTGCACGTCCTTCAGCCGATCTTGAACACGTCTGCTGTCGCCGCCATGATCAGCACCGCCCCAGGTCACAACAGACCCATCACCCAGAATAGCGGCAAAAGCGCCCCTAGAAGCTTGGATGTGAACAACGCCTTTGAGCTGATCTTGCACACCCCTGCTGTCGCCACCCACACGAGACTGGCCCCAAGTCACAACAGACCCGTCACCCAGAATGGCAGCAAAAGCGCTCGTCGAAGCTTGGATGTGATGCACGCCTTTGAGCTGATCTTGTACAGCGCCAGCGTCACCACCGCCACCGGAGTCGCCCCAAGTCACAACAGACCCATTGCCCAAAATGGCAGCAAAAGCAAAGTCGGCAGCTTGGATCTGCTGCACATCCTCCAGCTGACCTTGCACAGTGCTGCTGTCGCCACCACGTTCAGCATGGCCCCAGGTCACCACAGATCCATCGCCAAGGAGAGCGGCGAAGGCTTGGCAACAGGCTTGGACGTGCTGCACGTTCCTCAGCTGACCTTGCACAGCACCGCAGTCACCACCATAGCCAGCATCGCCCCAAGCCACCACACGTCCGTCGCCCAGGAGCGCGGCAAAGGCGGCAGCCGAAGCTTGAATGTGTTGCACGTTTCTCAACTGGCCTTGAACAGCACTGCAGTCGCCACCAAAGTCAGCATTTCCCCAGCTCACCACACATCCGTCTCCCAAGACCGCAGCAAAGGCGGTCCCGCCTGCGTCGCGGGGTATAAACCAAGTTTCCCCGGAGGCTGCAACTTGAGGCAGCTGCGTGTGCAGGGTCAAGACATCTCCACTGCGCAGCTTCGCCTCCTCAACCGTCCTTGCTAGATCCAGCGCCAAGCCAGAAGAGTGCAGCAGGCGCCCCCTCCCCACCCCCAGCGCGCTCCGGGCGCGCTGGCTCAGCGTGTCAAGCGAGGCATCTGCTGGCACCTCCAGGGCAACTTCTTTGCCACTGAGCAGATGCACGTGCAACGAGACGGACATGGCGCAAGCGAAAAATGGCCCCGACTCGACCACCTTTGACTACTATTTGCTTCAGAACCCCCAAGAATCCCTCTACTGCTCTTATAAGGAAGAATGGTTTAGGGCCTAAACCCTAAACTGAAAGCCTAAACCCTAAACACCAAACCCGGAACCCAACCTCTGTATCCCGGCCCCTCGAACCTCAAGCTAGGGTTCGTGGGAATCTCACGGAGATACTCATAGGGCAGCATCGCAGCAGGAAAGGGGTCTGTGGGGTATAAGGCTTCTAGCACTTCAATGGCGTGTAGCCCGAGAAAGCGTGCAAAGCCTGCATCCCTGAAACCATAAGCCTTAACCCTAAACCCTAAACCCTAAACCCTAAACCCTAAACCCTAAACCCTTACCCCTCAAACCCAAAAACCTAAGCCCTTCAGCACAAGCTCTCCATGAACTCTTCACCTTCAAACCCTCAACCCCAGACCTTAAAAACCCTAAACTCTAAACCCTGAACCCTAAACCCTAAACCCTGAACCCTGAACCCTAAACCCTAAACCCTAAACCCTAAACCCCCTAAGCCCCCATGATTCGACCGGAGAAGCGGCGGCCTTCAGGAAGCCCTCGATGGAGATCCCTTGCTGCCCGCAGCCTCCTGGGCTTGCGGTTTAGGTTTAGGGTTTAGGGTTTAGGGTTTAGAGTTTAGGGTTTAGGGTTAGGGTTTAGGGTTTCTGGTAACCTGGGTTTAGGGTTTTAGGGTTTACGGAGGCTTGAAAGGCTCTACAAGGGTTTGGGGCTTAGCTTTTCAGGGATTTTGATGTAGCGAAGTAGCGCTTAGCAAGCGAAACAAATCGCGAGCCATTCAAGCCCTCTAAAGCCTGCCAAGGCTCGCGAGTAAACCCAAAGCTAGTCCAAGCCCGAACTAATGTAAGCCCCCCTAAACCCTAAACCCTAAACCCCAAACCCTAAACCCTAAACCACAAACCCCAAACACCCCTCTCTTACGGCCGTCTGACTCCAAATTTTGATTGTTGAGAGTCTGAAGTTCGGGGGTCAGGGTTTGGATCCCGACTCCCAAGGCTGCAAAGCTCCCGACCCCAAAACCCTAAACCCTAAACCCTAATCCCTAAACCCTAAACCCTAAACCCTAAACCCTAATCCCTAAACCCCAAACCCTAAACCCTAATCCCCAAACCCTAATCCCGGGTTTCGCAGAAAAGTCTACCCCGCGCACGCAAACCCCAGGACCCTCAAGCCCTAAAACCCGGTTGATGCGTGTGAAGCGGCGGAATACGAACGAGATGACGGCCTTCAGTTCGAAGCTGTGGAGCTGGGCGCGCGGCAATAAGGGGTTTAGGGTTTAGGGTTTAGGGTTTAGGGTTTAGGGTTTAGGGTTTAGGGTTTAGGGTTTAGGGTTTAGGGTTTAGGGTTTAGGGTTTAGGGTTTAGGGTTTAGGGTTTAGGGTTTAGGGTTTAGGGTTTAGGGTTTAGGGTTTGGGGGGGTGGGGGGGGGGGGGCGGGAGGGTAGCGCTTAGGAGCTTAGGCTTAGGAGCTAGGGTTTCGGGCTTAAGGTTTAGGATTCTGGGGTTTAGGGGCTTAGTATCGAAGGCTTCTGGAGGAAGGATCGACAAAAATGACACAGTCCCGCCCCTGTCATGAAACATACCCTAAACCCTTAACTCCAAACACTAAACCCTAAACCCTAAACCCTACACCTCAACCTTGGCATGTTCTCCCCTCTTAAGGACTGTTAGTATAAGGGGGGACATCCCAACCTCAACCCCTCAAGCCGAAGGCTTCGGAGCTGTTGTTTGCTGTGAGGTCTGAGGCTTCCAAACCCTAAACCCTAAACCCTAAACCCTAAACCCTAAACCCTAAACCCTAAACCCTAAACCCTAAACCCTAAACCCTAAACCCTAAACCCTAAACCCTAAACCCTAAACCTCTCTTTCATATATAATTTAAATGTTAAGGAGTTACTGGGCAAGGTCAATTTTTTACTGGGCAAGGTCATTTTTTTACTGGGCAAGGTCATCTCTTTACTGGGCAAGGTCGTTTCGTCAAAAAAACGACCTTGCCCAGTAAAAAAATGACCTTGCCCAGTAAAAATGTTACTGGGCAAGGTCATCTTTTTACTGGGCAAGGTCATCTTTTTACTGGGCAAGGTCATCTTTTTACTGGGCAAGGTCATCTTTTTACTGGGCAAGGTCATTTTTTTACTGGGCAAGGTCATTTTTTTACTGGGCAAGGTCATTTTTTTACTGGGCAAGGTCATTTTTTACTGGGCAAGGTGCTAGGTCATTTTTTACTGGGCAAGGTCGTTTCGTCCAAAGGTGTTTAGGATTTCCGGGCCTAATGGTTAGGGTTTCAAGGCCTCACGGCCTGGTGTTTAGGGTTTCAGGGCCTCAAGGCCTGCTGTTTAGGGTTTCACGGCCTCACGGCCTAGTATTTAGGTTTCAGGGTTTCAGGGCCTCAAGGCCTAGTGTTTAGGGCCTCAAGGCCTGGTGTTTAGGGTTTCACTACGGCGTGATTGGTGCATCCGAAGAGAAAATAAGTAACCTTCTATTTTCTTAATGTTATGGGATTCTTTGGGCGGGTGGGTTTTTTCCGTTGCCTAGATACACTGCTGGCCTAGTAAATGCTCGAACTTGAGATGCTGAACCCTAAACCCTAAACCCTAAACCCTAAACCCTAAACCCTAAACCCTAAACCCTAAACCCTAAACCCTAAACCCTAAACCGCTCCAGCTGCAGGTTGGGTCTCAGGTTGGGTCTGAGGGGTCTGTGTCTGTGTTGGCCCCGAAACCCCGGCTTCTGGGTGGGCACGACACGAAGCCTTTTCTGGGATGGCTCCCCACAAAGCTGGCGGTTTCAAGGGCTTGGGGTTTAGGGTCTGGGGGTTTGGGGTTTGGGGTTTGGGGTTTGGGGTTTGGGGTTTGGGGTTTGGGGTTTGGGGTTTGGGGTTTAGGGTTTAGGGTTTACTGTTTAGGGTCCAAAACCAAAACCTGAGACCGAGTGAGCCCGGTATTGCCGAGCAGGGCGAACTGCACATGAAGTTTTACTGCCAAGGACTTGACTTGTCGTCAAAAGCTTCGGCCCCTGTGCTTAAGTTGAAGTTTCAAGAGCCCCAAATTTGGGCGGTTCTCTAAGTTGGGGCCCTTCTGTTAAGAGTGCCGTACTATATAATTATAGGGGACCCGAAAAGGAATCCTCATTTTCGAGACCACGCAAATTGCGGCCCTCCTCAAGTCACTGAGACACTCCAGAACTTAGCATTGGTGCTTTGCACTCCAGAAGCCCTAAACCCTCAACCCTAAACCCTCAACCCTAAATCCTAAACCCTAAACCCCTCAACCGCAACCCCTGGGGTTTGAGATTTTTAGGGTTGGGAGCCCCGATTCCTGCAAAGTTCGGGGCGAAGGCGGAGCGTCAGAGGGGGGTGAAACTGGGCTGCCGGACCCCTTCGATGGACTCGAGCAGCAAGGCGAGCTCCTGCACATAGCAGGGACCGTATTTAGGGCTAAAGATTTAGGGTTTAGGGTTTAGGGTTTAGGGTTTAGGGTTTAGGGTTTAGGGTTTAGGGTTTGCTGTGATAGGGCGTAGATGCTGTGAAGGTTAGGTTTCGGAACAAGCTCGAAAGCTTCGTGAGGTGCTGAAGAGCAGCCTTGGCCCGATTGTGGAGGGCCATCTAACACTTTTCTCCCACCCCAGGCCGTCCAAGGCGGCAAAGCCACCCAAACCTATTCCTTTTAGGGTTTAGGCCTAAACTCAGACAACAGTCCACTTTTCAAAACTTTGATGTTGGTTGAATCCGAGAGTCAAGGGTGCCACAGCAAGGTCTCGAAGGTAGAGAGGCCCCGAAGCTGGTGTGGCGGGTAAAGAGGACAGGCTGCCAGCCCAGGGGCAGGGCCTGGAAGGGGCCACCGGGGCGGGGCAAGAAAACTGATTTTTGAGCACCCGCCCTGCCTGAGGCCCCCTGGTCCCTGAGCACGCTGCGTGGCCTAGGGGCCCGGAAAATACCCCCCCAAAAAGGCCAGCCACCCCCAACATCCACACAAAGGGGGGGTTTAGGGTAATTACTGGCGGAAAAGGAACCAGGAGAACGTGTTCCGGTACCGGGCCCATCGTGGGCGCTACCGACCCATGCTGTGGGAGGCGGGCGAGCGACCTGAATCACCTTTACGCCATGGAGGTTGAAGGGCTTGGCGCCGCCCCCCAACGTGGGGGGGGCGGCCTAGGCCCTGAGTTTAAGGTTTAGGGTTTAGGGTTTAGGGCTATACCTCAAATTAAAAAAGGGATCCTTCATATGATGTAAGGTATATCGCCATTGGTTGCGAGAAGCACTGCAGCAGGCAAGGTATAGCATTCCAGAAACTTAAGCCCGAAACCCTACACTCCTCAATCCCAAATCCCCAAATCCCCAAATCCCCAAATCCCCAAATCCCCTAAATCCCCAAAATCCCCGAATCCACGAATCCCCGAATCCCCTAATCCCCTAAACCCTAAACCCTAAACCCTGAACCCTGAACCAACTGCGTATTCCTAACCAGCGTCCTCCTCCTGAAACTGCGAGTCCCGAACCGCAAACTCTGGAGACTGCGCAGGGCATTTTTGGGGTTAGGGTTTAAGGTTTGGGGTTTGGGGTTTGGGGGTTTGGGGTTTGGGGTTTGGGGGTTTGGGGTTTGGGGTTTGGGGGTTTGGGGTTTGGGGTTTGGGGTCTGGGGTCTGGGGTCTGGGGTTTGGGGTTCAGGGATTGGGATTTGGGATTTGGGATTTGGGATTTGGGATTTGGGATTTGGGATTTGGGATTTGGGATTTGGGATGTGGGATTTGGGGAAGTGGGGAAGTGGGGAAGTGGGGAAGTGGGGAAGTGGGGAAGTGGGGAAGTGGGGAAGTGGGGAAGTGGGGAAGTGGGGAAGTGGGGAAGTGGGGTTTGGGGTTTGGGGCTTGGGGCTGGCGGTTGCGGTTTAGGGTTAGGGCTTAGGGTTTAGAATTTCGTGGGTTTGGAGCTTCGGAGGGTTGTTGTGGGTTTGAAGTTAGGGCTTAGGGTGTTGAAGTTTTAAAGGGGAGGGAGAAGTTTTACTTGGGGGGCTTGGGGGGCTTGGGGGGCTTGGGGTTCGGGTTTGGGGGCATTGGCTCTGCTCCTACACGGCCGGCTGTCCACTTCAAAACAATCAAAGATCTGCTCTCCCTCTCCCCCGCAGCTTCGCCCTAACCCCTAAACCCTAAACCCTAAACCCTAAACGCTAAACCCTAGAGCCTAAACCCCTAAGCTCCGACATCCCGAAACCTCTAAACCCCTAAACCCTAGACTCCAAACCGGTAACCCTAAACCCTACACGGGGTCTCCTGGACTCTTCGCCTGGGTTCCCCTGGCTCGGGCCTTCCACTCCCACATCTGCAGAGAACGCTGGAGAGTATCTGTGTTTAGTATGTAGGGTTAAGGGATTCGGGGCAGGTTTAGGGCTTAGGGTTTGGGGTTAGTAAGGTGTGTTTAGTGTTTACTGTAGACTTTCGAAGTCAAAAGAGCTTCTAAGTAAGACTGAAACCCTGTAAGCAAAGCTGTGCCCACCCCCACCTGCTTGACGACATCCTCCAACGCAGCCGCAATGCCGCGGTAGCCTTTGGCTCGAAACCCTAGACCCTTAAACCCTTAAACCCTATGTATAAACCCTAAACCCTAAACCCTCAACCCTCACCCCTAAATCCTAAACCCTAAACCCCAAACCCTAAACCCTAAACCCCTGTGCCTCATGGTGTTGAAGGGCTTGCGGTTTCAGGGGTTTGTACCGAGGCCCCAAGCCCCCCCCCATATGCTAAAACCCAAAAAAAATGTCGAAGGGGGGGGACTCCGGGACTTGGGAGCCCCCCTAAAGCCCTTAAGAAACCTAAACCCTAAACCCTAAACCCTGAACCCTAAACCCTAAACCCTAAACCCTGAACCCTAAACCCTACACCCTAATCCCTAGGGCCCTAAGTTAGGGTGGAGAGGTGCACCTAAGCCCCTCGGAATGTCGAACTGCTTGGGTCCTGGCAAAGCTGCACCTTCTTTCGCAGCCCCTGAGCTTTGATTCCTAAACCCTGAACCCTAAACCCTAAACCCTAAACCCTAAACGGTTTTGGGTTTAGAGTTGGGCTTCTTGGGTTCTTTGGCTCTTGGGTTCTTGGGTTCTTTGGTTCCTGGGTTCTTTGGTTTCTGGGGTTTAGAGTTGGGGCCTCTAAGCCCCAAAATCTGTGTGCCGAAGACCTGACATTCATGTCGCTTGGGCGCTTCAGTGGACAGGCGATGCGCTGAGGGCTTTCGGGTTTAGGGTTTCGGGATTTCGGTTTAGGGCTTCGGGTTTAGGGTTTAGGGTTTCGCAACAGTGGAAAAGCGCCCCAAACACTCCACTATTTCAGCACGGTCGCGCATGTGGACCTTGAGAAGGGCCGAGGATCCGAAGCGATGCTGAACCCTGACACCCTGACAACCTGACACCCGGACTCCCTAAACCCTAAACCCTAAACCCTAGACCCTAAACCCTAAACCCTAAACCCTAAACCCTAAACCCTAAACCCTAAACCCCACAAGTGCTCAACCAAAGGCAGCGCCTCGACCTCCAGCGATGGCTCCGCCAAGAAGAGCGCCTCGGTCTCTGAAATCGGGGTCCCTTCCTGGGGCCTTCATCTGCTTCTTTAGGGTTTAGGGTTTAGGGTTTAGGGTTTAGGGTTTAGGGTTTAGGGTTTAGGGTTTAGGGTTTAGGGTTTAGGGTTTAGGGTTTAGGGTTTAGGGTTTAGGGTTTAGGGTTTAGGGTTTAGGGTTTAGGGTTTAGGGTTTAGGGTTTAGGGTTTAGGGTTTAGGGTTTCTGGTCTTGGGGTGCAAGTACTGCTATTGGGCTAAGAACCCCCCTAAACCCTAAACCCTAAACCCTAAACCCTACACCCTACACCCTAAACCCTAAACCCTACACCCTAAACCCTACTTGCCAATTCAAGAGGGCCTCCAAGCAAAGGGGCCATGAAGCTGCCCTTAGAAACGCTCTTAGGGGTAGTTCCACGGTCCCTTAGCGTGGGCCCTTAAGATATACCCTTCTACCATGGGTTGCCTTATTACCCCCCTCTGTTCTCCCCCCCCCATTCTGCCTGGGGGAGAGGGGGGGTAGTAGGGAAACCCATGAGTATGTACCCTCTAAAAATTAAGGGCCAGTACATCAGAACCCATTATTTAGGGTTTAGGGTTTAGGGTTTAGGGTTTAGGGTTTAGGGTTTAGGGTTTAGGGTTTAGGGTTTAGGGTTTAGGGTTTAGGGTTTAGGGACCTTTGAAACCCTCCGTAAACGCTCAACAGCCTAAGCCCCCGGGCGTTTTTCAGCTCGGGGCCGGACACACCCTGGATGCCTGGCAGGCTATAGGGTTTAGGGTTTAGGGTTTAGGGCTTAGGGTTTAGGGTTTAGGGTTTAGGGTTTAGGGTTTAGGGTTTAGGGTTTAGGGTTTAGGGTTTAGGGTTTAGGGTTTAGGGTTTAGGGTTTAGGGTTTAGGGTTTAGGGTTTAGGGTTTAGGGTTTAGGGTTTAGGGTTTAGGGTTTAGGGTTTAGGGTTTAGGGTTTAGGGTTTAGGGTTTAGGGTTTAGGGTTTAGGGTTTAGGGTTAGTGTTTAGGGTTTAGGGTTTAGGGTTTAGGGTTTAGGGTTTAGGGTTTAGGGTTTAGGGTTTAGGGTTTAGGGTTTAGGGTTTAGGGTTTAGGGTTTAGGGTTTAGGGTTTAGGGTTTAGGGTTTAGGGCGCAGGGTTTGGGGTAGCAGGGTTAGGGACTCATACTCCGGCATCACTTCCGTAGGCGGTACTCTTTCAATGGTGTGTGCGCAAAATATTCCCTCCAAGCGATACTGGAGTCTCTCTACCGGGGCTGCGGAGTAGGGTGGAGGGCTTAGGGCTAAGGCGGCTAAGGGGTAGTGTTTAGAAAATGGGTAACCCTAAGCCCTCAACCAATTTGGGGGCAGTGGCGTCTTTGAGAATGGGGCGGGGGGCGTGCCGGCTTCGGTAAGCTCTTTGGGGTTTAGGGGTTTTGGGCCAAGGGGAGAGGTTTGCTGGATCTTTGCCCACACTCCCGAAGCATCGAATCCCAAAGCGCTTTGGGGGCCTGTCAGGGTCAAGGGCTGCGGGGTCTCGCAAACCCTACACCCTAAACCCTTTACAAAAACCCTTACCAATCCTCAAAAACCCCCCTAAAGCCTAAACTAAGTACAAAAACCCTTGCAAACCCTTATCAACCCACCTTGCAAATCCCTACCTAAACCCTAAACCCCAAACCCTAAACCCCAAACCCTAAACCCTAAACCCTAAACCCCAAACCCTAGACCCTAAACCCTAAACCCCAAACACTAAACCCTGACATCATCTTCAACCCTTCCCTGGCGGGCCGTCGACGTCGATGAGCGGGACGAGCTTCCGCGTCTCGGGCGGTGAAAAGCCCAGCCTCAGCTTTAGGGTTTAGGGTTTAGGGTTTAGGGTTTAGGGTTTAGGGTTTAGGGTTTAGGGTTTAGGGTTTAGGGTTTAGGGTTTAGGGTTTAGGGTTTAGGGCTTAGGGTCAAGCTTTAGAAGCCCGACGCTGGCTTAGAGGGCTTGGGGAGGATCGTCTGCCTTGTCAAATGTTGCTCAACTTTGCCTGTTTTCTGTGGCTCTAGACAAGGTGATGAAGCCACACAAAATCGGGTAGAAATGGCAACCCTAAACCCTAAACCCTAAACCCTAAACCCTAAACGAATAGTTGATTGATTTTATCAACGGTGTGAAATTCTGCCAGAAGTGCTGCTGCCGGGAATGAGAAGGGTGCCTTTTTTGGCTGAAAGGGGCTTATAAGGGAACCTACACCCTAAACCCTAAACCCCAAGCTCTAAACCCTAGACCCTAAGCCCCAAGCCCTAAACCCTAAACCCGAAACCCCAAACGCCAAACCCTAAACCCTAAACCCTAAACCCCTCAACCCTAAACCCTAAACGAAAGGGGAATGAGGGCCCTCTCTGGGTCCGAATCTTGCTGCTTGTGGGAAGGATGGACAAAGAACTCAAGAGGCGACAGTGGAAAACTGAAGGTTTTTTTCGTGGTTTAGGGGTTTAGGGTTTAGGGTTTATTTAGGGTTTAGGGTTTAGGGTTTAGGGGTTTGGGGTTTGGGGTTTGGGGTTTGGGGTTGGCCTTTAGCCCCTTGAACCTCGGACCCTTAGGCCGGCGCAGGGAGTGAAGGGCCCTGGCGGCGGTGGCAACCGGGGCTTTTTGGGCGGGTTCAGGGTTGTAGGGTTGTAGGGTGTATGGCTTAGAAGGGTTTTGGTAAGGGTTCACAAGGTTTATAAGGGCTTATAAGGGTTTTGAGAAGGGTTGATAAGGGCTTATAAGGGTTCATAAGGGCGTGGAAGGGCTCACAAGGGCTTATAAGGGTTGATAAGGGTTTATAAGGATTTAGAAGGGTTTAGAAGGGTTTAGAGGGTTTTAAGGGTTTTGGGTTTCGGGTTTATGGGCCAAAGGACGGTGAACAACAGGACCCGAGCTCCTTCACAATCAACAAACCGTCTCACTTGACGAATATAGGGGCCGTAATAATTAGAATACGGTTTTGGGGGTTCTTAAAGGATAGAAAGGGACCATAAGGGAATACTATTAGTAATTATTCCGATCCCTATATTAGCCTTTCTAAACCCCAAACCCTCAATCCCCTTTGGGCACACCTCAAGCATGATGGTCCTAAGCACTGAGCCTCCCAAGGGTGCTTATCTTCTTAGGGTTTAGGGTTTAGGGTTTAGGGTTTAGGGTTTAGGGCTTAGGGCTTAGGGCTTAGGGCTTAGGGCTTAGGGCTTAGGGCTTAGGGCTTAGGGCTTAGGGTTTCAGGGTTCAGGGTCGAGGGTTTAGGGTTTCGGGTTTGGGGTTTGAGGTTTAGCCAGGCTAAAATAGGGATCGGAATAGTTACTAATCGCATGTGCTTGTGGTCCCTTTATAAATATACTTTACGAACCCCCAAAACCGCGTTCAAATTGAATAATTGGAAGCTCCTTTGACTTAGTAAGTCCACTTAGCGGCATCCCTTACAGAAACCCCATTCTCGTTCCCACAACCCACCTTAGGAACCCTACTTACTAAGTCAAAAGGGCTTGCGTGTAGAGTTTAGGGTTCAGGGGTTTAGTTTCGAAAACGCAAAGCTTGGGCGGCGCCCCCCCACTGTAGCGGGCTGAGTACACCCTAAACCCTAAACCCTAAACCCTAAACCCTTGCAAGGGGCCCTTCTCCCAACCGCCCATCCCCTTGAAGCCCCTTCGAGCCGCCCCATATGGGGAAAGAGATTTCCCTAACTATAACCCAGAAGCCCCAAACCCTAAACAGAAACCCTAAACCCTAAAACCTAAACCCTAAACCCTACACCCTAAACCCTAAACCCCCCCAACATGAAGTTGGCGAAGCCTGGTCAACGACTCCTCGTCCATCTCGTCCTCGTCACTCTCCAGGCCGCAATGCGCCTGCGGAAAGGCTTCGGCTTGGGGTTTAGGGTTTAGGGCTTAGGGCTTAGGGCTTAGGGTTTAGGGTTTAGGGTTTAGGGTTTGCGGAATGTCTGTGAATCCTGTCTGATGGATGGCTGTAACAGCCCCTCCAACAAGCAGTCGAATGATTCCGGTGCTGTCAGCAGTTCTGCAGCAGCTGCACGCGCCATTCTGCTGGTCTGTCGTGGGATGCCAGGGGGGTTTAGGGTTTAGGGTTCAGGGTTTGGGGTTTAGGGTTTGGGGTTTGGGGTTGAGGGTTGAGAGTTCAGGGTGGCTTCTTTGCGATTTGGGCGTGAGGATGAGTGACCAGCGGTCTCAAGCAAGAAGGTGCAATGATGGAACGTGCGAAAACCGTCCGACTTTGGATCTTTGTGGCCATCCCGCTGTCCCCCTGACGTGCGACTAGTGACTACATCCGAAGTTGGGTAGACCCCAAAGCCCAAAACCTAAACCCCCTAGAGCCCCCCAAACCCCTAAAACCACCGAAATACCCCCTTAAACACCTAAAAGCCCGCAAATTACCCTGGTACCCCTCAGCCCCTAAACCCCTACACCCTGCCCCCTAAACCCCAGCAACCCTAACCCCTAAACCCTAAAGCCCGAATCCCGTGAGCCCGAATGAAACTGTTCACACCCCTAAACCCCTAAACCCCTAAACCCCTAAACCCCTCAACCCTAACCCCTAAACACCCTAAACGCCCTAAACCCCTAAACCCTAAACCCCGAAACCCTAAACCCTAAACCCAAAACCCTAAACCCCTAAACCCCAAACCCTAAACCCCTAAGACAAAGACCCTAAACCCTAAACCCTAAACCCCGAAACCCTAAATTCGCCCCCTCTCGGCTGGCCTGCACTGCGGCGACCGCGGACTCGATGTCGCCGAAACGGCGCAGCGCCAGCAGCCGGAGCTCCTGGGAAGGTTTTGAGGGGTTTGGGTTTAGGGTTTAGGGTTTAGGGTTTACGGTTTAGGCGGGGGCCACCCTGGTGGGGGCAACCCTGGTGGGGGTAGCCGGGGCCAACCCTGGCGGGGGCAACCCTGGCAGGGGCAACCCAAAAGTGCTCGATTTCCAATGAGTTTAGCAGAGAATTCATATGGAAGAAACGACCGCTTCATTTTGCAGATTTTCGGGGATGCCCTGGTGGGGGGTTGGAATCCTTAATCTACATTCCAAAACTATCAATGTTGGGGTCCAAATCCCTAATTTAGGGTACACTCCATTAAATTAGGTCTGAAACCTTAATTTACGGGTTAACATCCTGAACTCTAAAGTTTCTGCCCTTAACAAACCCTTAATTTAAGGTCCCAGACCCTTAAATTTAAGCTCCAACCCTTACCTGCAAAAGGAGGGCAGGGCCTCGGCGGCAAAAGACTCTGGGTTTAGGGCTATCATTATGCTGATTGGGAGTGGCCTTTGCGATTGCCACGTGGACCTTCCGGTCCAAGGACCTGGGGCTCGCCTTCCGGCCTTCGCCTACGGTCCGCAGGCGCCTTCCGGCCGCCTGCTGCGACCGGCCCCTTGCCTGGGGCCGGTCTTCAGTTTAGGGTTTCTTGGTGCTTTGCATCGGGGCTTTAGGGGATGTTAGGGGGGGTTTGGAGGAATTTTTAGGGGGCTTTTGCGGCAAATATTTGTACATGGGGTCCCTTCTAAACCCAAAGAATCAGAAGGAAAAGATACAACCTAGGGTTTTCGGGTGGCTTGCAGGAGCCGAACGCACAGTCAGAAGCCCAGTCCCTTGCAGGTTCTACACGTCCAGACCTTCCCTAGCCCTAAACCCTAAACCCTAAACCCTAAACCCTAAACCCTAAACCCGGCTCAGCTCGTAGTCAGGCAGCAGGCGCCCTGCTTGAGAGCGCTTTCAAACTGCCCTTGGCAAGGTGTTGCAGTCTTCTGGTGGCGTGTTGCCACACACCTTAAGCACATGCACCCTAAACCCTAAACCCTGAACCCTACACCCTAAACCCGAAACCCTAAACCCTAAACCCTTCTTAACCCTATACCACAGCCTGAAACCAAAAGCAACTTTGTTTTGGAGCCAGAATTGGTAAGTGTGCTGATACAACCACACTTGCCCTTCGCACTGGCAGGCCTGATGGCGCCAGCAACGCACACCTGTGCAAGCAGCCTCCCAGGCCCCTAAACCCTAAACCCTAAACCCTTAAACCTAAACCCTAACCCCTAAACTCTAAACCAAAAACTCGCTCCAAGCGTGGCCCAACGGCAGACAGCAGCCAAAGCCAATCATGCCGGACTTGCATCAGCCAACGGCGACTACAGCCCACAGCAGCTTCAAGCGAGGCCCGCATGTCAGGACAAGCGAAAGAAAGAAAGAACAAGAAAGAAAGAACAAGAAAGAAAGAGAAGAAGACAAGAAAGAAAGACAAAGAGAGAAAGAGAAAGAACAAGAAAGAGAAAGATAGAGGAAGAGAGAGAGAGGGAGCGAGAGAGAGAGAGAGAGAGCGAGCGAGCGAGCGAGCAGGCTCAGGTGCTCCAGGGGAAGAAGTACAGGTGGTGCCCGCAAAGCAACCGCATCTAGGAGTTCTGATTGCCACACATGTGCATCATGTCTGGCACGACTGCCAGTCAAGAATGCACCGCACAAAGGAAAAAAAGACCCCCCCCCCCTTGCCACGCGTACTGCTCTTGCTTGGTAAGTTAAGCCCTCGTTCCTGTGTTCCTGTGACATGCGCACTCAGACTGTTGAACGGCACAACGTGCACCGGGGTTTAGTCCAACAGTGATAAGGAGTTTCTACCACAAAGGGCCCTTTTCTCCCAGACCCGAGGATCCAAAAAGTCGAAACCCCCAAATAGTACCCTATACTACTATTGGGTCATTTTTTGGAACTCTTTACAAGGATCGACTTTTTGGATCCTCCCAGGGGTTCGGGGACCCTAAACCCTAAACCCTAAACCCCAAACCCCAAACCCCAAACCGTAAACTCTAAACCCTAAACCCAAGCAACTCCTCCAGGAGGAGGGGAGGTGAGACCTCGTGGGCGATCGAACATGGGTTAGGGAGAAGGCAGGGTTATTGTTGATCTGGAACGCAGCAATGCTTTGGGTTCAAACCCCAAACCCTTCCTCATCGGTCCAAGAATTTCACCGTTTGTTGAATGAACCTCCAAAACACAAAAGATGATAATCCCCTTGTAAGGAAGAATGCTTCATTTCTTTGTGGTTCTTGTTGTTCTTTTTTTTGGGGGGGTCTTAAGTAGAACGTAGCAAGAGAATCTCTCAAGCTCAACCACCCCCTCGGCGAATAAACAAAAACAAACTCGCCACCTCCCATGAACTTAACTCTGAGAGACCTCAAAGAACCGAAGCCCTCAACACCCCACACCTTCAGGGTTCAGGGTTCAGGGTTCAGGGTTCAGGGTTTAGGGTTCAGGGTTCAGGGTTCAGGGTTCAGGGTTCAGGGTTCAGGGTTCAGGGTTCAGGGTTCAGGGTTCAGGGTTCAGGGTTCAGGGTTTAGGGTTTAGGGTTTAGGGTTTAGGGTTTAGGGTTTAGGGTTTAGGGTTTAGGGTTTAGGGTTTAGGGTTTAGGGTTTAGGGTTTAGGGTTTAGGGTTTAGGGTTTGGGTTCAGGGTTTAAATAGGATTTAGCGCTGGAATCCCAACATAGCTGGACCCCCACAAGCCCCCCGAAACCCGAAACCCCTAAACCCTACACCCCTGACCCCTAAACCCTAAACCCTAAACCCCTAACCCCTAAAGCCTGAACCCTAAACCCGAACACCCCCAAAAGCCCTAAACTGGCCCTAGACCCTAGCCCTAAACCCTTGCCCTAAACCCTGAACTCTCAAGTCCCAGACCGCCACCAGGCCAGCCAGCAACTCCGCCAGCGTGGCCGTGGGCGTGGCCTCGCACCTTTGAGGCGCAGAGGGTTTAGGGTTTAGGGTTTAGGGTTTAGGGTTTAGGGTTTAGGGTTTAGGGTTTAGGGTTTAGGGTTTAGGGTTTAGGGTTTAGGGTTTAGGGTTTAGGGTTTAGGGTTTAGGGTTTAGGGTTTAGGGTTTAGGGTTTAGGTAGGGTTTAGGGTTTAGGGTTTAGGGTTTAGGGTTTAGGGTTTAGGGTTTAGGGTTTAGGGTTTAGGTTTAGGGTTTAGGTTTTAGGGTTTAGGGTTTAGGGCTTCGGGTTTGGGGTTTGGGGGTTGGGGTTTGGGGCTTGGGGCTTGGGGTTTGAGGTTTAGGGCTTACGGTTAGGGATTGGGGCCCTTACATTCCTCCTGGAAGGGTCCTCACAAGGTGGTACCACAGTGGTCCAAGGTGAGATGTACCCAGAGACTCCAATTTCCCTTATAACCTAAAACCCTAAACCCTAAACCCTAAACCCTAAACCTAACCCTAAACCGGCAATATTCTCGAAATCATTTCAAGGGAAACTGGGAGTAGCAGTCAAAGGAACAGAACCTAAACTAAACCCTAAATCCCTAAACCCTAAACACCCTAAAACCCTAAACGCCCTAAACAAACCCTGCACCCTAAAATACCCAAACCCTAACACCCTAACCCTAAGCCCTAGACCCTAAACCGGTCTGCTGGCACGCGACGGGTCGCGGACGAGATCGAAGATGGCCCGGTGCTCCTGTCATCGTGGGAGATATGAAGTAGGGTTTCTATTCCTTAGGGTTTAGGGTTTAGGGCTTCGGGTTTAGGGCTTAGGGTTTAGGGTTTAGGGATTAGGGTTTAGGGTTTAGGGAACACTCACCAATATTAAAAGGAACCTTATGCATCTCTATTTCTTAACGGAGGCATTGGAAGGTCCTCAGAACTGTGAGCCACGGACGCAATTCGGCTTAGAGGGGTTTTAGGCCTCATGGGATGTTGAGGGTTTGGGATCTGGGGTGTGGGTTTAGGGTTTAGGGTTTAGGGTTTAGGGTTTAGGGTTTAGGGTTTAGGGTTTAGGGTTTAGGCTTTAGGGTTTAGGCTTTAGGCTTTAGGCTTTAGGCTTTAGGCTTTAGGCTTTAGGCTTGAGGCTTGAGGCTTGAGGCTTGAGGCTTGAGGCTTGAGGCTTGAGGCTGGAGGCTGGAGGCTGGAGGCTTGTGGGCTTTGGGCTTTGGGCTTTGGGCTTTGGGCTTTGGGCTTTGGGCTTTGGGCTTTGGGCTTTGGGCTTTGGGCTTTGGGCTTTGGGCTTTGGGCTTTGGGCTTTGGGCTTTGGGCTTTGGGCTTTGGGCTTGGGCTTGGGCTTTAGGCTAAAAAACCGGTTTGGGGTCAAGGGCAGGGTTTCATAGTCCGGCTTGTATGGGTTCGGGATTTAAGGGGGGGGGGGGGGGGGGGGGGGGGGGGGGGGTCCGCGCCCAGCCTCCGGCTGGATCACCCACACCCTGCCTGCCATTTGTGTTGTGTTTGTGTGTGTTGTTTTGGGGCTTGGGGTTTGTAGGGTTTAGGGTTTGGCTTTAGTACTGTAGGGTGGGGTGCAAATGCTTCTAAACCGGGAGGGGCTCATGCTTCTCTACCTACCAGTCAAGGCTATGATCGTCGTCTAGAATCTGCTGAACGCGGCTTGTCGGTTAATGAGATCTGTCTAGCCCGTCTGGTCTATCCGCATAGTTTGGTCAAACCCTATCGGGCCCATCTAGCCTAAGAGCTCGAATATACTATCGTCTACCTAGGTATCGCATCTGTTCATGAAGCTGCTTGCTTTACGTACCTCTCTGCCACCTACTTGCTTCTGTTAATTCCGCACGTTTTGTACTCTCTAAATGCGTGCTTACACGTGCTTGACCACCTGCTCAGTGTATGTATGTGTGCGTGTCTGATAAATAACTATGTATTTACACTGCAAACAGTCGACCTAAGGAAATGTCTTGCGACGGCAGCGCTCACAATACGGAGCAACACCTGACAAGTCACACCGGGCCCAAAATCCCCCTAAAACCTCAATACCTGACTCCCAAAACCCTAAACCCAAAACCCTAAACCCTAAACCCTCAACCCTCAACCCTCAACCCTAAACCCTCAACCCTAAACCCTAAACCCTAAACCCTAGCCCTAAACCCTAAACCCCAACCCGAAAACCTTGGCGCCATTGCTGGGGTCCCAGGCTTAGACACTCCGAGAACTGCTGGAAGGTCAGGGGCGTCATGGTGGTGTCCTGGCGCTGCTGCGCGCGTCGAGGGTCTAAGGCTTCAGGGCATCTCGGGTTTGGGGTTTAGGGTTTAGGGTTTAGGGTTTAGGGTTTAGGGTTTAGGCGTTAGGGTTTAGGATTTGGGGCTTTCGGGTTTGGGGTTAAGGGGGAACATCATCCCTACTTTTAGGGCTTAAAAGGATGTTAGGGTTTGGGGCTTAAGTGGACTTAAGGCTTTCGCGATGGAGGGGCTGAGGGTTGAGGCGGCCTTGTGCTCTTGGAGACCAGTTCCTGCGACTGGGAGGGAAGACGCACCAATGCGACTTGCTGTGAATTACCCCCTAGACTTCTATTGGCTTAGGAACACCCCAAAGAACAAACAATAACAGTCCCTATCTTGCCCTGATAAGGAAGAATTCTTATATGTTTGGAGTGGTTCTTCAGCAAACAGTAGCAGAATGCCACCAACGACCCCAAGTCTCCACCAACGACCCCAAGTCTAAAGCGTAAACCCTCTCCCCCCCCCTCCCACGCCCCTGCAAAACCCCCAAAGCCCAAAACCCCACAAAAGAAACCAACACCACAGAACCAGATCTGAAATTCACCCGGAGAGCCCGATAACCCTTACTTAGGATGCAGGGTTTAGGGGTTTAGGGATGAGGGTTGAAGGCTTAGGGTTTAGGATTTCAAGCGAATTCCTAATGAGGATCTCGATGCAGAGTTTAGGTCTCCAGGCATCCGCCTAGGCAGGTTCTCCTTTTCATGGCCCAGAAACGACCCAAAAGCAAACCCCCAATTGTGGGGGGGGGGGGGGGTACCCGTTTTCGTGGGGTTTCCTCCCATCAGGACTCTATATGGGGGGCCTCCCTCATGTCCGGAAACCCCAATTCGTGCACAAGGAATGGCCCGAAGCACGGCGCACCTCGGCAGTCGGCTGCCTCGCGTGGGGATGTCGGTCAAAGTTGCAGGCGCTTTGTGGCTCTAAACCCTAAACCTAAAATCTAAACCCTAAACCCTAAACCCAAAACCCTAAACCCTCATCAGAGTGTAGTGTGCCAACTGCACGATTAAGACCCACAGCAACGGGCCCAGAGTTTAGATGAACCCCCAGTACTTGGAAGCCCTCTTGACTCAGTATGTAGGGCTTCGGGTTTTGGGTTTAGGGTTTAATTAGGGGTACTAAGATGGGGGGATGATAAGAGGGTTCCAAGGGGATGCTAAGTAGACCTACTAAGTCAAAAGAGCTTGCAAGTAGGGATCCTCGCGATCTGGCCTTAGGAGATGTTTCCGGATCCCCTCCCGGCACTGCGCAAGCATCTCAAACATGTTTCAAGCCCACCAGAAAACCTGAACCCGACACCGCCAAGCCCCCCCCCCAAGCCCCCACCCAACTCAACCCCAAACTACGATGTCCCTTAATTTTTCTGAGAAGATTCCTAAATATATGGTCCTCTTGGGAAAGGAAATATGGGCATTTCCCGAAATAGGGGTACCCTAGATACCCCCACAGACGCAATAGTCCTTATTACAGGACCCCCCCAAAAGGGTACCCCTCCTTTCTGAAACCTCCCAATTGCCTAAACCCTAAACCCTCAACCCTAAACCCGAAACCCCAAACCCTAAACCCTCAACCCTCAACCCTCAACCCTCAACCCTCAACCCTCAACCCTCAACCCTAAACCCTAAACCCTAAACCCTAAACCCTAAACCCTAAACCCTAAACCCTAAACCCTAAACCCTAAACCCTACCTAGCTAACGCTCCCGACTCTGCTTCCGGCAAGTCGCATGGCAGAGAGAGCGGAGAGCATCGACGGGTAACCCAGGCACCTCGGAAGCCCAATCTTCCACAAGCCGGGAGTTTAGGGTTTAGGGTTTAGGGTTTAGGGTTTAGGGTTTAGGGTAGTTTTATGGGCCCTTCATATGGTCCCTCAGGGTTTAGGGTTTAGGCTGTAGGGTGTAGGGTTTAGGGTAGTTATGTGGGCCTTAGTATGGTCCCTAAGGGTTTAGAGATTTAGGGTTTAGGGGTTAGGGTAGTTATATGGGCCCTTAGTTTGGTCCTGACCTCCTTGAAAGGGGTTCTGAGGTATGGGCCCTTGGGTTGTAGAGGGTATTTCAGGGTTTTATAAGGGGTCCCCTTTAAAGGGCCCACACCAAGCGACCGTGTAAGTAGTCTTAGACATTCTAAGTCTGAGCTGTTAATCCTGCAGGATTATACTCCTAGAGCTTAGAGTAGTGTAGCATTCTCAAGCTTGAATGGTATGGTGAGTTCTGGGCTTGAGCCACATCAATTGAATGAAAATTTCCGCATGAACCAACACCAAGCCCTAAACCCCAAATCCCAGACCCTAAACCCCAAACCCCAAACCCTAAACCCTAAACCCCCAAACCCTAAACCCCCAAACCCTAAACCCTCAACCCTAAACCCGAAACCCCAACCCTAAACCCTAAACCCTAAACCCTAAACCCTAAACCCTAAACCCTAAACCCTAAACCCTAAACCCTAAACCCTAACCCTAAACCCTAAACCCTAAACCCCTCAACCCTTCAACCCTCAACCCTCAACCCTCAACCCTAAACCTCAGAGGATTCGGAGATTGGTCGCCCTTGGCCCTCAACCTCTTCTCAAGCCGAAGGCCGTGAGGTCCGGGCAGAAGCCGTTTCCTCATGGCTTCCTGGGTTTAAGGTTTAGGGATTGGGGTTTAGGGTTTGGGGTTTAGGGTTTAGGGTTTAGGGTTTAGGGTTTAGGGTTTAGGGTTTAGGGTTTAGGGGTCAGGGTTGAGAGGCTGAGTCCTAAACACCCCTAGACATGCGCTGAAACTGCTATTTGCTTAAGAACCCCCAAAATACAAGCATCTTCTTTCTAGTGAAGGGCAATATAGGGATTGTTACCTTCTACTTTTTTGCCCTGAACTCTAAACCCTAAACCCTATACCCTAAATCCTAAACTCTTTGGGAATAACTCTTAAGCAGTTGGTAGGAACCATACGTCGCAAAGTAACCTCAGAATGTCTCCAAAACCCTCAAAACCCTCAAAACCCTCAAAACCCTCAAAACCCTCAAAACCCTAGCATCTGAAAATACGACCCCCCAAACGCTGGCTTTTGTTGGAGGGCGGGGCGTGGGGGCGGGGGGAGGGGACAGAAGCATCCCTGGAATCGGAATCTTTTTTGTGAACGTCAAAACGCTCACTTTGGTTTGGGATGTTGTGGGTGCAAAATTGCTCGTTTGTTGTTAGGCACCTCGGGAAGGAAGCTGGAAGGCCAGTGTGCAGGTCAGCTCTTAGACACTGGGGTCGAGGGGCTTTAGGGTTTAGGGTTTAGGGTTTAGGGTTTAGGTTTAGGGGTTCGGGCTTAGGGTGTCGGGCTTCGGGTTTAGGGTTTAGGGTTTAAGGTCTAGGGTCCGCCGACCCTGGCGGCGTGTTGGATGGTTTTGGGGGAGGGAACCCTCCGCCTCCCCCCCTTACACACCCAAAAACCTTAAAACGGGGGGGGGGGGGGGGGGGGGGGAGGGGGGTAAGATGGACACTTAAAGGCTATGCTGCACGTGCGTGCCTTGCAAACAAATACTTTACAAAGGAAACGCCCGCAGAACAGACGCAACGCACCCACAGAATAGACGCAATGACCCTTAGCATCAGCGCACTGTGTCCTGGGCGGGGGCGCGGAGGGCGCGGAGGGCGCGGAGGGCGCGGAGGGCGCGCGCGGAGGGCGCGGAGGGCGCGGAGGGCGCGGAGGGCGCGGAGGGCGCGGAGGGCGCGGAGGGCGCGGAGGGCGCGGAGGGTGCGGAGGGCGCGGGAGCGCGCGGAGGGCGCGGAGGGCGCGGAGGGCGCGAAGCGTGCAGAGGGCGGAAGGGCGCGGAAGGCGCGGGCTTGCAAACGCGGAGGGCGCGGAGTGCGCGGAGGGGCATCCACATGTCCCCATATCCCCTGCCCATCAACCGAATGTCACTCTCCTCTTCCGCGCCGAACCCGTCACCCGTCCGTCAACCTCCATGCATGGTCCACGCCTCCCCACACCACGTCCCTCTCCAGCAAGATGTTCCGAACCCCCTCCCTTGACCGTGTCGTCTCCGCGGTCCGCGGCCTCCCGTCAAAATTCATTCCGTCCGACCCTTCAAGAGCGATCCAATAGAACGCCCTCCGCATTAAAGTGCCAAAACGAGAACCCAATTTCAGAATTGGTTTGCGGGAAAATCCAAGAAAACAAAGAGCACGCGCAGAATAGACGTTAAGTGTCCAAGGCACGGGGGGGGGGGGGGGGGGGGGGGGGGCGCACAATTTTTTCATGGAGGATGGCGCCACCCGCACGCCGTAAACGCATCGACCATTGGCGGTTCAGCACAAGGGGTAGGGGCTCCTTTGGCAAAACCCCCCCCAACCCCCCGCCCCCCCCCACCCCCCCCCCACCTCTCAGGATGCACAGAAACTTGTCTAAACTTCCCCCGCCCCCCCACCCAGCCCCCCCCACTCCCCTGCACTCCTGGCGACATTTCTGGTTTTGGGTCTAATTTTAGGTTTAGGGTTTTGGGTTCAGGGGTTTGGGGCTTACATTTTAGGTTAGGGACCAGCACATCGTGCCAGATTTCGCTGGACACAGCAGAAAGCTACAATTCAACCCAGCACTTCCCACACACGTCCCCGCGCAACTGTGTTTCCTAGACCCTAAACCCCAAACCTATACCCTACAGCCCAACCAAACCTGCCCCAAAGATCGAACCCAAAGCCCTAAGGCTACCCTAAAGACAAGAGCATTAGACCCACAGAGGCTCAAAACTTGGAGTGAGGGTTCTTGAGGGATTAGGGTTCTGGGAAAAGGATGTGGGGTTTAGGGTTAGGGGTTTGGGATTTAGGGACTAGGGTTGAGGTTTCATGGGGGAGTTGCCTATGTTGCAACCTTACGCCAACCACTCCAACAGTTCGAAGCCTCTACCCCCCCCATTCCCACACGCCTCAAACCCCCGAACCCTGGTTTGAGGGTTGAGAGGTTTCGGGCCTCTTGGGTCGGCGGCTCCTAAATTTAGGGTTTAGGGTTTAAGGTCAGGTAGCATCTTGGGGTCTATGGCTCAGGGGTGTTCGGGTAGTTTGGACAAGGGGCAGGCGGGTTCATATCGCAGGGGCGCTGGGGTTCGTGGGCTTGGCCCGTGGGTTTCGGGCTCAGGGCGCGGGCTCAATAGGCCTTGCAAGGTTTTGCATGAGATTTTTTGTCATCTGGGGCGCGGGCTAAGCAGAACACGGGGGCAGCCGTCTCGACCTCGCGGGAGCACCATTTCAGGGCTGTTCTGACCTATAGGGTTCCTTTGAAGGAGTTCCTTCTTCAACGGTTCTGTAGTTCTGAAAAGGCGCCTACAAGGGCGCCACGTTGACCAACCTGCTGATGACAACTCCCCTTCAGGCTCCAAACTGATATGAAGGGTGTTGGCTCAGAGCGCATTGGGGCGTAGAGGCCCCACCTGGGACGCTATTTCCCTACAGTTGTTAAGTCGAAACTACCCCCTAGCTCATAGGTACAGCCCACACAACTGTAAGTAAAGAGAGAAGCCAGAACCCCAGCCCTAAACCCTAAACCCTAAACCCTAAACCCTAAACCCTAAACCCTTAACCCTAAACCCTAAACCCCTAACCCCTAACCCCTAAACCCTAAACCCTAAACCCTAAACCCTAAACCCTAAACCCTAAACCCTAAACCCTAAACCCTAAACCCTAAACCCTATCCTCCACCCGAGATTCAAGGCGAGCCCCCTTCGCTGAATGGCGTCGCGGCTTCACTTCCTAAAAGGACGCGAAGACCGAGGCTGGCAACGGGAAGGCCGCAGGGTTTAGGGTTTAGGGTTTAGGGTTTAGGGTTCAGGGTTTAGGGTTTAGGGTTTAGGGTTTTAGGGTTCAGGGTTTAGGGTTCAGGGTTTAGGGTTCAGGGTTTAGGGTTTAGGACCCCCTTATTGCAATACCCGTGTGTAGAACACCTGCAAGCAAAAGCCATGCAACTTAGCGCAGCTGGCCATGCACAGACTGGAACTCTCGCTCGCATCGGACTTTCTTTTCCAGCCATGAGGCCGATAGAGTCGGGCAGATCCGAAAGGAACATGCTTTGCATGTGAAGCTGCAATCACACTCAGTGCTGGGGACAAACACACAAACCCCCTGGCACACAAAAAAAAAACCACAACCCTCTTTGCGGCGGGAGGGCGGGGCTAAATTCTGAGACAAACAAGCAGAGGTGGCCTCAACTGTTGGCTGACCAATTGGAAAGCTTGAGGGTCAACTCTTGAACGTGCAGCGCAACATGTGCAACATGCGTGTTCGCAATGACATGCAGAGCACGACAAGCAGAGTCATCAAACGAGAACATGTCAACACTGCAGGTGACTCAAACGCACACCTAGACACACAGCCAGGTACGTGGTTTGCTTTCAACACGGGCCATGTGCAATGAGGCCTCGTCAACAAGTGGAGATTTTCATATCTCCGTGGAGATCTGCATATCTCCTCCCATGATAGAGGCGGGGCGGGCGGACAGCCCTAATAGCTGCGACTCTCCTACTGCCCCAGGAGATCGGGGGGTCGAGCGCGCCGCAGCGGAATCCTCAAACCCCAAGCGCAAGCATCGTGGAATCACGTGTACTCGACGAGAGTTTTGCGGCTCAAGGTTTACCCTAAACCCTAAACCCACAACCCTAAACCCTAAGCCCTAAAGACAACTGACAAGAAAGCGTTGAGGCAAGACTTTGAGTTTAGGGTCTAGGGCCGAGCCCTAAACCTTAAACCCGAACCCGAAACCCGAAACCCTAAACCCTGAACCCACCTTCCCAGCGCGGTTAGGGGCCCGGCACCAGTGCGGAACTCCTGCAATGTGAGGGTGCCATCCTGGAAGGAGACTGAACCCTCGACCTAGGGTTTGGGGTTTGGGGTTTGGGGTTTAGGGTTTAGGGTTTGGGGTTTGCGGTTTGGGGTTTGGGGCTTGGGGTTTGGGGTTTGGGGTTTAGGGTCCTTAAACCGAAAAACCTAAACCCGAAACCACCCTAAGCCACTTCGTCTAGAGGCCATGGGAGTCCCGCCTTGTTCTCATCCAGTAGGTCCTGGGTTTAGGGTTTTGGGTTTTGGGTTTTGGGTTTAGGGTTTAGGGTTTAGGGTTTAGGGTTTAGGGTTTAGGGTTTCGGGTTTCAGGTTTCAGGGTTTCAGGGTTTCAGGGTTTTAGGGTTTGGGTTCTGGGATATGGGTATGGGACTAGGGGGTCAAGGGGCTCAAGGGTTCAGGGTTTAGGATTGAGGACTTGTCAACCATGCCCCAAAGGTTATTCAAAACCCGGGTTCCATGATATCCCTAAACCGGGTTTAGGGTTTAGGGCTTAGGGCTTAGGGTTTAGGGTTGCAGGTGTTCTGGCCCAAGGGACTCAAGGAGGGACCGTTAGAAGGCACCTTCGGGGGTTGGGCGCCTTGGGAACATGGGGACTTTGCATCCAGAAAGCAGTCTCACCGCTCTTCGAAGCCATTCACAGCGCATGGTCAGTTATCGAGATCACGAATCATGGTCCCACCTATTCTGGCCATGTTCTAAGTTATCTAAATCCTAAGCCCTGAACCCTAAACCCTAAACCAACAAGTAATTTGCTTTATAAATCGGGAACCTGCCACATCGTGGCCGCTTGTCACTGCACAACACCTATAGCCAACACTTATACATCTTAGATTCCAGAGTAACCTAAGAATAAAAACGGTGCCCTTTTTTGGTTTAAAGGGGGCTTCGAAGGGAACCTAGACTCCCCCAAAACAAGCATGAAGGCCTACTTGGAGTCCTTGCACCGCTACTTCTCGTGACTTGGCAGAGCCCAAGAAGAAGGCCCCCCAAAATGAGGGGGTCTTGGGGGCTTCTTTTTGTGCGGATCCGACGATTCTACCAAGAGTCGTCTTCAGGGTTTAAGGTTAGGGTTTAGGGTTTAGGGTTTAGGGTTTAGGGTTTAGGGTCTAGGGTTTACGGTTTACGGTTTAGGGTTTAGGTTTTAGGGGGAGCCTCAAGTCTTTAACCCTCCTAAGGGCTTTTTGGGCTTGGGGCTTTCAGGGTTTCGGGTAGCCCAAAAGACCCGGCCCTGGCTCCAACACCAAGCCAGGCGTCGTAGATGACGCGGGCGTTCGCTTGAGTCGCAAGACCTGTGCGAGAGGGCTGCTTCCCCAACTAGAGGGCTCCTATTTCGGGCTTCGGAATGGCATCCAATGACATCATCCTCACAATAATAACGGCAGTCATATGTACCAAGATATATTTCTCACATGAGGTAGGGTGTATATTTCTTGTACCCCCAAAAGGACACCCAATATATACGCTCACCAATATTGAAAAGGAACCTTATATACACTCACCAAAAACAGGAAAATAAACCCTGCTTCAATATGAAACTAGGTTTTCTAATACTAGTATCCCCAGATCCTGAGCCCCTGAACCCTGAACCCGGGTGTAGGGTTTAGGGTTTAGGGTTTAGGGTTTAGGGTTTAGGGTTTAGGGTTTAGGGTTTAGGGTTTAGGGTTTAGGGTTTAGGGTTTAGGGTTTAGGGTTTAGGGTTTAGGGTTTAGGGTTTAGGGTTTAGGCCGAGTGGCCCAGGTGCGCAAGGGCGGCAGACCACTCCGACAGGTTCAGCGGCCGAGTGACCTGGAGACCGCTAGGGCTAAAGTTTAGGGTTTAGGGGTTTTCGGGTTTAGGGTTTAGGGTTTAGGGTTCAGCATCTCTGGTCCAAGCATTCACTAGTTGAGCAGCTTTCAAGGCCACAGGGGAATACCCACCCGCCCATTGGGTCCCACACCATTAGGAAAAATATCAACCTCCTTCTTCTCTAGGCACGTGGTCAACAGAATG
Source organism: Symbiodinium natans (assembly GCA_905221605.1). Classification (NCBI taxonomy): domain Eukaryota; class Dinophyceae; order Suessiales; family Symbiodiniaceae; genus Symbiodinium; species Symbiodinium natans. Next base: position 670,874 of record CAJNDS010002109.1, read on the forward strand.
GATTTGTTAACCACATGTTTCTGTTTCAAGCGGACAAGAAAACCAAACGTGGTCAACAGAATGGATTTGTCAACCACATGTTTCTGTTTCAAGCGGACAAGAAAACCAACGTGGTCAACAGAATGGATTTGTTAACCACATGTTTCCATTCGGGAACTTATTCTTTGGAAGCCATCTTGAGTTCTTGAGTCGTTTGAGGGGCTTCAGGGGCCTCAAAAACAGGCGCGGTCATTCGGGAACTTATTCTTTGGAAGCCATCTTGAATCGACTCTTTTTGAGGGGCTCCA